>JAUPFN010000011.1:18952533-19517533 GCA_036924255.1 Apodemia mormo | reverse complement strand
AGTTCTGCATTGTCTTGACCGGGTCTGGTACCACCACCTTACTTATTCCTGGCGCGATAGCTTCAGTGCTTGTCACTGTCGGGTTCCGGTTTGGAGGGTAAGATTGCCGGTTAACTTATGCACGTGGCGTTTAGACCCTGCCACAAGGACAGCAGTACATTATTATCATCTTTTTTGATGTCAATAGAAGATGTGATTTTATTAGTGTCAATAGGTCCCCCTTCCACCAGGAGAGCATCTGTTTATTTGCTGTCTTATGACATAAAAAAATCACATTACGAGTAAGCGCGCGGTTTCCTTTAAGATACTAACTGCAGCGTGCAGCGCGCGGGATCACCTAATTTTTCCGGGATAAAAAGTAGCCTATGTGCAATTCCAGGTCATTAAGTAAAAGTGTGCCAAATTTCATTCAAATCCGGTCCGTAGTTTTTGCGTGATTGAATAACAAACATCCATCCAAACTTTCAGGTTTTGATATGATTATAGATTGATCAGTCAATTTAGCTGTTAAAAATAAAAAAGTTTAATGAATATTATAATAGTATCTTCAATTCAATAGAAAAATTCTTCGGTAGATATGACGAAGTGATTTCTCTTCATCCATGTACAGATATTTCTTTTCGCTTCTTCTCTGACACGAATTCAAAAATATTAATAATAATTATATACAATACATACTTGCCCTGTGTGTTCCGTGATTTAAACCATTTCCCGAAAACACCTAACCAGAGTAGTATCTCACTATTGTTGGATAAATACTAAACCCTAATATTTAAGTTAAATAACACAGAAAATGTATATATTCCAGTCATTAACACTTCTTGCAACATTGTTTCAGATCAGCGAACTACAACAACAAGACCGGTGAATGTGTTCTTTCAAACATGGACCGTATTACTCTGGGAAGTACAACTTTATTCCAACCAAACGAAGGTAAATACTTATGGACTGGTTTAATTATTCAGTTTTACAGGAAACAGTACAAAACAATAATTAATTTATCTTTTTTAGACACCGACTATTTAGAAAATAATTGCGTAGAAGAACCAACTAAATTGTGCGAGTTTAAGAAGATGAATGGCCGCATCCTAAAGACGGTAGATTCAGTTTACCAAGATGTACAAACTGTAGAAGAATGTCGTGAATTATGTCTCAATTCACCTTTCCGTTGTCATTCTTACGATCACGGTGATACAGGTGATCACGTATGTCGTTTATCGCATCATTCCAAAGCTACGCTAGCTGATATCCAGGTGAGTTATTTAATTAGGCCTTTAGTTCTGAATGTAAAATTATAAATCAACGTTTATTTGTCGATTGTATAGACTACGGAGTGGCCGAAGTTTTACCTCAAAGCTTGATGTTAATTATTAACTACGCTACTAGTACTAACAGCTATTATGGACGCTAGGGATTGGGAGGGATGCGCTGTGCCGCGCTCCCGGCTGCATGGGTACCACCTACTTGCCTACTTCTCCCGTGAAACAGCGTTGCTGTGTTTCGGAGAGAAGGGCAAGACAGGCAGTGTAATTACTGGCACCGAGACTTCACATCTTATGTCTCAGGATAGGCAACACATAAATGGAATACCTGGGCTAGTTCCAGCCAAGGTATCCGATTTTTGTTCATTGGCGACGTCGACCACTTACCATCAAGTGGCACGTCTGCCAGTTTGCCTATCTCAATAACATAAAAAAGTAGCAGTGTATTACCCAACGACGTAGCTTTAACACTTAAGTTATCGTTGGCTTGTTATAACCAGATTGTTCTATAATAAGTTATTTATAAATCTGATAATATTTTCTTTTGAAATATTAACTTAGGAATAATAATTTTCAGGATCCTTATTTAGAAGTACCTGAGGCAGCTACGTATGAATTATCATCTTGTTATAACGTTTCTATTGATTGCCGCGCTGGTGATATGGTGGCTCGCATTCAAACTTCAAAACTTTTCGATGGGAAAATTTATGCAAAGGGAAGTCCTAACTCTTGCGTGGTTGATGTTAAACAAAGTCTTGAATTTGAGTTACATATGGGATACAATAACATCGAATGTAACGTAAAGCAAAATGGTCTTGGCAGGTAATAAAATATTTTACAATTTCCATGATGTAACGTTTTCTGAAACCTTAAACTTGTGAAATTTATTTAATAATATGTTTCTATTTTAGGTATTTGAACGACGTTGTAATTCAACACCACGATACCATTGTAACATCATCAGATCTTGGCTTGGCAGTGACTTGTCAATACGATCTAACCAATAAAACAGTAGCAAATGAAGTTGATTTAGGCATTCATGGAGACATACCTCACGGAATCTCCGAAGAAGTTATTGTTGACTCACCAAATGTAGCCATGAGGATCACAGACAGAAGCGGTGATGACACGATTGCCTCAGCTGAAGTGGGCGATCCTCTCGTAAGTATATTATTATTAAATAATTTATTATTGTATATGATTATTAACAATATATTACATATAATTTTATGTTTTCCGCAGGCTCTCCGCTTCGAAATTATGGACCCGAATTCACCTTTCGAAATCTTTGTTCGAGAACTTGTGGCTATGGATGGTGTTGACTCCAGTGAAATAACTCTGATTGACAGTAACGGTTGCCCTACCGATCACTTTATTATGGGACCTCTATATAAATCTACATCAAGTGGAAAGGTAATCACATTATATTTTGTAATTGATTTAAGTCATAAGTAATATGATACAAATTAAATAACGTCAATACTATAGACACCTTGAATCCTAAGACTCAATATCTAACAATATTTTACTTATTTACAGATTTTACTGTCACACTTCGATGCATTTAAATTCCCGTCATCTGAAGTCGTGCAATTCCGTGCCCTTGTAACGCCTTGTATGCCGCATTGTGAACCAGTTCAGTGTGATGGTGGACCGAATGAACTACGATCTGTTATGTCCTACGGACGCAGGAAGAGACGTTCTACGCCTGCTGCTCCAACTGATGACATGCTCTTAGTACAAACAATTCAAATTACTGACAAATTCGGTTTTGACAAACAAAGATCAAAGAATGTAACTGAGGACACTGTATATGTTAGAGAAACTGACGTTACATGCATAAACGCGTCAGGTGCTATGCTAGCTGCAGCAGCATTTATAGCTGCCCAATTAGTCGTTTTAGCAGCATGGACTTGTAGTTGGCAACGGCGACGGGCTGCTGCAAAAGCCGCTGAATTATTACCTGGACCAACCGCGCCTTCAGCTCTCTGTAAAGTCTACGATGCCAGTTTCTCTCGTGCGCACCAGAGGCACTTTTGAATAGTTTCTAAGAATGTAAACGAAAAATGCATCTGCAATAATAGTATTTTAAATTAGTATAAATATCCCCGTCGCGTCCTAGCTCAAAAAGGTAACGTGTATGCCAGACGAGTACGTTTACCTTAAAAGAGCGCAAGATATCGACAGCGATTGATAAATATAAGTGTAACGAGCATCCACTCCTAATGGTATTTCCGCAAGCTGGAGTATACGTTTGCACAACACGGAGACGGGGACGACCCAAAGAGCGTGCGTGAATGATGATGGACGAAAGCATCAATGTGAAGTGTGTATGAATGTTTATGACTGGGTACACTCGCTTGTCCCCTTCTCTGGAGTCATTGGCGGGACCAAGGCCGTACATCGTCATCTAGATCTTGTCGCTCATTCGTCAACTTTACGTTTGGACATCTTACAGAAGTCCGATATCGTATTGTACCATAATTTAAAAGTAGTGTAAGTCCGATTAAATTATAGAAATAAGAAAGAATATTCCAGTACCTTTTAAGTAGATAGAAAACCGAACGTGCGACCTAAGTCAAGAATCGATACATTAACGGCCATCCCGAAATCGTAATTTATTGAATTTAGCTTAGTTTTTTTTACATAATTTATGTTTGAGTGCGAAATATACATATGATATAAAATCGTAAATGTAACTAATAAACGCTTATAATAAAACTTGTGCTATGTTTACAAACAGAGAGTGTTAAAGTATGTTAGGCCCAATTTTCGAAATATTTCGTTTTTTACTAATCGAAATTATACAATTTGCCAACTACATGCAATAAATATTTTGAAATAATCGTTTACTTTTATTTAACTACACCTTTGAACACAATGTTAGATAAATATAATTAGAAAAACAGTGTAAATATAATAAAAAAGTGTAAATATAAGAATACAATAGGTTTCTTATTTTTTATTATAGTAAGTTATTAAACAAAAGTTTTTGAATGCTAAGATAATGTTATAGACATGAGAACAAGAGTGAATGGATCAGATACTTAAATACTTGTTGTCTAAATCAAAATAAGAATATAACTTGTTTCTCAGATAATATTAATTATACAATCATCATAACTCCTAATGGGCTTATTGACATCCACCCTAACGTAGAAGTTAGTAATGGTACAAAGAGTACTTACGCTATAAACTGTACAGAGTTGAGAAATTATATCGTAGATGTCTGTAGTTTACCGAAATTGAAGAGGCTTTTAATCGAGCAATTCACATCCAGTTGAGTTCTGTAACCTCTAGTTCGGATTTGGCTTTCCTTACATTTTTTCAGAAAAATGTAAGGTAAACCAAACGAACAATTGAAATCAAGAAAAAAGATGTCGATCATCTTTTTTCTTGATTTCAAGAATTATATGTCCCTACTAGCTGTTGCCCGCAACTTCGTCCGCGCGGACTTCGTTTACTCTGCACAGCTTCCCCCCGTAGATGATAGCGTGATAATATGTAGCCTATGTGTTGACCCGAACTGTAAGTAATATTCATGTAAAATTTGAAGTAAATCCATGCAGTACTTTTTGAGTTTACCCCGGACATACATACAGACAAACAGACAAAAATTCTAAAAACTAAATTTTTGGCTTCGATATCGATTGTAGATCATGTCCGAAGTATTCTTTTAAAAAATATTCAATTTACAGTTTTGACTTTCCTATGATTTTATTATATGTATAGATTAAATTATTTTTAGGTATCTTTAAAGAAGTAAACCTATTGGCTCGAGTTCGATCCCTAGGACGGAACTTTGGGTTACCTCCAAAATTGAAATCTTAGCAGCAGCTCAGAGTCTAAACTCCAGTTTACTCCGCCTATTTCTTACCAACGTGTAATATTTATTTCTAAAGGTTCGACTTATAAAAAATTGAGATTAAAAAACATATCTAAAGGCGTTGGCAGAGAGAACCGAGTGCTATACATCACGTCCCTTGCAGACTTGTTTCGTTTCCTCCACATTAATAACTATTTTCATAAAAACACGCCGGTAGCTAGACTCTTGACACCTCCTTCGAATAGTACTCAATCAATCTGATCATGGTACGTCCGTCTTGGTTTTCTCCGGTACCTACATCTTTCCACATTCGCGTTGTATATCTGTTTTGTTTACCTTTCATCTACCATTCTTTCTACATGTTCTAACCAACGAAGCATGCCTTTCCAATCTTTTCATCGCAACTTTCAAGCCTAACCTCTCTCTCACTTCAACATTACGAACCCGGTCTACTAGTGTAACGCCACATATTTTTCGTAGCGATCTCATCTCGACCGTGTTGATTCTACTGTCATGCCCTTTCTGACATACCCAACGCTCACTCCTATATAATAGCGTTGAAATAAGCAAATAATTATGCAGGGCAAGACGGGCACCCTGACTTAAAACTATGCTTTTAAGTAATATCCCTAACGCTCATTCACTAAGATTTAATACCTGTATAAAAGCGGAGAAATAAGACAAACTCGAATGGCACTTATGTTTTATATTATTTAGAGAAATTGTTATAGTTGATAAAATATTTTTCATTATATCAATGCTCTCAAAAAGACTGCAAAGCAAAAGATATGACCAGTTTGAGGACACTCTGTGAACGGCACACGTGAAGAAGATTTGATCTCATATTTAGGTTTGCGTGGAACAATCACGTGTAAAGGGACACACCTCACGTCGGCATTCGTGCGCGAGATTAAATCACAGTGCACAGGCGACAACGGCACGCGACACTCAAACACGTGCCGCGCTGACTACAACCATTAGCAAAGAATCTAACTTGCATAGTGAGATGAAGATTACGAAAAGCGCAATGAAATATTAAGCTTTACACATTCTTTTACTGGACTGAAATGTCAAATGTGTGTTAATAAAATAAACTGCTATTTGATTTTAAATCTCACTTAGTAACTCGCAAGAAATGAAAATTAATTAAAACCTTTGAATAACATCAACCTCCTCGCTATGACGTTAATGATCTTAAGATTGAGAGATTTAATCTACGCAAGTACTCTAATAGTAATACCGTGTTCACACATTTGCCCGATTTCCACAAGTCATCGTAAATTTAATCATGTGGGTAAGCAGATTGCCTTGGTATGTGAAGACCTGCAAAAAATTTAGACCGATCCTGTAGAAAGTCGGTTTTTGAAGCCAGAATCTTGCAGGAAGCGCTTGCGAACTTACAGTACGTGTTTAAAGTACAGTGCGTTTTTTTTCTAATGTATTACGAGTATAGGTATGGTCATGGTTAATATAAGTAACTGGTTCAATGTGAACATTTTACAATTCCTCGATGTTACTAGAATATCTGCATCTGATGCTTTGAGTCGTCTAAGTCATATTATAAATAAACCAGTAAAGGATATTTAAAAAAAAAGAAATTTCGAAATTAGAATAGTTTAAGCCAATTATTGAAGCTAACGATATCTCGACGTCTATCATGTTTATTTTCCTATATTATGCTGGTACACTTTCAAGGGTCTTGATGACGATTTTTGATTTCCCAAAGGTTTGTTAATGCTTTCAATTGTCAAGCTTGTAGGCCCGGCATAAGAATATATTAAAATCGTGTCTATTATCCTACTAACCATGTTTTCATGTTAGGTTGTTGGAATATTTATTACTCAGTTATTCAGATGCGGATGAACCGACGTGGAAATTTACAGGTGGTATAATATCTAAATTTAACAAGTATGTTGGAGAAAACAATTTTTTTGATGTTGTCCAAAAAATCGTTAAAGGAATTATAGAATGCTTATATAATAAGATAGCACCTGGAGGATCAAGCTTTGCTCGGTATTTTTTTGGTAGAAAAGACGTTTTCTAAAAATAAAGCTTAGCTAGATTGCCGAAACTCGTTGCATCCGTTTCCGAGATTCAGATTTTATATATATAATATATATATATATATATATATATATATATATATATATATATATATATATATATATATATATATATATATATATATATATATATGCATACATGAATATACATGAATATATATACATACATACATACCTGTCTTAGACAGTACCGTACGGTATAAGCATTTGCTCACACGCTATTGTTTATTATGATGCATCCACACAAGAAACAGGTTGAAACTTGTTGGTATCAATTACCTTATCCAGCTACCAATATCAAGCTGCACCGGTTAGCAGAACCAGTAACCCTGTGTCTATATGCAAGCACCCTTAGACTGCATCACGAGCTTGGAAATTTTAATAATCGGGTTTATTGGTGGAATCACTTACACTATGACTTAAAAAGTAACGAATGTATTGTGACGACCACGAAAATCATAAGTACATTGCTTGACCGTAAAGGCGAGTTTTAAAGACCGTACGTTGCCTTTACCATCTAATAATAATTATATAAAACACCAAAACTTAGATACTGTATTCACATAAAAGATATTTAAAGTGCATTACTATCTGTCTAGCGGAGTCAAAATGCAACATGCATAAGTTCGCTTGATACCTTACCCTTCAAACCAGAACATGACCGTAACATATTATTGTGGCAGGAATAAATAAAGCGGTGGTACCAAACCCGGTTGAGGCGTTGCAGAATACTACCACCAAGTAAGTAGTCACGAGGTTAGAGACACGTATTAGCCTTCTCTCGCATTTTACGAATGCCTAGCAGTATGGCAGTTGATCTATTCTTAAAGGGTTCTTGCATAGGCTTACTGGTTCTGACTAATAAAGAGCATACAGCTGCAGAGCAAATAAAACCTTGTAAGGACCTTGATTCAGTTAAGGTAATTGACACCAATTTTTTAAACCTGTTACTTGTGTGAATGCCTCACAACAAGCAATAGCGTGCGAATTTAATTGTCATCCTATTCGGTAGTCAAGGAAAGTTTTACTTTCTATCTCTTTCTTGTAATGAAGCGTCTTACGAGGATGACAAGACCTAAGGCCGAAAACTAATTTGTTGAAATTGATGTTATTTAAGCAGTTTTTTTAAGAAAAACTATCTGTTATTATAGCACATCACAAAAAGAAAATGTTAATATTCATCTTATGTCAAAGACCGTGACTGAATTGTTTGTTACTCAATCACGCAAAAACTACAGAACGGATTTGAATGAAATTTGACATGTAGGTAGCTGATGACCAGGAATAGCATATAAGCTTTTTATCCCGGAAAAAATTGGTGATCCCGCGGAATTCACCAAAAACTTTTATAATGCAGCGGGCTGCACGTTGCAGCTAGTTTTTGAATAAAATTGGGTCGATAGAAAATTATTGCTGAGATTGTTCTTATAATCATCATTAAACGGTTCTATATCTTTATTTTTTTGACATATGACGTTTTTGGTGTTGACTTGTTTTCCAAATAATCGTTTATTAAGACGCTCTTAATAAATGATTATTTGGAAAACACTTGTCTTCTCCAGAGTACTTACGTGGGTAACGAGGCAGACCAAGTCTGGCATCAGTGCTAAAATGAAACCATTTGGATGCTGCATTCATGCAAAACCAGACCATTTATTTTGCTACTCAAAACGGGACATTAATTTACTAACTTCAATTTGTAGAGCCGATTAAAGAAAAAACACATTTTTTATTTGTCAAGAAAATATGTATTAGAAAAAGTTAGGAAACATACATTTTTGGTTATTTTTGTATTAGTCAGTGAAATAATTTCTTTTAAAACAATTGGTGATGAATTCATGTATCGTCGATCGTCCACGAAGGTAGCCAGCAAATGGCGTGGTTTGGGAATGGTCACGGGTCAATTTAGCTTTCGAAGGGACACGGGACGGAGAACCAGAAAAGGGAAGGTCCCGTTCAAAGCGTATATATATATATATATATATATATATATATATATATATATATATATATATATATATATATATATATATATATATATATAAAATATATTAATATATAAAAAAATTATAAAAAAAAATCTTTTTTTAACTCATACGCTCTCAATTGTTTCTATTTGATATAAAAAAATCTCACCAAACCCGAGCCCTGTAGCTCAAATCTAAGGGGTGGCTATTGTTTTTTTAGTTTCCCATTTAATTAACATGGGAAAAATCGTTGTTTGTTTTAAATTGAATTTACACATAATTAACGCAATTTTTTATAAAAAACGATTTTATATTCTTAAAGAATTCTTCGAGCTATACAAAGTTCTATTACAAAGTATGATTATCTTTACATAAAGACTAATTACAGCTATTTAAAAATTCAAGCTATTTCTTCAAGTTTCGAAACTTAGTTATTTTTAAATAGCTGTAATTAGTCTTTATGTAAAGTCTTTATGTCTTTATGTCTTTATGTACTTTGTAAAGCTCGAAGACTCTACTTTAAGAATATAAAATCGTTTTTTATAAAAAATTGCGTTAATTATGTGTAAATTCAATTTAAAACAAAAAACGATTTTTCCCATGTTAATTAAATGGGAAACTAAAAAAAAAAATAGCGACCCCTTAAAGTTGAGGTATAGGGCTCGGGTTTGGTGAGATTTTTTTTTATATCAAATAGAAACATTTGAGAGGGTACGAGTTAAAAAAAATAAAGATTTTTTGAATCACCCTAATATATACACACACACACACACACACACACATATATATATATATATATATATATATATATATATATATATATATATATATATATATATATATATATATATGCATATATATATATATATATATATACATATATATATATATATATATATATATATATATATATATATATATATATATATATATAATATACATAAAATTATTAATCCATACTAATATTATAAATGCGAAAGTCTCTCTGAAAGTCAAATAGACTACAGTGATTGCAGCAAAGATGTTTATACTACACCTATTCGGAAAGCAAATTAGTTGTTACTTGAACAACGAGAAGAAAGTACCTAATTCCAAGCGAACCAATATGCGGGCGGCAAAAATGTATGGGATTTACTTTCTCCCCTTAGGGAGAAAGTATTTTCTCCCCTCCTTTAACTTTTTAAAATTCATGTTTGTATCTCGAAGCACATCAAAATGTTGCTATCGCATCAAATGGCCACTAGCATTTACTAAGGAGACTTGGCAGTATGTGCTTTATTTCATTTGCCTCCTCAATATTAAAAAAAAAACGATTGTACGCGCGAATTTTCTTTTTTATTGTATCTTTTAGAGGTGCGCAGAATGTGTCACTGAATTGAAAAGATATGAACATATCTTTTGATCACTGCGAAGTATATCACTCTTTTAGTTCAGTAGTTCATCTAGTCCAATGGCTTGAGTCGCTATCATTTCTCAGTATATTGATTTTCCTTCATTTGTTAATCGAACTAAGTAGTGTGTAATGAATCTTATGATTTCTGCGAACGAGATAAACGTTGAAGCGATAGTAAAACAATTTTAAAATAAAGTATATTTTTTATTTGTACTATTTTTTTCGTTTTTTTATTCGTACTTTTACTAATGAAAGATTAAAAGTTCTAAAATAGTGTTTACAATTGCCGAATACAGCAAAATTTTCTTATGGCCTTAACTTTAAGCTGATTTTTCTAAACTTTTATTTTTCACTGTAATTTTTGATTTTAGATAAATTCAAACAAACAATTTGACATTTTATGCATTGCGTTTATACTAATTGAAGATCAAAACTACCTTCATGCGCAATAAGCAATGAACGCTTATAATTAAAGAATTCATTTTATCGCTCTTCGCAAGTATGTATGTATATTGTACAAGAAAGTACGAGTGATATAGTCATAGATACACTAAGTTAACCGGTATCAAGTTCAACCAGGCCGAGTTTGTGTCTGCTACGTCACTCCCATCGGCGCGTGATCGGCAATCTTCGACTCTCGTAATCGTTTCGTTCGCGGTGAACTACGCGAACTAGAGATATAGATAAATTGAAACTGAACTAGTGAAGGATGAACTAAACGCAACTGAAGTAGTCCAATTGAAGGATTCATTCGCGAACTACACACGACTAGTATCTTCTTCTTACATTCTGTTCTGATGTCTATGTCTAGTAGCGAGAATGAAGATTTATTTACGCCGCCTGAATTAAAAGAAGCTGCTCAAACAGTCATTTTAAACCTTTTGCCAGAAAAGTCCAAGCATAAGTACAACAAAACATATGAAGAATTTATGGAGTTTCAATAATTGTAATAATTTTAATATAAATTTTAACTAAAATGTTTTTATTTTCCTCATTGGTGTAGTAAAAAGCAGTATGTATCACTCGGGAGAAACTGCGATACCTAACTTGAGTGTATTGAGGCCCTCAGCTGCGCTTCGGGCCTCAAACCTCACTCTCGTAAGGTATCGGTCATTTTCTCGCCTTGGTGAACAAACTACTATTTGCTCATTATTAAAAAATAATATTACCGAATTGTTACTAGATCTGAATATTATTAACCTAATATCGAAATACCTAGAATCAACCTTACTGATCTGGTAATGTTATATTCATTCAACTACATGTTTAGTTACTTTTTAATAAAACAAAATATTTTTTATTTATATCATAAGATAGCAAACAAGCAGATGGGTCTCCTGATGGAAAGAGTAAACCATCGCCTATAGACACCAAAGATGTTACTGGTGCGTTGCTATCTTGAGGCGAGGTCTAATGCCACATGCATAAGTTTACTGGCTACCTCCAAAGTAGGTAACTCGGTCTAGTCACAAAACAACGTTTCTACGTCTTGAATTAAAATTTTATCTATATTTAGGCGTAACTCTTTCCCTAAAAATTTTATTGCAAATTTTTCCAGTTTTTTGCAAGATTGAAATCGACAAGATTAGATCAAAGATTTGATCACGATTTGATTCTATGTTTTGCAATAAACTGTTTATAAACCTACTTTATAAACTACTAAACCTACTATAATTAAATAGGTATGCTAGAGTCTTACAATATTGTATCTATCACTGTTTTGGTATGAAAATAACCTCCGTTATGAAATTGTAATTAACAATCTATAAAAAATATTCTAAAGCACATACATACTAATATTTTGTGGTGCGTGATTTTTAATAACAGTTATTTGGTCTAAATGTTCAACCTGTTAGATTTATTGTATATAATTGCATAATTTTCAAAAGTCTATAATTGAAACTCTTAATTAAATCGAGATTGCCCGTCATAATTTTTAATTAAATTTATTACTAAAGTGCGAGAATATATCAACTATAAAATAAAATGATGGCTGATAATTCAAATTTAAAACACTTATTTAATTAGGATTGTATACTACCATAAATTTTACTCCTGTCCCATACCTTTTGTTTCCTTAACCTCACAGCTATTTCTTTATATTAGTGATAGCCCTGTGGTCGAAATTCGACCATAGACTAAACATTTAAATCTCTTAAGTTTGACAACAGACTGCAGCCGTAAAAAAATAGTATACATGTGTGTATATTATCATATATTTCACATAAATTTGGCGTGTGTAATGTATATTTTTATGAATTTAATATATTTCTAATGCATATTACCTACATCCTTCCCATAATTGTCTTAAAAAGGGGCACAAAGTTTTTACTTCCAGTAGATACTTAACGTATAATAATAACAATAACATAGCTGGATAAATTACACGAATTGATCTAACCCCAAAGTAAGCAAGATATTTGGTTATATTATGGGTTTTAGTCAATGATACTAATACATTGAAATACATATATAAATACTATTATAAACATAATAGACACCCAAACTCAGAAACACAGACATCTATGCTCATAACACTAATGTCTGCCCCCTGTTGGGACTCGAACCCGAGCCACATCGATTCTCTAAACACAACAGAGCGGTCAAATATGTTTTAAATAAATGTATCAATAATTTTTTGGTGTGTTATTTTGTATTGTATACGGTGGTGCATAATATTTGCCACAGCTAAAGTTTACGTTATAGAGGACCGCAGAGACCTAATATTTCTAAATAATATACAGTAGAAACACAATTATTAATAAAAATAAACATTACACACACTACATTCATGTGATATACGTGATAATATACATACATGTATATTATTTTCTTTATGGCTAAATTCTTTCGTCTAACTTAAAAGAGACTTAATTGTTTGGTCTATATCTAATTTCGACCATTGGTAGTTCAGAGAAATACATGAAAAATCCTTTAAGTTTTATCTGTAAAACAATCCGCACCTACTACATCATTAACTATTTATACACTTGAACAGCAGCAATGCTATATATTCTGGAATCATAAAAATAGTTTTTCGAAGGTATTTTATCATTACATACTGTGCAGGAAATTACTGATGGTCTTGCTGATTACCCACTAGCTGTCCGTGATGAGAGGAATTTACCCAGGAATTAAAGTTGCGTACCGCGTGCAGTGTATCAAAGTAAATTATAAAGTAGACGAAAGCACGCAAGACGGTAGCTATGTAATCGCAAAAATTGGTATTCATATATTTCAAGGGGAAATCAACGAATCCTTTAGCAGATCGTAAATCTGAATGGAATGTGCATTTGCAGTGTAGTCATTGTAAGCGAATGTTTCGTAATTTGATTGACTTTAAACGTATTATATAAAAGCCAATGATTGTAGTAGAGATGCCACGAATATTCGGTTACTATTCGGTATTCGGCCTAATTGCCCACTTTCTTTGGTATTCAGCCGAATATTGGGAACTATTCCGCCGAAAACCGAATACCTAAGCATGAGAAAAACGCACATATTACTCAAAAAATATATATTTTACTAAGAAACATAACAATTTTTTTTTTTTTCAACTGTGGGTAGGCATTAGCACACACGTGTTTTTTGGGATCAAAAAGTATTTTTTTAATATAAAATAGTTTATCATTACTTACAGTTACATGTACTAATTATTTAAGCACTTAAGCAACACACTTTTCAATTTCCTGTTTCATTTCACTTCATAAATGGATCAATCTCAAGCAATGTCTTCCAACCTTGAAGAGATTACAAAGTTTTTCAACACAAAGATGGCAGAATATGATGAAAAAATTCTAAGATTGGCCTCTTCTGGATCTGTTGGAGGTGTTGATATCAACTCTTTATCACAAGATTTCACAAATTTCAAGAATTTGGTTTGGAAAGCTTTGTCATTATTAAAAAATCAAACAGAGCTCCTGTCACTAGGTATAGAAAGACACGAAGCTTTCTTAAGAAGAAATGTTGTTATACTTCATGGTATCTCAGAAGATCACCAAGAAACACTAATTGACAAAGTCACCAGTATTTTTTGCAATCGGATGGGCTTGGCTGAATTTTCCAATAACTACATTGAGGCCTGTCACCGTCTTGGCACTCACAAAGGAAAGGCAAGGCCCGTTCTTATTAGATTCCGTGAGCTTAAGCAAAGAGATCTGGTATGGGCGAATAAAACTACTCTCAAAGGTTCTGGTCTGACTGTATCGGAATTTCTTACCAAATCAAGACATCAATTGTTTATGGAGGCTCGCAAGGTTTTTGGAGTTAATAAGTGTTGGTCTTCAAATAGTAAAATCATCATTATGCTGGCAGACAAAAAGCGTGTCACAATTGAGCAGATGGCTGATCTTCGGAAGCTAATTTTAAAACATCCATGTCAGGAGCCTGAAGTTATAAAAGGGACTTCTCCTGTAGTTACAACTGATGTGCCTTTAATTAAGTCTCCGCGTAAACCAAGGCGCAGAATATAGTGCAAATACGTATATTTATTTTATTCAGGTATTCTGTTTATTTATAAGCATGCCTTTGTGTTGTTTTTTGTAAACTAATTAATTCTGCGCTTATTTGGACTTCTCTTCATTATACGTGTAGCTTGAGCTTTGTACTTTGTAGATACATACGTATGTCGTCCCCCGCTTTAGCTCGTAATTTGAATAGTTTACTTAATACGTATATGTACGTAATAATATGTTTGATTTATTTACATTTTTTAATTAGGGTACACAGTTGACAGTACACAATATAGACTTGCAGCTGTAATTAATCAATCATTACAGTTGTCAATGTCAGAAGTCACCAACTGTCATTTATTTGTATTTTTCGTGTCGGCAAAGACCTTATTCTGTGTAAAGCCATCTCGTTTTCCTAATTCTTTTTTTTTTTTTTTTTTTGCGTGCTAATATGTTTGTCGTTTTAATTTATATTTTCTACTTATATTGTTTTGCATAACGGCTTATAACTATTAGATCGGCTATTCACTTGCATACTTGTTGACTTACAGTTATAAATATTTTGTTTATAAGCTGTGAAAGTCTATGTAATCACTAACAATTATTCACTAGTTTTTATTTGTATGTTGTGCCACCTTATTTACTGTTATGTTTAAAACAAATAATAAGAATTAACTACATGCAGGTACATACATATTGTTACTTTTTATTTATTTTGCTTTTTTTTATGTAGCTAAATAAGATTCTCCTGTTTTTTTTTTTTTTTTTTAATTTTCTGTAAGTTAGAATAATATTTGTTAAGAATACCTGTGTACTACTAAGTTATTTTATGTGTAAGTGGCTATTTTTCTTCCATCTTCCTATGTGTGTGTTGCCTGAGTGTTTATTTTTTATGCCTTGTTTTTATTTAGTTATTATCGGTGTGCTGTTATTTGTAATACAAACACCTTACATTTTTATTATTATTATCTTTTTTTTTTTAAATTATTATATATATTTTTATTTATATATATATTTTTATTTACATATATATTTTTATCTAGTTTTAGGTATATAATTTATAATAGTATTGTAATATTTAAACATACACATACGCCTGCATTATTTATTATTATTATACATTTATTTATTTTTCTTCTGCAAAATTTTATGGATACTCTTAGTCAGCTTAATGATAGTTTTATTTCTTGCTCTACGTCAGATGACGAGTTTCTTAGTGCGGTAAGTGATGCATCCTCGTCAGCAAACACTACAGTAAATGATGATATTTCATCAATTTTTTCTGAATACACAAATAATCTTAATATTGTACACATCAATGCCCAAAGTATTCCTGCTCATTATCCGGACCTTTTAGCAACTTTCAGTAGCAAACACATTGACGCGATACTGGTATCGGAATCATTCCTTAAGCCATCTTTACCGTCTCATCAGTTTTCATTACCTGGTTTTATTTTAATCCGAAATGATCGCACTGGCAAGGGGGGTGGTGGTGTAGCAATTTATTTGCGTTCTAATATCCCTTATAAAATTATTGCTTGTTCACCTAGCGCATATAATGAAACTGCCGAGTACATTATACTTGAAATCACCCGTAATTTCTCTAAAATCCTTCTAGCTGTTTTATATAGCCCTTCTTTACATATAGATTATTTTAATTCTCTGGAGAATCTGCTACACGACTACTGTCCACTTTATCGTGATGTCATAATTTTAGGTGATTTTAATACATGTTTATTAAAAAATGATAATCGTGCAAATAAACTTCTTAATATTTTATCTTCTTTTAACTTGCATCTTCCTCCATTGTCTGCCACTCATAAGTCGCCAAATTGCTTGCCTTCACTCCTTGACTTAATTATTGTGTCACAGCCACATTATGTTAAAATCCATGGTCAATTTCCATCTTGCTTCTCATATCACGACCTTATATACCTGTCATATAATATTCGCTCCCCCAAAAAGAAGGCTGAGTATTCCTTTCGTCGCTCTTTTAACAAAATTGATAATGATGCGTTAGTCAGAGATGCCTGTGCCTTAGATTGGTCCTCCGTATTTAGTAGCGACGGTATTAATGAGGCAGTATTAAATTTCAATAAAAGTATTATAAGTCTATACGACAGACACGCTCCTGTCAAAAAAATAAGAATCAAACATAACCCTTCACCTTGGCTGACTGATTCTATCAAAGGTGCTATGTTAGCAAGAGATAGAGCTCACAGACGGTTTAAAAAGCATCCTTCTGATGATAATTTTTTGGAATATAAGTGCCTTCGTAACAAGTGCAATAAGCTCTGTCGCACTGCCAGGCGTCGTTACATTCACGATACTATAGCAAGTTCAAAATCTCAAGATATGTGGAGGTTTCTGAAATCTCTTGGTGTCGGGAAGGATCCTGTTCCTAGTAATAACTGTATTGATATCAACGTTCTAAATTCGCATTTTACTACTCCTCCTTTGACTCTAGATGCCAATACAAAAGTTAATACTCTCAATCATCTGTCCACCTTTGCTCGCCCGTCATGTTCCTTTTCATTTGTGCCGGTCACCGAAGTGGAAGTTGAGAAGCATGTACGTGCTATCACTTCAACTGCGGTTGGAATCGATGACTTGTGCTCCAAAATGTTTATTCTAATCCTCCCTCACATCCTTTCTGTTCTTCGATACATTTTCAATCTTTCCCTATTGACTAATACGTTTCCTTCTTTGTGGAAATCTGCTAAAGTCATTCCACTCCCTAAGAACTCTAATCCGACTACTGTTTCAGACTTCCGGCCTATCTCAATATTACCATTTCTCTCTAAGGTTTTGGAGCACATTGTCCATTCACAATTATCTGAATTCCTCCGTTCCAATGATCTTTTGAACCCTTTCCAATCTGGATTTCGTCCGGCTCATAGTACTGTTACAGCTTTAGTTAAAGTGTCTGATGACATCAGAATGGCTATGGACTCACAATGCCTTACTGCGTTAGTACTGCTGGATTTTAGTAGCGCTTTTAACTCTGTCGATTTTGACTTGCTAATTGGCGTACTACGCTCGCTTAATTTCTCGCCTTCAGCGTTGAGTTGGTTTGAGTCTTACTTGCACGGTCGCTCACAATATGTTTTTTTAAATGACGCTCGTTCAAATTGGCGTGACATTGTTGCGGGTGTTCCGCAGGGCTGTGTTTTATCTCCTTTAGTTTTTTCTCTATTTATTAACACAGTCACTTCAATTATAACTTCGAATTTTCACCTATACGCCGACGATTTACAACTATATCGCCACTTTACTATCGTGGATGCAGCGAAAGCGTTAGAGTCATTAAATATGGATCTTTCAGCCATTAATTCCTGGGCTGAATCTTTTGGCCTTTTAGTGAATCCGTGTAAATCGAAAGCAATTATAATAGGCAGTCGCCAGATGCTCCAGAAAATTAGTGATATTAGTTTACCCCAGATTCTTTATAATGGCACCCAAATACCTCTGTCCTCCAAAGTTACAAATTTAGGAGTCATGTTTAGCTCGGATTTATCATGGGACAGTCACATAAATGCTATAAGTAAAAAAATTCATTATACTTTCCACTCTCTAAATTTGTTAAAAAATTTCCTACCTATAAAAACTAAAATTTCACTAGTGCAGGCCCTTATCCTTCCTATACTAGATTACGCAGATACATGTTTCCTCGATGCTACTGAAGTGCTTTTGAATAAACTTGAGAGGCTCCAAAATTCATGTATCCGGTTTATCTTCGGTCTTCGAAAATTTGATCATATTTCAGCTTTCAGAGCCCAACTCAAGTGGTTACCTATCCGTCTTCGCAGGAATACTCATATCCTTTGTTTTCTTTTTAATATTCTATACAATCCAGCTGCGCCTAACTATCTTCGCGATCGTTTTGCCTTTTTACATTCATCCGATTCTCCATGTCGTTCCAACCTTAGTACCATTCTTAAATTTCCTGTATCTCACTCCCAGACCTATTCACGGTCTTTTACGGTGTATGCAGCTAAGCTATGGAATTCGCTTCCTCCATGCATACGCTCTAGCCCTTCACTACCAGTTTTTAAAAAACGTCTAAAAGAATATTATCTGACACTTTCTTGATTTTAATAGTTTTACTGCTAAGTTATATTGTGTGATTTCCTTTAATATTATGTATGTGGTTCATGTATAAATATGTTTAGTGTATGTGTATGTGTGCAAACACATCTATGTATTATTTTATTTGTTGTGCACTATGCCTTCCCATTTATTAATCCATACTCCACATTTCGGGTTAGCTGGAAGAAATCTCCGCCAGTAGAGATAAGCTCACCTTTTGTGCAATTTTGTTATCCTTTTAAGTGTGTATTCTTGAATAAGTGTACAATAAAGTATTAAATAAATAAATAAATAAACAATTCATATTTAAAAGTCATCAAAGGTAAGTTGTTATAAATGAAAACAGTTTCAGCATTTCTTGGGTTTTGACAAGCAGACTTTCAAGGGTTTGAAAAGCAGACAATATTTTAGCAATATGCACAATATTTTTAGCAATGTATTTTTACTACTAATTAGTCAATCTGTAATAAATAAATAATACATGTCGAGTCGGGACACCATCAATTCGCTAATGAAACAAATACATTGCCGAATATTCAGTATTCGGCCAAGAGCCTGCCCGGATACTCGGTATCCGGCAAAATCACTATTCGTGGCATCCCTAGTCTGTAGGTATATTTGTATCTACGTAACAAATGTATATATATGTGTTGTGGATTCTAAAACCGCTAATACGATTTTGATGATTTTCCTAGGCTTTCTACATCAAATCTGTTAAGTTTGGCAGCGATCAGATCGATAGACCTTTTTTATAATATTGTTCGTTTTAATAACTAGATAATAACAATTGCTACCCGTGCGGCGCCGGGGCGCCATGCTAATCTATATTAATATTATAAATGCGAAACTTTAGATGTTTGAATGTGTGGATGAATGGGTGGTTATTTGTTACTTATTCACGCCAAAACTACTGAACGGGTTTAGGTGATAACTTGGAACAGCACAAAGACTACTTTTTATCTCTGAAAAATAAGTCTTTCCCACGGGATCCACCAAAAACTTTTATAATGCAGCACGAGTCAGCTAGTCAAACCTATATATATATATATAGAATTAAATTCCTGTTCGTTAGTCTCGCTAAAACTCGAGAACGGCTGAACCGATTTGGCTAATTTTGCTTTTGAATTAATTGTTGAAGTCCAGGAAAGGTTTAAAAGGTGAGAAAATATAGAAAAAAATAAGAATAGTTAAAAAGGCAGAACAACGTTTGCCGGGTCAGCTAGTAGGTATATAATATATAAGTCGATATGTGTATGTATGATCCCTATGTACTCCGAAACGGCTAAAGCGATTTTGACGAATTTATAAATTAATCTTCAAATTAGCTCGGCCGGTGACGCTTTAAAATTTGGTTTTAATAGATATTTTATTGGAATTGAGTTTCACCAAGTGCCGACGATGAAAATCTAGAATATAAGTTAATTTTACATGAAATATGTGTGGTGACTTATTTTTAAAAGGCGTATTTTTTAACTGTCTTTAAAAAGGGAGGTTTACGGATAGAGATAGAGATGACCTACCTAAAATACCTAAATACCTACCTAAAATAGTAGACATAAATAAAATAGTATATATACATGTACGTATATTATCATGTATTTCACATGAACGTAGTGTGTGTAATGTTTATTTTTAATTTAATGTAGGTATTTCTAAAGCATATAATTTAAAAATATTAGATTTCTGCAGTCCTCCGCTACGTATTTTATCTGTGCCAAATTTCATACTTTACCATTCGCGCAATTGTCTTTAAAAGGGGTACAAAGTTTTCTCTTCCCGCCCGCTGAGTTTCTTCCGCCGGATCTTCTCAGAGCGTTTCCGATCCGGTGGTAGTTTAAAAGAAATGTTGACGCGTCAAAATAACTTCTATTGAATAAAGTACTTCTGATTCCTGATTTCTTCACGTATTATTAAATTATACTTACCTGATTTTAACATTAATATAATTTTATTTACATAATTATTTATATTTTTATATGTATATTCAAAGCTTTATTTAGTGAAAGAATATTGTCCTGCTAACCTGTTGAGACACTGTTCAGCTAGTAGTAAAGATATTTAAAGTAATCCTCTATAATTATATTTGTGTTCCAGCACTCACCCCTTGCTTGGGAAAACTTGAAAAATTTCGACACGTAGGGTTTCAAGTTTGAACCTACGACGTTCCCTCAAGCCGGGATGATCTACCAACTGTCGACTGGTTCGAAGTGGAGAAATTCTTCTTTGCTATGTGATTGTACTGATCGCTAGACATACATATGTATAGCCTTAGAGTAATAACGCTTAGAGTGATAATTGCATTCAACGTTTCGTTCATATTTTAAGCCAAAACCGTATCGATGTGTGCAATACGTTCGTCACCCTTCGTGTAATTACTTGCGTTGACACGCACACAAAGACACATTATTGCGGGAATAATGTTGCAAGCAAATAAATATTTTACCAAAACGGTATTTAAAATAAGTCTACCTTACAAATAGGCTTTCATATAACATTAACAGTATTTTTTTTATAGTAGAGGGGGCAAACGAGCAGATGGTGCACCTGATGGTAAGTGATCACCGCCGCCCATGGACATCCGCAATACCGGGGGTATTGCAGCTGCGTTGCCGGCCTTTTAAGAATGAATAAGCTCGTTTCTTGAAGGTCCCTAAGTCGTATCCATTCGGAAACACCCCCGAGGGTAATAGATTCCACAAAGGAGTAATGCGAGGCAAAAAGTGTCGACAAAAGCGCACGGTTGTGGATTTCCAGACATCGAGGTGGTGAGGATGGAACTTTAAATTTTGACGCGATGTCCAATGGTGGAATTTAGTGGCAGGCATTAGTCCGAACAACTCGTCGGAACACTCCCCATGATAAATACGGTAAAAGATGCAGAGCGAGCCTACATCTCTGCGTAACGCCAAAGAGTCAAGCCGATTAGAAATAGCCTGGTCGTCGACGATTCGAACCGCT
The DNA here is from genome assembly GCA_036924255.1 of Apodemia mormo. Lineage (NCBI taxonomy): Eukaryota > Metazoa > Arthropoda > Insecta > Lepidoptera > Riodinidae > Apodemia > Apodemia mormo. The sequence goes on along the minus strand of JAUPFN010000011.1, from coordinate 19,495,524 downwards.
CTACGTTGAATGCGATCAAGAGGAAGAAGCTGGTACTGAGGAGCTCCAGCCCAGAGGTGAGAACAGTACTCCATGTGAGGTCGAATTTGGGCCTTGTAAAGTTGGAGGCGACGGGCTGGCATGAAGTACTGCTTTGCTCTACTGAGTACACCAAGCTTTTTGGAGGCTAGTTTAGCCTTCCCTTCCAAATGGCCACGGAACTAAACGTTGTTCGATATGTCGACTCCCAGAATTCCAATACTGGCTGAGGCAGTCAGAAGAGTGTTTTCGAACCGAGGTGATACGACAAAGGGTGTTTTTTTGCGGTGAACGCACAGAGCTGCGTCTTTTTGGGGTTAAATGTAATAAGGTTTTGATGACCCCATTCTAAGACATCAGTTAGTTGATTCTCAAGTTCAGACACGGGCTTGATCCGGCCCTCTTCGACGTGTTCCCGAGAAATACCGCTACGGCCGGAGTATGTAGCATCAACAGTACTGTCGTCCGCATAGCAATGTATGTTACTAATTCGCAACATATCATTGATATGCAGAAGAAACAGTGTCGGTGATAGCACGCAGCCTTGGGGAACACCAGCATTGACAGATTTAAGATCGGAGCATGCACCGTCGACTACGACCTTAATGCTCCGATCAGCCAAAAAACTGGTGATCCACTTGCATAGTTTCTCAGGAAGCCCATAGGAAGGCAGCTTTGAGAGAAGCGCTTTATGTCATACCCGATCGAAGGCCTTCGCTATGTCTAAACTAACTGCCAATGTCTCCCCCTTAGACTCAACTGCCTCCGCCCAACGATGTGTCAGGTATACTAGAAAATCACCGGCTGAGCGGCCACGATGGAAACCGTACTGACGGTCACTAATCAGCTGGTGCTCTTCTAAATACTTCAGGAGCTGACAGTTTATAAGTGTCTCCATGACTTTGGAGAACAAGGAGGTTATGGCTATTGGCCGATAGTTTGACGGATTGGAGCGATCACCTTTTTTAGGAATGGGATGCACTAAAGCTGTTTTCCATGAGTTCGGTACCACGCCGAGTGAATAGGAGAGCCGGAATAGGTGCGTCAATACTGGCGCCAACTCTGGAGCACATACTTTAAGCACAACAGGAGGGATGCCATCAGGCCCACTCGACTTGTGGATGTCCAAAGAAAGAAGCGCTTTACGCACAGCAGACTGCCGAAACTGCGGTTCTGGCATGGAACTATCACACTGCAGGATGGTAGGCGGTGTGTTCCCTCGGTCATCCAGAGTCGAGTTGGCCGCAAAGAACGAGCCCAGAAGATCGGCTTTCTCCTTTGCGGTATGGGCCAGAGAGTCATCGTTTCTGTGCAAGGATGGAAATGAAGGCTGGGAGAAATTCCCTAAGACAGCCTTGGCGAGAGACCAGAACGCGCGAGTGCCAGAAGGAAGGCGAACTAATTTCTCACCAATTCTGCCAATGTGTTCCGCTTTTGCCTTGGCGATAGCTCTTTTGAAGAATCTCGAGGACGAGTTCTACTCCTTTCGTAATGCGCTAGTTTTTACATCACGAGATGCCGACGCAGCAGCCCAAGCTCGGTAGAATTCCTGCTTTCGGCGTAAGGCCGCTTTGCAGTGGCGACCAAACCAAGGCTGAGACTTGCCACCGATGGGCACCGCAGAAAACGGAATGAAAAATTCCATGCCCTGCAGCACCACATCAGTGACAGAGTTAGCGACAGCATTCGGATCATCCAGCGAGAAGCACAACCGCCCCCATGGGTAGGATGCAAAGAAAGACCGCATCCCGTCCCAATCTGCTGACCTATAATGCCAAACGCGACGACAGCCTGCAAAGGGAGGCCGTGATGGGCGCGTGACCGGCACTTTGCTCCGGATCAGGCAGTGGTCCGACGCGCCAAGTGGAGCGTCCACCGATACCTGATAACGATCCCGGTCAGAGGTCAGCAGGAGATCCAACAGTGAAGGCGTATGGCCATCCACATCGGGAACACGCGTAGGCGAAGTTACCAATTGTGTAAGACCATACGCCAAGGCAAAATCGTGAACAGACCTCCCCGCATGATCGGTGGTGCGCGAACAAAGCCATTCGGCGTGGTGGGCATTAAAATCGCCCAAGATCACGATCTCTGCGGAGGGGGTCTGCTCTAACACGGAATCTACAGCCGTTTGTAAATGCTCAACGAGCCGGTCAACTTCAGTATTCCCGCTATGGGACCTGTATAGGCACGCGTAGCTGCGTGGATGGTCGTCGCAAGCTACGCGTAACCAGAGGATGGATAGGTCCTGACCTTCAAGTCTGCCGAGGCGCCGGTAACAGATATCTTCTCTGACGTATGCGCACACACCAGCCCGCGGTACAAAGGAATGTTCCAGTTTGTACCCCGGGTAGGAGAGGTAGGAATTATCAGCCGGAGAAGATATCTGTGTCTCGGTCAAGAAGAGCAAAGCTGGCTTTGCCGTCTCGAGATGGTAGTGGACGGCGTTCAGGTTGGAATGAAGGCCCCTGATATTGCAGAAATCCACAGTAAGTGTGGTAGGGGGTGCCATGGTCTTCTTGCTCTGTTTGCCCCGGACAGAATTGTCTATGAGCGCAATTTTGCCCTCCGGGACTCTCACAAACCAGACGAAACGCAGCAGCGGAGCTGCTACTTTACGTCGGTGTCAAGTGAGAGAGTGGTATCTCCCCGGGCGTGCCGGCCTATTCAGTTGCAAATGCAGTAAGGCACTACCACTAAACTTGAAACTTATACTTTTATTTGGTTACGTAAAATATTTTAAATGCCGAGAAATATTCTAGATGTTCTCAAGATGATATTCCAAAGCTATTTAACCTTATATTTTTTTTTAGTTTTTGTGCTTTCATTTGTAATTTAAAATATTTTTACCTCATTAAAATAAAGATTGTCTTTCTTTCCAATAGTATTATTTGACTTATAGAAAACTTAAAACTTACATTTTTTATCCCAGTGAGGTAAAATGAGTAGAATTACAGGGACGTGTTAAAGAGGTTCTCAAGATATTTATTTTTTTGTATATTTCAGTAATCAAACAGCGGTAACCAACCAGCACCAACCGTAAATAAAAAATATGGCCAATACAAGTTTACATTATTGAAGTTATAAAAACAATGATTGAAGTAATTCTTTAAAAAAACATTATTGAAATATATCTACTAAAATATAATTGTACAATACAAATGTTATTACAGATTTGTGTATTGCTTGGCGAATGCTTGTGTGTCTTTATGTGTATGTCTGTGTGCGTGTATGTGTGTATGTGTACATGTTTGGTGAAAGCTAAAGTAGCTTGAACGTTAGCAGATGGGCGGGCAAGCAGGAACAATGCTTACGAGCACTTTGAGGTAAAAAGCAATAGGAGTAATAGGAAATGAGTTTAAAAGGTTAAAATGTTTTAAGATAAACATAATATTTCTGACTACTATATTGAATCAAGCTACTATTGGCTCGGTGCACGACTTGAGCACCACCTATCGTGCGCAACTGTCTAGAAAAACGTAATCCTCGTGCGTAATCTCCTCTAACTTTTTTAGCTGAATCGGAAACAATACAGCTCTTTGTGGTGACTCTTTGCCTTCTACGTGCTATAATATATGCAATGGAGTATATGGAACAAATTAATTAAGTTGTGTATTAATACTCAGTCATATGAGCAAAGTCGTCATTCACAGCATAAATTTCAAGCTATGTAGAATTGAAACTTAATTATCAGCATAAACATATTAGGAGGCCAATATTTGGCGCTGACAGATTTTAGGACACGTTACCCTACATTATTTCGTCGATAAAACTCGAAAATATCGCCAATAAAACAACTTGACACTAAGCAAAATACGAAATAATGTCGTACGATGGCATATTATTTCATAAGAAAAACTTAAAAAAATGTCTGTTTGGCAGCAACAGTATTTTTCTGGTGATCACAGCGGCATCTAGAATGCTAGTTGGAACAATTTTTTTGCCTTCTAAAAGTCCTCATTATACACGAATATAGGCATGCAAATTATTGTTAAATTAGATTAATTGTTATGTTGTTAAAATTATTTAATATTTAACAGTTATTTATTTATGCTATATGATATGAGTAGCCTATATATAATAAGTATTTAAAGCAGTGAAAACACGAAGCTACCAAAAAAGATCCTCTAGAATAGTTTTAATAACTTTTAACAGTTATTATTATTACGGTCTCTCGAAATATTTTTAATAACAGTATTATCATAAATCAAGTTAGCGAGCAAAAAAATGCTCTCTCAAATATTTTTGATAACATTATTATCTTATATCAAGTTATTGGTAATTTTAGTGATGCATGAAAATTACTTTTAACATTATTTGCTAATATAAATAATAGTTGTTAATTGTTAAAAAAAATTAGTACGAAATTTAATATGTTAATTGTTAAATGATCCATGCCTACACGAATATAGGCTTTGTAATATTGATTTAACAAACGACTTTGTTATATTTGTGCCAGTATAATGGTAAGTCCCAATACTTAAAAAATATTTTTTATGCAAAAGCAAAGTCCAGGCTATGTCATATCGCACATAAAATAGGAATACACTCGTTATTAATTATAATGAAAACAGGTAAAAACAAATACGTGGTAGAACATTTTCCTCTTTGGCTGGCAACATTTTGAATATCGTTCAAATTAGATATTTACGATATATTTGTTTGGATTTTATACAAAAATATCCGATGCCAAGTAGTTCTTATCTGTGAATGATCTTCAAGTCCTAAATACGCTTTTGTGAAGCACGGTAACAACCTATCACCACACAGTAACTCATATTTTTTTAAATTGCGAGAGCTATACTCCATGTGGCACGTGTCACATGTCTGAGCGGCCGACGAGCGTAAGAAGTCTTTTCAGGCTTCTTTCTTGTCTTGTTCTTCTTGTTCTTGGGTCGACTTGGTTTCTATGCGTTATTATTCTATGTGTATAACTAGTTAAATGAGTTGATTGTTACAGATGAAGTTCACATTTATAATTTTGATCAGTACTTTCGTGTTTCTAATTATATTTGTGTTTTAGCACCACTCCGTGATTGGGAAAACTTGAAAAAAAAAACTACCTACTACCTACATGTCGTAATTTTTCTCTGTTGTTTTTACAGCAATCTATATTAATCTATATTATAATATTATGAATGCGAAAGTTTGGATGTTTGGATGGAAGTTTGTTACTCAAACACGCAAAAACTACTGAACGGATTTGAATGAAATTTGGTACACGGATAGATGATGACTTGGAATAGCACATAGGCTACTTTTTATCCTGGAAAAATTAGGTGATCTCGCGGGATTCGCCAAAAACTTTTATAATGCAGCGGGCTGCACGCTGCAGCTAGTCATCTATAAATTTATGTTAAGGTTTGTTTTATTTATAATAATAAACTTAGTAGAAACGACCTCAAGCACAAAAGTGAAACAGGTTAAATACAAATACAAATATCTTAATATATATTTATGAAGATCAACTGTTCAGAGTAAAATAAAAAGACCAGGGCGTTTTAATTTATTTGCAAAATTGATTTCCGTAGTGGTGTCGCTTAATCCACAGCCAGGGATTCTTTTTCAGCGAAATCTTATTTATTTAATGCGATTTGATAAAGATCGCAATTCATTTAGTGTTAAAGTTCACATAAAAATAATTAAGATGTCTTACCCGTATCCATAGTCACTTCATCCAGAAAATTGAGCGTAAAATTAAAACCACAGATCAAGTCTTAATACTCAATGGAATTTAAATTTCGAAAACTTATCTTTATTTTCATAAAACGATCAAAGTAAAGATTAAAATAAATTTCTACTCGTACTTAATTAAAATCAAGGATCTTGACTTTTATTCACTATAAGTACATTTTATGTACAGACCTGTTGCGTGAAAATTTATACCTACTACTGAGTAAGGTATTAGCTGTATGGAAAAAATACACGTACATAAATTGTAAGCACAGATCATGTGAATACTAATAGACACGCCATTGAGAAAAGGAAACGTGTCGACGCGCATACGAACAAACGCTGTTATCACTGTCAAAATTGTCATACATTTATACATATATTATGTATTATATTGTAAAAAAAAACAGAAATAAGCCGTATTGTACACTTTTATCGTACCGAAGGATATGATAAGGTTTAAAAATTTTGTTTAGCCGAACAACTAAGTTTACAACGATTAAAATTTGAATCTGGAAGTCAGTGGTATAAAACCACCTCCGTTTAAGTACGGACAAGCTGTCTATAGGCAAGGGCAAATGCGACGATTTCAGACTACCTCTTTAGCTGACTATCTGATGATTAGTGATGAACTGGTATATCTAACGTTACTAAATCACATACAAAAATGGAAAATTATAAATTAATTAATAAATCTTAAATCAATTAATAAAAATAAAAAAATAAAAAAAATAAACGATTGTAGTGCAAAAAAGATTAAAAACCGTCAATTGAAATAAAACAACATGGTACATCATTTACCATATGCGAGGCATGCTTTTAGGTAGACCGGCGTGCGCTGAGCAGATTTAATGATATCTAATGCTGCAAGGCACAGCATGCTACATCTGCGTTTAACAGCGCTATATGCGCGGCATGTTTATAACACACCTTTAAAATATGAATATCATCTTTTTTGTGAAATATTTCTAGTGAAAAAAAATATGTAAACGGTTAACCCTGCAGGCCGTCCCTGAAACTTCCCGCTATATTAAGGTATTTTAAGCTCAAAAGAGTAAAAACTATCAGCATAGATTTTTTCAGTTCAAACATTTATTTTATTAAAAATGGCAGTATATTGATAAAGCTATAAATAAGCTATAAATTAAGCTGTATATTTTGGAAACGAAAATCGATTTTGATCTTTCGAAAAGCATTCAACTCAATTTTTTTAAATCTAAAATATTGTTTTAGCTAAATAAGAGAAAGTTTGAAAAAATTCGAAGCAGTGTAGAAAAACATCTTTTTCAAAAATTTTCGTCATTGATGAATTCCAAACAAATAGACCGGTTTTGAACCAATTACCTGTATTTGACGCAGTTTTTAAAGGAGAAAAGTTGATCAGATTTTTAGGTCATCAGGCCTGAAAATCATTTCAAAAGTATTAAGTGAGATTGCTAAAACCAACAACGTAATTTTAATATTTGAAAAGCAGTAACTTTTGAAAATTAGATTCGATTTTGATTTTTGAAACTGCATTCGACGTAATATTTTTATTATTAAAATATCGTAGTATATAGTATATCGTATATATCGTAGTATATCGAAAAATTATTGGTTGTAAAATTTCGAAGTTATGTCGAAAAAACACTTTTTTTTAAATTTTTCGTCAACGATTACTCCCAAACGGATAAACCGATTTTGATGCAATTTACGCATCAGACGTAGTTTTTGGATAAATAAAGTTGATTAGTTTTTGTACTCAATCGGTACGTAAATCTGGAAGTTATAATAAGAAAATACTGTTTCGTCACAAATTTTTTGGGGTTTTTTCAAAACTTCTCAAAATCTCCTGGGCCGATTTGGTTCAAATTTTCAGGCAGTCTAAGTTGAGTGGAATCCAATCCAACCGAGTTTCCATCGGTCCAGTCGATCAAAAGTTATGAGATGTTTACATAGACACATACACACACACATACATACATACATACATACAGACATACTGACGTCATCGTGAAAATAGCCTGAAAAGGTTCCTATAACCTCAAAACGTGGAGGTCCGGTAAAAACTCGATTTGCGAAAATCGGGGCAAAATCAGTAAATTCCTTATCTACCATACGTAGCGGGAAGTTAAAAAGGTTATTAAGTTTAAAGGAGTTTAAATTATTAATTGAATTCAATATAAGCAGTATTGTCATGTTTTCTCTACAGTATACTTTTTACTGTTGAACAAAAATAAAGTATACAAAACACTGTTTTGTGCATCAAAATGTCTAACACTAAATGTTAGTCGCCCAGTGCAACTGATCCATAATAGTGGCGTTTGAAAACAAATGTGTTAAGTGTCAGCGAAAGAGGTATTCTATATCGATAGTTAGTGTCAAATATTCAAGACTGACACTCACTGACACACAAACATGCGATGTGACATGACAAGTAGTGCGAGAAACGCTAAGAAATATGTGTTTAAAACAATAAAAAATTAAATACTGTTCATTTTTCGGTCTCAAACCCAAATATACATTATTTCTTGTTAAAAAAGTTGGTAACCCTACCTTTATGTTGCGTGTATTTTTTTTGTTCATAGAAATAGTCATCTCATATTAGTCATTTACGCGTGCTTAAATCAATTATTAATTATTAATTTTTTATATTATGCAAATTATTATTATTGTTTTTAAACGGTTTTCTTCAATTGTAAGCCTAAAAATACTTAAATTTTAAATAATATATTCGCTAGTCTAGTTTTAAATTTATTTAAAATATTGCCACACCACAGCTACAATATTGTATTGTGCAATAAGTGAAATAAAAGCACAAACACGTGATAACAAGAATCACTATCCTCTCAGCGGGTGGCTTGAAACTCATCCATCACGGTTATTGGACCTGCTCATCATTAAGCCTGCGATTGACTGGCAGTTCCTTATTTGTGGAACGGGTAAAACAGGTAACCCAGGTGTATTTATTTGATCACATGGCAGGACTATCATTCAAAGTATAAAAGATATTTGGTTTAACTGACGAATGGTTTTCTATGTCACTTAATATGTATTTATTCATTGTTTCTATGATGCGAAATTAGATAAAACAAAATAGACAGTCATACATTTTCTAGCGATATTAGCTCGTATTGAGCTGCCATTTCAATGAGTTAAGATTTTTGAGATACGGCTTAGTAATGACTCAGGATAACTCAGGTTGTCAGCAGAAAATTACGACTTCGATACTACTAATATCAGTAAATGATTAGATATGGATTATGGATGTAATATTTTAGTACACGAATAATATTTTAGAATACGAATTAGAAACCTCCTATTTTTGAAGTCTAACCGACTTCAGTAAAAGCAGGAGGTTCCTAATTCGTCGAAAAGTACACCGAGCTTTTTGCAGGCTAGTTTAGCCCTACCTTCCAAATGACCGCGAAACTGAACGTAATTCGATATGTTGACTCCCAGAATTCCGATACTAACTGAGGCTGCTAGGAGAGTATCTCCAAATCGAAGTGATACGATAAAGGGAGTTGGAAGGGTGCTATGGGATTTTTACAATACAACAATTCAAGCTCATCGAAGAAGGAATTAAGCATATTTTAGGGGTGCTATCCGTCTGACTTTAGTTAGGCATGTTTTTAACTTTTTTAAGTAGAGTCTGGCCAAATATTTATATGACCTTTTCATTACAAGGTTATTTAAAGAAAATAATGACAGGTTAATTCATAATGGCAAATTTGACGTTAGTCAAATATGCCTCTTAAAATCTACATCGTAACCCTGCATCAAATTGAAAAATAGAAACTCTCAAAATAAATGGGATTTCTGACAAAAAACAAGCAATATTCCTTATTTAGACTTTTTATGGCGAATATTCCTTGATTCTCGTTATAAACTCCATTAGCCTGGCATAACACCGAGAGCATGTCTGACAATGAATTATTAAAATCTTAATGGATTCTCTTTGTTACGCACTTGAGCTTGCTATGAAAATTTTACTATAGAAAAGTGAAGTAAGAGCAACCTACACAATACTAAAATATTTGGTGAAATCAAGGAACATCGTCACATTGTGATGTTTCTGTAACTAAAACAATAGTAGAAAAATATTTTTGATTATCGTAACAAAAATGAAATACTAGAAATATTAGTACAATATTTTATTTTTATGACTTCCAATCCTGCCACATCTTGTTTTTGGTATAACTAAACTTTATTTCAAATTGCTTAAAACATAGCACTATTTAATTTTCTTTAGATGTGTAGAGTTGTTTAATCCAATGTGCCAAGAATCATCTTATATCTGATATAAAAAGAAAACTAGTAAAAATAACACCTATTATATTATTAACCATTTTACAGATGATAAATAACCGCCGTTTACATTAGACATAAAAATCCCGAAGATATTTATACGTGTTGCCTACGTCGACGCCAAAGCTGGAAGTCCATACTTTGTGTTTTGAACTCCCGACGGAAAAACGAAAAGTGCTAGAAATTTAACAAGTGTATTGATGTGGATTTTTGTAGCACCATAGCTCTACATAGTTTCATTTGAAACAGTTTGAGTGCGATTTTGGTTAATTTTTGATTATGGTTATGGCTTATGGTTTTTAAGATAGATCAAATGTCCTGATGCATTCAGAAATTATGTAGTGTTTGGCCTCATTCAAATTTTCGTGCTTCAGGTACGGCTGTATGTTGGCTGGTGGATGGTATAAGTAATGTCAAAATTAAATATCAGACATTTTACATTTTTGCCAGTTTAGATAGCAATTAGCTTGTTCAGCTTAGTTTATGAAATTCTGTATTCAATTCCTGAGTCAGGTAAAATTGCTAGTTTTGTTTTTAAATAAAATCTAAGTAGCAGTGAAATCTTTAAATATCAGACATTTTATATTTTTGCCAGTTCAGATAGCAGTTAGCTTGTTCGTCTTAGTTTATGAAATTCTGAATTCAATTCCCGAGTCAGGTAAAATTGCTAGTTTTTTTTTTTCAAAGAAAATCTCAGTAGCAGCGAAATCTTATGATGGTGTGTCGAAGAGAAACTAGCGATAGCAATTATCGAATATTTCGCCAGCCAAAAGATTGGTGAATTGTGGTGAACTCTGCCCATGCCGCAAGAGAATCCTGCTTGGTTACCTACAGTAAATTATTTATTTTGTTTCACACGCTGAATAGAATATAGCAAACATAATATAATCAATAATAATTAAAACATGTTCATTATTTTTATAAAGACGTTTAATGGATTTATCAATGGATATAGACGGATCGTTACCGTTTAAAATACCATTCATTCAAGCATTAAGCAATTCAAGTGTGTTGGAAATGAAGATCGCGAAACGGTTCAGCAACAATTCGTGAGTAATAAATCGGAATGCCCAATAAATGTACGAATAACAATAATATATATCGAAACGAGGTGAGTGTTCGCGCGAAACGTCGGAAGTGATCAGTGAGATCACGACGCGCCGACGCGCGCTAACGATCCGCTAATAGGGATCGTGTTCGTGTAGACGTGTACCCGCCTTCTTCTCGACAATATTATCCAAACTGACGGTTACTATTATTGCATTATTCTTACACAAATCTTTTTGTCCGCGCAAATTCGACGCAAATCAATTTCACGGTGCTACTCTGTTGCGATGTCGTCATCTTTGACTATTCTGTAGTTTGTAAACTCACAATAGTTATTATATTAGTTACATGAAAGGTTATAGCGGCAGTTCAACATTTCTCTGAGTATAAAAACTATCACGTAGGTAGTTAAATATAAAAAATGTGATTTTACAGGATCGTACGTGAGCTGCGGTGATTGAAAACTAGCTACCTTTTTTAACAAATGTTTTGAGTGAATTCAGCAAAACTAGTCTAATGCTGTAGAACAGGAAACAAACTTAAGGAAAATAGAGTGACCCGAACGATAGTAGATAATGAGTTCGTTAAAGTTATTTAACGTCAAATTTTAAAATAATTTGGAGAATCTTAAAAAATATCGGAGTGCTCAATCGTGATAAAAGGTACTTTGCAGCAAGACGTGAGCTTATACTTTACAAAGGGATGATTCGGTCGCATATCGTTTTGCTCAAATCTTTGAGCTACAGGCTACAGTACCCCAGTGTTAAACCATCCAATCCGTAAATACTCTACCGAAAATTATAGTTTTTATACATATTTAGTTATTTAAAATATTATGCACAAACATGTACAGTCGTAGATTTAATGCTATATGGCCTTATCTATCAGTCAACCTTAGTCAAATGAGAATATTTAGCATGGAGTGTACAAAAACACTGAAAAATTATCCATTATTTCTAATCAGAGTGTTAATAATCCTAGTCTTATCAGCGACCTAAGCCTCTTTTAGTCTCCGACGAGAGGTTAGATCACTGATTTTATGCCTATAAAACAGGCAGTGTTCGACAAAGCTTTAAAATTAGTGCCGCCATTTATATTTTTCTATCACACCAGTTATGGTTACTACGTTTTCAGAATTGCTCACGAAATCCATATTTTTAGAATTGTTCATTACATCCATAAGAATAGCAACACATCCTTGACGTCTGGTGTCAAAAAGCAATGGCTGTATTTTCGCATCAAGAGAGATCCCTTTGTTTTTTTTTCTATCCTATGCTATAAAAATCCAATTTCAAGGCCACAGACGATGATTACATAAAAACAATATTAAAAACGAAATCAAAATAACACAAGTCAATACAAACAAAATAAAAATGAGTAAAGTCACGTCCAAATCAGATTTTGTAGGCAGAGGTGCAACTAGTGCATACACGATAAACCTAGGCACATGACGTGACAGGTGGTCTCCCTATCAACAAGTTCAGTGTCGAGCAAATCACGTTTTCTAGTAAAACTGGGTTAAAACAAATTGTCCGACCCGAGATCCAAACCCAGGAACTCATGTGTCTATATTGAAGCTGGTACTGCTAGACCATTGGAGAGACCTCTATGCCTTAGGGAAGTAGATGAGCATATGCTAGCTAAACAAGCAAAAGAATATTATATATACACATTTAAGCTTTCACGGATTTTTCAAATTAGTTATTAAGGAGGAAGTGATCATCGTGTTCATCCCCTGTGATCATTGTGATTGTAACAGTATGGAGAAAATAATTAGTTTTAGTTGATAAACAAAAAATATATTAAAAATCAGAAATCAACAGTTCTTTGTTCAATTAAATTTTTACAAGTTATTTTGAAGCGTTTTTAGCTACTACCGCATCCAAATCGCGGCCACACACTGAGAAGGTTCGGCTGAAGAAATCCAGCGGGCTTGTCTTTTTCTATGTATCTATTTTATTATTTTCACATAATGTTTGATTTGTATACAAATATGTTACATTAAAATGACAAGAGCAGCAATTATTCCCAAGCTTTCTTGTTATTTAAGTATTCTACACACTTACATACATACATATCTTCACGCCAGATCCCTTACAGGGCAGGCAGAGCGAACCTTCCACTTCCACTTTCACATTGTATATCTGTTTTGTTAACCTTTCATCTACCATTCTTTCTACATGACCGAACCAACGGAGCATGCCCTTTCTCATCTTTACACCGACAGTTTCAAGCCTAACCTCTTTCTCACTTCCACATTACGAACCCGGCCCGCGAGTGTTACACCACATATTTTTCGTAGCGATCTCATATCGACCGCGCTGATTCTATTTTCATGCCCTTTTTGACATACCCAACTCTCACTTCCATACAATAGCGTTGGGATAAGCACATAGTTATGTAGGGCTAGACGTGTACCCTGACTTAAAATTGTGTTATTAAGTAATCCCTGCTAAAAGCACATCTAAGATTAGGGATGTAACGGAAGTGGGTTTATCGGAACCGGAGTCGGAATCGGAGATTCTAGTTTTGATTTATCGGGACCGAAATCGGAATTGGAACGAACCGGAACCGAAGCCGGAGGCCGAGTAGAGAGAAAAAGATGAGACTGTCAATTGCTCACTCAATTTCGTACCTATAATGAAAATCTATATCAATAATTCGGTCAAGGGGTACGGTAGACTCGGTTGAAATCTTACCTGAAAAATAAAACTTAAAAAAGAATGATTTCGCATCGACAACATTTATCCAAAAACATATAGCTACAAAATCGATAACTTAAAAAATCCTTTTTAATTTTTTTTGCCATTGATAAATTCCGAACAAATCAACCGATTTTAATCCGATTTACAGTATTTGACGCAGTTTTTAAGTAAAAGAAACAGATTTTTAAATACCTATATCGGTTTATTTAAAAATCTAGTCAGCCTTAGAGTTATTTTAAAAATACGAAGTAAATTTGCTGTAAACAGCGTAAAATTCATATTTGAAAAGCTTTTGAAAAAATTTCATTTTCATTGCTGCAACAATATTCGACGTAGTTTTTTAAGTACTTAAATATTGTAAAAGATTAAAATATTATAGTTTGAAAAATTTCGAAGTTATGTCCAAAAAACACTTTTTCGAAATTTTTCGTCAACGATAACTCCCGAACGGATGAACTGATTTTGATGCAAATTATGTATTGAACGCAGTTTTTATTTTTTAAATACTGTTATGCCAAATTTGTTTTAGGTTTTTTCAAAAATTTCTCAAAATGTCTAGGACTGAGTTGGGTTAAATTTTCAGAAAGTCTAAATTGAGCAGAATTCAATCGAATACCATTATGCCATAAATATAGACATCTTGAGGTCATCGTGAAAATAGTCTGATAAGGTTCCTAAGACCTCAAAACGTGGAGATCTAGCGAAAACACGATTTTCGAAAATAGGGGCAAAATTTTCCTTATCTATCACAAAGTTAAAAATTGTATCCATTCTTCAACCTTTTTAAGAGGTTACCAAAAACATTAGTAATAGTAATATTAGCATTTTATCGGTTTTTCTACTAATATATGCTGTAAAACACAAACATTTTATTGGAAAAAAATAATCCAGACACAAACGAAACATTTAAAACTGCTATAAAATGTATATACCATCGAACAATCAAATTCAATATTTAATGATATATTTACAAGAGATACATGTTTGGAAACTCTATACATAAATATTTTTCACTTCCCGCTAGTAGTAGTAAAGGAAATTTATTTTTACTACTAATCAAGATGACTATGGAAGGTACCCATTAACTAAAAATTCGGAAAGAAAAACCCCAAAAAAATGTCGACAAAACAATGTTTTTTTATTAACTTTAAACCGATTGATTACAAAATTTAATCAGCTCAATTCCATACAAAACTGCAATCAATGCCGCAAATTGCATCAAAATCGGTTTATCCGTTGGGAAATTATGGTTGACAAAAATTTCTGGAAAATGTTTTTCGACATAACTTCGAGATTCTACAACCAATTTGTTTTTACGTACAATATTTTAGTACTTAAAAAACTGCGTTGTATACCGTTTAAAAATTAAAATCGATTAAAAAAAACTAGTTGGTTTGTCCTAGAAATGTTAAGAAATTTTGAAAAAACCTAAAAAAAAAATGGCCAAACGGTATTTTTTTTTTAATTTGTAAAATAAGTTTCAGACTAATACACCGATTGATTTCTTAATTGAATCAGCTCTTCACTTTTAAAAACTGCGTCAAATACTGTGAATAGGATCAAAATCGATTAACTCGCTTGCGATTTATCAATGACAAAAGTTTTGAACCATGTTGTGGCTAATAAAACATTTGAGGCTCAAAAATTGCGTTGAATGGCTTTCGAAAGATCAAAATCGATCAACATTTTTAAATAACCAGCTTCTCAAAATTACATTTTTTAATTCTGAGCTCAAATTCTTTGCTTCGGTATTGTTTTTACTCCTTTGAGCTTAAAATATCTCAACTTGTCAACTTGTTTACACATTTTTTATGGTATCTGCAGGCATACGAGTGAGTGGGTCACCTGATGGCATGCTGTAACCAATGCCAAAAGTTAGTTGACAATGCGATGCCGGCTTCTAAGAATTTTGTTGACTCTCTTAAAAATCCTAACATCAAAGCTACTAAGGAAAACCTAGTGATTTTTCCAAATAGTTTTGATTTGTAAGAATTAGTCATTCTTCAAGATATTTTTGTAATATGTTGAGCTTATATGCTAAGTACAGGGCGGTAAGTAACATTCGTTATAACTTCCGATTCAAATTTATCGGGACCGAAATTGGAATCGGAGGTGTAAAATTAATCGAAAGTTCCGACGTATCGGAATCGGAACCGAAGCTCCGTAACAACCCTATCTAAGATATACAAACTCATCCACTTGTTCCAGCATTACATCATCGAACACAAATTCGTACATTCTTTCTGGTTGCTTCTCTTTCAAATAATAAAACTTTATTTTACTTCGTTATAATAACCTATTAAATAAATAAATAAATATCACTGGACAAATTACACAAACTGATCTAACCCCAAAGTAAGCAAATTATATGCTTGTAGTATGGGTGTCAGTCAACGATACTAATACATAGAAATACATATATAAACACTCTAATATATTTAATAAACACCCAAACCCAGAAATACAAACATCTGTGCTTATCACACAAATGCCTGTCCCTGCCGGGAATCGAACCCGGACCCCATTGATTGTGTAGTCAGGGTCTCTAACCACTCGATCAACGGGGCGGTCGACTTACAGGGCTTGCTTCATTTTGTTTAAATGAAAATGAAAATGAAAAATGAAAAATGGTTTATTAAACATCCAACAAATACACTGCCGCTCCCACACTAGGCTTGCTTGTGTTGTGGAAAGCTAGGATTCACCCTTTCGTAAAGACGTGATGAAATTTGAGATATTGTAGTACCTAGACGCATAAATTAAGTTAATTATAACATACTAGTTAACTTCAGACCGAGTTTCAACTGCGCAAAGTTAAAAACATGAGATTGTGATGATATATATATGAAAATTAATAGTTCAACTTTGCTTTGTTTGTGGTTTGTATTTATTATAAAAATTATATGTATGTAATATATATATATATATATATATATATATATATATATATATATATATATATATATATATTAGGCTGTATCAAAAAAATCGACTATTTTTTTTTTTGAAAAATATAATGAAAATCTTGTTCAGAATACCGAAAAAATACGCCAGTATAACGGACAGCTCTTAATTTTAATATTAAGAGGTCCCGCTTCACGATTTTCCATTTCCCGTTTAAATAACATGGGAAAATCTGATTCTTCAAGTTTGGGATTTTGTAGCTCTGCAACGAATTATCAAATTGGTTAAACCATGACATATTCTTATAGGAAATTTAATGCTCTATAAAAAAGGTCTCTTACAAAATTTTGATTAATGTACTCCTTCAAAAGTTATTCAAGGTCAAAGTTGAAACCATTGTAAATTGTAAGAAATTTTCACTTTTTTGGAGCATTTATCATACTTATTACAATATTTTGTCATAAATAAGCTTTTTTAAAACTTTTTGGAGTTCCACAATTTTTTTCTGACTATTGATTTATATTAATTATCAAAATTGCCATCAAAATCAGGATTCTAAAGAATTTTTTTTGTTATTTTGTTATTTTATTATTATACTCAATAATTTTAATATCAAGGATAATTAATATAAATCAATAGTCAGAAAAAAATTGTGGAACTCCAAAAAGTTTTAAAAAAGCTTATTTATGACAAAATATTGTAATAAGTATGATAAATGCTCCAAAAAAGTGAAAATTTCTTACAATTTACAATGGTTTCAACTTTGACCTTGAATAACTTTTGAAGGAGTACATTAATCAAAATTTTGTAAGAGACCTTTTTTATAGAGCATTAAATTTCCTATAAGAATATGTCATGGTTTAACCAATTTGATAATTCGTTGCAGAGCTACAAAATCCCAAACTTGAAGAATCAGATTTTCCCATGTTATTTAAACGGGAAATGGAAAATCGTGAAGCGGGACCTCTTAATATTAAAATTAAGAGCTGTCCGTTATACTGGCGTATTTTTTCGGTATTCTGAACAAGATTTTCATTATATTTTTCAAAAAAAAAAATAGTCGATTTTTTTGATACAGCCTAATATATATATATATATATATATATATATATATATATATATATATATATATATATATATATATATATATATATGCGTGTGTGTATATATAGTATAAATGCGGCGATGAGGATCATCGCTTATATCGCAAGCCCGTGAATCGCGGTGAAACAGAAAGTCTATAGACGGTTGGCTAACTCTGCCTACCCTGCAAGGTAACCGGGCGTGATGTTGATTCTACTTATGCCATTGCTGATCCTTCAACTTTTTTTGTGTTTAATCGCTAAAGTGATAATAACTTATTAGACTTGCCCGCGATTTCGTCATCTGAAGTTGTATATATATTACATTTATATTCGTGTTTAAGCACTCTGTGTGCTTAAACACGAATATAAATGTAATATATGTATGGCTACTGTTAAGCTGTTAATTGAAGAAAACCCCCGAATTACCTATGAGACAATTCGAGGAGTATTGGAAACTGGTATGAGCCAAATTCAGAAAATGTTACACGAAATGTTACATGAACTGACAGCAGAGCAAAAGCGGGCTCGCGTGGGATGGTGCTTACAGATGCTACTGAAGTACGACCACGGACATTCTAATGCTGTTTATGACGTTTTCACAGATGACGAAACGTGGATTTATTGTTTTTAACCCAAAAAAAAACCAGTAATCTTGTGAATGGATGTTTGAAAATGAGAACAGGGCCACAAAAGTGAGACAGGCGAGAAACGTTGGTAAAAAAATGATCGCGTTTTTTTTCTCAGCTACGGGTCCCATCTGTATAATTGCACTTGAAGATCAAAACAGTTGAATGCCGAGTGGTATTCTATCATTTGCTTACCCAGGGTGTTAGAAAAAGTTCGCGAAAGATGACCCAAAAGCCGCATTCTCCTACACCATGATAACGCTTCTTCACACACGGCCAACAAAACAAAGTCATTTTTAGCTTCCGAAAAAGTACATTTCGTCACTCATCCTGCGCATAGCCCCGACCTAGCACCCTTTGATTTCTGTAGAAAACATGCCTTCAGATCTGTGGTCCTCTTGTTTTAAAAAATGGTTCGATCGCATAAAAAATGTTTAAAATGTAAAGGAGACTATTTTGAAAAGCAATAAACATAATATTTTGGTTATAACATGTTGTTTTTTTAAGTCACGCAAAACTTATCTCGTCTCATATATTCGTAGGAAATTGAATTTCCTACAAAAAAGTTCTCTTACAATTTTTTTGTAAACCTCACCGTTCAAAAGTTATTGCAAGTTGAAGTTTGATTGTTTTCAGAAAAAAATCTCTTTTCTTATGAATTTTCTAGCTCAACAATAAAAATTATTATGGTATGCGCACTGCATATTTTCATAGGAAATTTAGTGCTCTACAAAAATGGTCTCTTATGATTAGTCGCTTAAATTAACCGTTTCAAAGATATTCATTCTGATTTTCTTGATTTAGACATTGAATTGTGGCCTACTAATGAAAGTTATAATGAAAGTAAAGAATACTTCGATCAATTTAAAGTTGTCAATGATTCGGCAGAGCGAGCTGTCGCATTAGTCAATGAGTATAACCAATGCTTGACAAAAAATGAAGATCAGTTTCAATATTTATTGCAAGTTATAAAAGAACATCGCAAAAAATACCCGAACTGCAATAAAGAAAATTTTCTCGAGTAAAAATGTACCATTATATATATATATATATATATATATATATATATATATATATATATATATATATATATACCATTATATATATATATATATATATTCTTCAACTATAACAGGTGCAGCGAAGTAAACTTAAGGTTGCTTTCAATAAACCGCTGCGATTTCCAACAGATGATCTTTATTCAGAACTTAACTTTATTCTACGAGTTCGACAGCTGTACATACTTCGATTTCACAAAAGTGCTATTTCTTTTATTACAACCTCTACTAGATCTTAGAGAAAGCTCAATTGACCATTGAACAGAATATCTAAGAAATTTTCTCATAGATCCTATCATTATCTTAGACCAATTGTCTATGACAAAGCACATCAAAGACTGGATTTATTGCAATGCAACCGTTATGCTTGTAGAAAAAAAGTGAAGAACTGGCTCATAAGTCTTAATTATTCGTACACCGAGGCAATCATTAAAAGCCCATTGTTATAATCAATTTATTTCCTTTACTTACCTTCACACGCATGTATAGATTATATCACATAATATGAATATTAAGTAATAATAATAAATAAATATTCACGGGACAAATTACACTTACTGATCTAACCCCAAAGTAAGCAAATTATTTGCTTGTGTTATGGGTGTTAGTCAACGATACTAATACATAGAAAATACATATATAAATACTAGAATATATATAATAAACACCCAAACCCGGAAATACAAACATTTATGCTCATCACACAAATGCTTGTCCCCGTTGGGGATCGAACCCGAGCCTCGTCGATCGCGTAATCAGGGTCGCTAACCACTCGACCAACGAGGCGGAGTATAACAAACAATTATATCTTATAAATGTACGCACAACATTCAATTAAACATTTACACAATTTGTTTATATACACAAAACCACACATATATTTTACATACATATACTTTGTATAATAATAGCAAAAAAAAAACAAAAAATGCAAAAAACAAACAAAGCAAAGTTGAACTATTAATTTTCATAGATATCATTACATTCTTATGTTATTAACTTTGCGCAATTGAAACTCAGTCTGAAGTTAACAGTATGTTATAATTAAATTAATTTATGCGAATAGGTACTACAATATCATAAATTTCATCACGTCTTTCCGAAAGGGTGAATCCTAGCTTTTCACAACATAGAGAAAGTGTGGGAGCTAGTGGCACTGTATTTGTTGTATTTGTTGTATATTTAATAAACCATTTTTCATTTTTTTATATATATTTAACTTGCAAATCTTTTTACTAATACATAAAATCGATATGGCTTTATAGTTTTCTACCTGCTCAGGACCACCGCTCTTGTATTACCAAAGATTTATTCCATTTTGATTTGTAAAATTACATTCGACGCGAAGCTATGTCACTTTTTTCAAAACTTTACGAGAACCTATTAGCCCAATAATAGCCTATACTAATAACGCATAATCCATCGGTTGCCTTTTACGATCTGCCTGGCGGAACGGCAGTTGGCCTATTCTTCAAATGAGCCCGGACCAACGCGGGACATTTCGATGACCGTCATCTCGACAGAGAATGTTAAACCAAATGTATCATTATTATCGAGACTGCAAGATTAGTGAAGTACCGTAATCTGGCATGGAAACTATATAAAGCTTTTAATACTTTTAGATTCTAATGAGAGGACTGTTGAATCAAAATGGAGCTATTTCGTCCAGAATCTTCATAAATGCGCCACTGAAACAATAGGAAAACATCCGAAGGTTCATAAAGACTGGTTGACGCATCAGACAATGAGATAGTAAGACTCATTGAAAACTATAGAAATTCCTGAAGTTCGACAACCAACACCGTAGAAAGGATCAAACAAGCTTAAAACGAAAAAACGAAACGAAAAAGGGCGATGAGGGCCACAGAAATGCAGGGTTATGCAGACACCAACCAAGCCGGTAAATTCTTCGGTGTCTTTAATGGCAATTGGTGCCTTTAATTTTCTGTCCACAGATCATAAGAACAGATCCAATATTATAAAACAAGGATAAGTCGCTTTTATTAGCTGGATGCAGCGACCGATCGCTCCACTGGGCACACTTGCAAACGTCGATCGCGGCGATCGAGTTGCTAGTTGCCGCAACTGAGTGCTAAGTGTGAGTTTTTCTTTTCGCATTCGATCGTGAGCGCGTTTCGAGTTTACTAGGAATTTGTATGTGATTTGTACAACGCCACCTAGTGGTAAACTGGTTTCTCACGTTTACCACTAGGTGGCGCTGTACAAATCACATACAAATTCCTAGTAAACTCGAAACGCGCTCACGATCGAATGCGAAAAGAAAAACTCACACTTAGCACTCTGATCGCTGCACCCGGCACGCATACGGATGCCGGTCGCGGCGATTGGCTTTCGCGGTTTGAGAATTATTGTTGTACTTAATATCGACGAAGCTACACTCTTACTATAAACTTAATATAAATATGAAGAATATTTGTAATTTAAAATGATCTTAAGAACTAAATAATTTCTACCACTTACCTATTATTAAAAATCAAAACTTCAATACTACTGGGAAGAATTTTGACAAAACCCAAAATTCAAATTTTAAGACCGAAGTAAAACAAAGGAAAAAAATATAAGAAAAATTTATAACTTTTTTAGTTTTAGATTTGAAATAGTGAATAAAAGTAATTTAAAAAATTGTGAATAAAAGTAATTTAAAAAATTAAACCACCTTCAAATATCTGTCAATTGTTGATTCCCTATATCTCAAAAACTACTAAACTGATTTTGATAAAACTTGGACAGTTCCCTAAGTTGGAATATTGATTGAATTTAATTTAAGTCAAAAAGAATTATCTCGACTTCTTAGTTCCCGACAAGTTTGTGGACAAACATATAAATATACAAACATGTGTGTATATACATTTTGGAAACTTAATACATATGCTTGGACACCTAAATAGCATTCAAAAACATACTCAAATATTATTCAATCCCAAAAATTACATACATGCATATTTCAAACTGATAACCTCTTTTTTTCGTCGGTTGAAAATAATTGTGTTTTAAAGCGGGAAAACCCAACTACCTATTCCTGCCGAAATAGCGTCAATGCTTTTCATTCTCATGTTCCGGTTTGCAGAAAAAGTTAGCTGGTAGACCTATGCATGTGGCATTGCCATTCCGCCATACAGATAGCAATGCACCACTAACATCTTAGGTGTTTATAGGCGATGGTTTCCCTTTTACGTCAATCTGTTTGTTTGTTATCTTATAATATAAAAAAACGCACTATTAACATCTTTGGTTTCTATAGAAGATGGTTTCTCTTTCTACCAGGAAAATCCTCTGATGATAAATCATGATGATGATGACGTGATGGAACAATCAAACATTTTATGGAAATTGACTAAACTCTCACAGCCAAATTTTTTTGATTGTTAAATACCTTGCTAATCTTATTATCTTTGGTGTCTATGGACAATGGTTGTCTATTTGCAAGAGGAGATTTATCTGCGTGTTTCCAGCAGCAACTTTTAATAAATATCGTCATAATTATATTTTGTCTTAGGCTTAAATAGGCCAATCAATAGTCGACTTTTGATAGTTTGCCAATTTGCGGTACTATTCAGTATATTTTAACAGCAATGTAATTTAACAAAGACCATAAAGTTAGATCAGTATATTTTTTATATTGCTACCAACTTAGTTTACTGTTACTGTTTTAGAAGGTAAGAAAAAAGAAAGATTCATGCCAGTATAACATTTTTGATTTTTTTTTTAAAGTAAACAATACTTTTACAAATCAGCAAATAATTAATCGATAGTCGACTATCGATCGGCAACACTACAGCCGACCCGGTCTAGCATCGAAGCAGTCGCTGAAACGCGCGATTCCACGTTAGATCGCTAAAACGCGATGCAGCATAGATGTAGTCACTAAAACGCACGATTCGGATGCCGCGACCGATCGCAGAGAGTCGCTAAAACGCAATGCAACATCGACGCAGTCGCTAAAACGCGCGTTTTGGATGCTAAAATAGCATGTGTGCCGTATCTGTTACAGAAGAAAAAGATATTCTAGCCCATTGGGCTGAACACTTCCACGATGTTCTCAATCCTAATGCAAAAACAGCTACCACGCTATATCTCAACTCTTTGAAGTAACTAGCAACTATTGAAGAGCTAGCCGAACCTTCATCCTTTCCAGACTTCGTGGCAGCGGTGAATAAAATGAAGAATGCTAAATCATCAGGGATATACAGCATACCATCAGAAATTTATAAATATGGCGGCCCTTACATAAAATTCAGGCTGTTCAACATAATCCTGGAAATATGGGAGAAGAGAACATTCCGCAGGACTGGAGAGATGCCTCCATTTGCAAGTTGTACAAGGGCAAAGGCGAAATAGCTGCTTGTAGTTCATACAGAGGTATCTCTCTTCTGTGTACTGCTGGAAAGATACTAGCTCACATATCAACACCAGACCACCTCGTCACGCAGAATCCACTGTCCTCGAGACACAGTGCGGCTTTCGGCCAGGCATAGGAACGGTAGACGCAATCTTTGTTGTAAAACAAATTCAAGAAAAAGCCTGAAACACAACCGTCCTCTCTATCTGTGCTTCGTAGACTTGGAAAAAGCCTTCGACAGAGTCCCACCTGAAGTGCTATGGAAAGTCCTCAAGAAATTGGGGTGTCCTGAGAAATTGATAAACTTGATACGCCAGTTTCAAGACAACATGACGGCACGAGTTCAACATGAAAACAATTTCTCACACTCCTTTCCCGTGTCCAGCGGTGTAAAACAGGGCTGTGTCCTGGCTCCAACCTTGTTCGCTCTTTATTTTGCTGTCGTTATGGAAGATGCCACGAATAAATGCAATAGACAGATTGATCTCAGCTTAAGATCGGATAAATGTATATTTAATCTGTCCCGCTTTAGAGCTAAACGTAACCTGTCCGAGCTTTCTGTATTGAAGATCTTATATGCTGACGATGTCTGCCTAATGGTTGACTCTATGGAATCTCTTCAAGCGTATGTCAACTGCCTTCAGTCATCCTGTTTTCAATTTGGCTTAGTAATAAGCATCTCTAAAACCCAAGTACTGAAACAAGCAAGCCCTTAGCAAGGGTGTGCTAATGATCATGCTTTTATTCACCTCGGAAACAGAGTGTTGGAGGAAGTGAATTCTTTTAAATACCTCGGCAACCGCATCGCAAATGATAACAGTCAGTCAGCGTGTTTTTGGGTGTAAATGTTGATCTTATGTAATTGAAATTAAAATAAACCGTATAGACGAAAAAATGAGTTTCAAATGTTACATTTGTAACTAGGTACGTAACAAAACTACCATTAAATTAACAATCTCGATAATTAACGTTATCGTTGATTTTTATTTCACATACGTACCTCTATAGTTTTTCTAAGAAACAAATAGTATTAAATTGATTTCTGGTGAGAATGATCAAGAATTAAACTAATGCAAAAATTTTTTGTAGAGCTCGTATCTTAATAAACTTGGAGATTAAAGTATATGATATACTATCTGTATCCTAATTTGAAGGAAATAAATTCCAATACCAGCTCACCAGAAACCTTCGTGGGCTCATGCCAAATAACTTTGCTAAAGATTATCACATCATCAAATGCATACAATTCTATAAAGGACATACAAACAACATATATATATATATATATATATATATATATATATATATATATATATATATATATATATATATATATATATATATATAGAGAGAGAGAGAGAGAGAGAGAGAGAGAGAGAGAGGTAGATGGATTATACTAGTATATTGACATGACGTATATAATATAGTATTTATTAAATTCAGATACCTAGACAATAACGTGGCATAAGGTAAAAAAACAAATTTGTTTAAATTTTGAACACCAAATATAAAATAAAAGTCCGTAACTTAATGATCAGCCAAAAAACAGTAATACACTTAATATTTTTTACGCGGGTTATTATTACATAACACACGAATAAAACATCTTAATTTATTTCCGAAGTAAATACACTTCAAAATTTCGATTAAATTAAAAAATACGCAGATATAATATTGCAATTATTGATTACTTACCCTTAATCTTTGGTCGCAAACCGTCCACACGCGACTTGCAAAATCGTTCGATGCTCCCAGGATATAAACGCCCGTTGCATCAAAATCTACAGACATCACTCCCGCGTTAGATCCGACGAGAGTGCCCTTGTTCTCCACCGATCCAACTATAAACGATATTCAAAATTCTTTATTTAATACGAATATCGTATAAAATTATAAATTTATAAACAAATCATTTACAAATACATTACAGTACTCATGAGGTTTTCCCCTCATTTATAAAGGACAAAAGAATCTATAAAGGACATGAAAAAAAAAAATATTGATCTACCTAAGTTTTTTGTAGCGTCAAAAATAAAAGTGCAAATTTTTGGGCGCGATTTTCTCGTTGCACCCAATATTCACCTACGGTCGACTAAATTAACAGGGCAGAATAGACCATCAGAGTGCTAAGTGTGAGTTTTTCTTTTCGCATTCGATCGTGAGCGCGTTTCGAGTTTACTAGGAATTTGTATGTGATTTGTACAGCGCCACCTAGTGGTAAACTGGTTTCTCACGTTTACCACTAGGTGGCGCTGTACAAATCACATACAAATTCCTAGTAAACTCCAAACGCGCTCACGATCGAATGCGAAAAGAAAAACTCACACTTAGCACTCTGTTCATATAAGGCGAACGAGTGTCTATATTGCAGATTGACAACACCTAGTATAGTGTGCGCCAGATAAGTCTGCGCGTGGCTGAGGGCGTGCAAAATGTTGCCATAATAACAAAAGCATAAGTTTCCACTTCAAGGGAAAATGTAATATTTTCGATTATATATGTGAGAGCACTAGGCTCATCATCTTGTTCAGCCTCTGATCCTGGCCTCTTACCCGATCTTAGAGCCCCAGAAATGATGATAGGTGACGTTGGGCGTTTGTCCATTTTAATAAAAGTTGAATATTTCTATTGATTATACTTTTATTGCTAAAAGTAATTATTGACTGTAACTATGTAGCAGTAAGTACAATGTCCTAACACTTTGCGCGACGAAAGTAGAATGAATGCAAATAATCGATCGTCGTTCTTTTATAATGTGAACGAAGTGGGGACTGTACGCCCGCCACACAGCTGCAAGTCTTTAAAATAATAACAAAGTTGTTTTTGTACTATCTAGATAAACACATTATCAAAATGAATCAACGCGTGCACGTGTATTACACATATACAACTGCGCGGCGACACGGCCATACTGACTGTTGGCGCGTGCCCTGCGCCAACTCTTGAGGTTTCGAGGCCTCGTGAAGTCATCGCTTTGGACTGACTCAGGGTCTACAAAGAATACAAATAAATGTAGTAGATCAAGTGGAATTAGGTTAAAGTAGGTGATAGTTTAAATAAAGATTAATCAGGTTTTAATTGGTTAGTCAAATACAAAACTGTCGGACTGGTTTTATTTTAATCTGTGTGTGGCACAAAGTTGTCCGACAATTTTTTTTTTTTTTGTCTTGCATACACTCCACGTGTTATGCCATTGGTTTGAAGAATATTGAAGATTAGCTCATTGTAGTGCATACACTCCACGTGTCATGTCACTGGTTTGAAGAATTTTGAAGATCGTAGTGCACACACTCCACGTGTCATATCACTGGTTTGAAGAGTTTTGAAGATTGTTGTGCATACACTCCACGTGTCATGTCACTTGTTTGAAGAGTTTTGAAGATTAGCTCGTCGAAGTGCATACACTCCACGTGTCATGTCACTGGTTTGAAGAGTTTTGTAGATTCTTTTTATTTTATTTTATCTTTTTTTTTTATCATATTTTTTTTATTTATTATAATTTTTTAATATTTTTTTTTAAATTTTTTTTTGCAGTATATGCATTAAATGTGTAATGTTACGGATTTGTAGATTTGTGTAGGTGTTTGTATACTGCTAGCGATCACACTCTATGTGTGATACAAGTGACATAGAAAATCATGAACATGAAATATTTACAATAAAATGAAAAGGGCTCACCAGTTTGTGGTTAATAGGCTGAGTTAGGTGAGATGGCATCATTGGATGTTGTTGCACTGCTATCATTACATACATTTAACGGCGACACTGCCATTTGCTCTCGTGGATTAGGTGCTTTCCGCAATTGGTCGTGAGCGACTTTCCGTGGTCTTCCCCTTCCTATAACACGCTTAACGAGGTATCTGTCATTGTCTAATATCTTGCAAATTTCGTAAGGTTCGCTAAATTTTAAATCCAAAGAAGTTTGATTTCTAGGGTTGTTTTTAATCATAACGTAATCTCCACGTTTAAAGTGCTGAATTTTAGCCATTCCTTGATCGAAACGTTGTTTTGCTTTCAAAGCTAGCTCAGTTGTTCGTTTTTGAACATGTTTTTCTAGTTTTTCTATATCAACGCTATTATCATCGAAATTAATTAAGTTCAATAACTCGGATGGAACACAATGTTGACGTCGTGTTATCAAAGTTAGTGGAGAAACGCCTGTTGTTTTATGTACTGTACAATTTAATGCAAGTTGTAATCCTCCTAATGCGGTGTGCCATTCGGAAGTTTCGTAATTCCTGATCATCACTAATCCATTCTTTAAAATTGACATGACACGCTCTACCTGCCCATTCGCTCGGCTTATTCCTGGCGATATAACGTGAATGTCAATTCCAAAATTATCACAATAATTTTTATACTCTCCCATAAATTCGCGACCATCATCGACAACGATTTGTTTTGGAGCGCCAAATAAATGAATTACTTGCTTTAAAGCTGCCAAGGTACTATGATTGTTTTTATCATTGGCGTGATACAATAGAATGTATTTGGAGAATGCGTCAATGGTTACAACTACATATTGTTGTTCAGTGGCTTACCAAGTTGTCCCGTTACATCCATATGGAGGACCTCAAATGCCTTTGTGGGTTTTGGTATTGGATGCAACTGGGTCTGTACAGCTCCTGAAAATCCTTTTGAAGCTTTGCAAACAATGCAATTGTCTATAAATGTGCGAATGATACTGTTCATCTTATGGAACCAATAAGACTCTTTAATTTTATGCAAGGTTTTCTCCCATCCAACATGTTTAAGAGAATTATGGTAGGCATTTATAAGACTATACTGGAATGCAGTTGGTACAACTGTTAATATCTTTGTGCCTGTAATGGGATCACAAATGGATTTTTTGAGAACATCATTCTCTAAGAACATATCTTGAATAAATTTGCCGTCATTAAGTTGGTTAATAATGGGTTTTAAATCAGGATCTCGCCTTTGTTCGACTGCCAACCATTTCAAGTCTCTAGTCATTAAATTTACATTAGCTGCAACAGAAGCAGGATTTCGACTAAAAAAGTCTGCATGTTGCAACCTATCTCCTTTCCTGTATTCAACCTCAAAGTCGAAATGTTGAAGGAACGCCCACCAACGGTGAATACGTGGAAGGAGATCCTGTTTATGCTTAGAAGCTTTAAGGGAGTTACAGTCGGTTATTAATTTGAACTTTCTACCGTACAGGTAATGACGAAAATATTTGATAGCACGTACCACTGCGAGGGTTTCAAGCTCATATGAGTGGTATCTACTTTCGGCACCAGTGGTACGCATGCTCATATAAGCAACGGCATGTTGTCGATTATTAATAATCTGAATAAGAACTGCCCCATAACCGAGAGAGCTTGCATCGGTATAGAGTTCTATGGGGGCATCTTCTTGAAATATAGTTAAAACAGGTTCAGCTGTCAAATATTTGATTATGGCATTTCGTACTGTTTCGTGTTTATGATTCCAATTCCATGTAGCGCCCTTTTTGGTTAATCTGTAAAGAGGTATCATTAAGCGAGGAAAATTGGGTATGAATTTTCGGAAATATCCTGCAAGGCCATTGAATTGCCTGACTTGCTTAATTGTTGAAGGCATTGGTGATTTTACCAAGGCCTCAATTTTTCGAGGACTGCGGCGTACCTGACCATCCGAAATTACATTGCCCAAATATTCAACAGATTTTTTGAAAAAAGAACATTTATTTACATTAATCGAAAATCCACTCTTATGTAATGCACTTAGAACTTTTTCTAAATTTATTAAATCATCATCAAAATTTGTGCTTTTACATAATACGTCATCAATATACACCTGCGCTGTATCGCCAATAAGTCCACCTAAAGCTCTATTAATACACCGTTGGTACACAGCAGGAGCATTGCAAAGGCCAAAAGGCATTGTTAAAAATTCGTATAGACCATCTGGGGTAATAAATGCCGTTTTCTCTATGGAATCGGGCGAAACGGGTATCTGATGGAAGCCTGAAGCCATATCTAAAATCGTAAAATAGCGGCTTTTTGATAGTTGATCAATCTGGTCTGCGATTGAGGGCAGAGGGTAGTGATCGCGAACAGTATTTGAATTTAGTTCACGATAGTCCACACACATATGGTCATCGCCATTTTTCTTCTTTACTAAAATAATTGGGCTTGAAAAAGGAGATTTTCTTTCTTGAATTATTTTATGATCTAACAAATCCTTTATAATATTTTTAACTTTTTCTCGCTCGACCGTATTCAAACGGTAGGGCCTACGTTCAACGAATTTATCGGGATTTTTAAGGCGAATTTCTAGTTGACCTGTATTGACGCGGCTATCAGCAAAACCTTGAGTGAACATATGTGAAAACCGATCAAGGAGTGCAAGAAGTCGTTTAATTTCACTTTCATTTTGAAGATCACAATCCAAATTTTCGAAGGATGAGAGCGAAGTTTTTAATTGCATAATATTGGAAGCTTGAATTAATTTAGCACCACCATGTTTAACTATAACTGAAAGTCCAGTTTGTTCCAATAAGTTAGTACCTAATAGTGCATCAAAAGAAAGCTGGTGATCGGGCAAGACACAAAATTCTATTTCAATAAAGACATTGTCTATGAAACAAGTGCTTCGCACAGTTTGAACGGACATAGTTGGGACCGATCCTAAGCCTTTCAAGTATGTAACAACATGTTTTCGGCGTCCCGGGATTTTAGCGACAATAGACTCCCTCATAACGGAGCAATCGGCTCCACTGTCGAATAAAGGAGTCAGAATTAAATTGTCAATTTTGATGACCATGGTAGTTAATTTGGGTGTGCCAATATTGTTGACTTGTTTGGATGTAATATCTTTGTTCCTTTTATAGCATTTTTCTAAGTTATGCCCCTTTAACGAGCAGTATGAACATACAGGTATTACAGTCTCAGTATTAGGCTTATGACGTACATTTCGAGAAGAACTAGGTCCTGAATTTGTATTGAAGTAACAGTCCTCTAAGGAATGGCCCTGTTTTTTACACTTAGTGCAAAAAGGATAAGATTTGACGTAATGGTTTGATATGAAACGGGAGCGCTTTTGTTGAGGTTGCGAGGAATGATTTTCACTAGCCCGTTTTTTCGGTCTTATGGAAGAAACTACAGAAATCAATTCAGGCACGGAACGAGCCCTTGCATTCATCAGCTCGATCCTTAATTTTTCATCGTTTACGCTTCCAATGACAGCTTCTACTGAATCTTCTTGATTTAGCTTATCTTTTGTTACTCTTCGCCATAGAATCCATGCAGTAGAGAGAAATTCTGCTAGATCCGTATTAGGATCATATATGATCTCTTTGAATTTAGCAATATCGCGAGAATATCGGTTTTCTGGCTCGAAAGTAGTGATTAAGTTTTCCTGTAATTCACTCCATGATTTTGTTGTAACAAGCCACTTATCAGCCCAAAGCTTTGCGCGTCCTTTCAGTAGAGAGGTGGCTTTCATCCTGACTTCATAATCCTTCAGTTTGTAGTGGTCCATTGCAATAGTCACATGCTCACACCATTCTCTGATGCCAACACTTCCACCTGGATCGTAATTTGGTAAAAAGACATCCGTAATTTTTACCTTTGTTTCTTGTGGTGCGGTGAGTCGTTCCGTCATTTGCTTCATCATTTTCATTACCTCCATAAGAAATTGAGGTAGAACGCTTCCAGAATCAGCAGATACAGCCGAAAGCACAGATGGCTCGGCAGTGTTAGTTGTGGGTACTGCGTGAGAAGTCCCTGCTTCTGATGTGAGAGCACTAGGCTCATCATCTTGTTCAGCCTCTGATCCTGGCCTCTTACCCGATCTTAGAGCCCCAGAAATGATGATAGGTGACGTTGGGCGTTTGTCCATTTTAATAAAAGTTGAATATTTCTATTGATTACACTTTTATTGCTAAAAGTAATTATTGACTGTAACTATGTAGCAGGAAGTACAATGTCCTAACACTTTGCGCGACGAAAGTAGAATGAATGCAAATAATCGATCGTCGTTCTTTTATAATGTGAACGAAGTGGGGACTGTACGCCCGCCACACAGCTGCAAGTCTTTAAAATAATAACAAAGTTGTTTTTGTACTATCTAGATAAACACATTATCAAAATGGATCAACGCGTGCACGTGTATTACACATATACACCTGCGCGGCGACATATAATATTATAAAGTTACCTGAAAGAGTATTGAAGCTAAATGATACCTCACTTTTGTAGTTTGCTGACCATTTGAGTTTTAATGACTTTCGCAAAGAGATAAAGTTCAATACTGTGATCCAGTACGAAAGGAATGTTTGTATAATAAATTGGTACCATGACAAAACAGTTATATTTTGTCGGCTTCCCATCTAATATGGGTCAAATATTTATTCGCCATGAACTACCTACTATGAAAAAATAATAACGGTAATAATTTATTTTGAAACCACAGCAGTAATAACATTGAAACAATTTAACAATTATAGTTTATTATTTATTTATATAGCTATGGTCTTGTAATGGTAAATGGAAAATATATTAGTTTAATGACATTCGGCATGATCTAAATAGGTATTTAAAGGAAATACGAATTATCAACACGGAGAACACTACACAATCTACACCAACAATATGGCGGACAACATTTAGTTCCGATTTCTGCCGCGCGCAGACTTATCTGGCGCGCACTCTAGTACCATTGCGAATACTTAGTGGTAGAGTTTAGAAATGTCTCGACGGAGTTTGTTACCACCGCCTTACCTTTTTTATCGCCTTAGAGTTAATGCTGGTCTATTTATTTATTTATTTGCATTCCACAATGTAGTTGTAGTGTATTATTATGTTAGTTACAAAACAACCCTTAATCATTGGGGATCCAGCAGCGCACAGCAAACATTTTAGAGGAGATTATACAATAATTACATCTATACTAATAATATAAAGAAGAAAGATTTGGTTATTTGTTTGCAACGATTTAACTCTAAAACTATTCTATCAATTTTAATAGTCCCTTCACCTTTACATGGCTACATTATCCCGAAATGTCACTGGCTACTTTTTTAGCCGACAGAGAACAGAAACAATATTTTGTCGATCATGCGGACGAAGTCACGAGTGACCGCTAGTCTTTATAAATGCCCTTAATTATTATAATGAATAATATTTACGTTTTATCAATGAAATTGTATAATAATATTATGTAATAGGTAATATCAATCAATTTTATCAATAATCATTCATTAATTTTAAAAAATAAAATGTATGTCACATGTTTATTAATTTTAAATCAATTATAATTATTCATTTTAAATAGGTAACGCTCGTGTTGCGATAAAATAGTCAGTACAATCATACAGGTGGAATAAGCATCTCGTCACACGGATAGCAACGCACCACAAACATATTTGGTGTCTATAGGTAATGGTTATCGCTTTCTATTAGTTATCGACTTGTTTACTATCTTACAATATATGAAAAAAGGCTAAGGATAATTTTATATTCCCATGATGCACGCAATACATGCGGCGAATATTTCTTGTCAGCTGAACTAGTGAGCCTTTTGGTATACTTGCTTGCTGTTTGTAGGCTAATTTTTATTGGTCGACATTCGGTCGATATACGACACACGGGGAGTCGCGAATACGGGTTAATGACTAATTAATTAAAGTGCGCCGACAATATTTAAGTCGATTTACAACATGTGTGTATTTCCCGCAAACAGCCTAACAACCAAGGAATTTCTACGGTCACGATCAATTTCAAACACGTACTAAAAACTGAAATCTAGGATGGTTGGAGTGAACGGTTGGATGGTCAAAATATGCACAATATAAAAGTATAGGTATATGTTGTTAACCAGACCTCTGGGGTGTCGTTTGATAATGATAATGACGATGACGAGTGAGAATAAAAATTACCTTTAGACACGTCCCATAATTTGACTTTCCGGTCCGCACCTCCAGTAGCTACAAGTCGTTCAGTAGGACTCCATTTAACGGCGTTTACTTCTCCATCATGCGCATCCTATAACCGCATTTACAATTAAATATTGAAAATACTTAATACTAGAAATTACAACCTACATCGTAACACATCATCCATACTTATAAAAAACTTATAAATGCGAAAGTCTGTCTGTTTGTTACGCTTTCACGGTTAAACCGCTAAACTAATTTTAATAAAATTTGGCTTGGAGATGATAGTTGAAGATCCGGGATCAAATATAGGCTAATTTTTCAAACCAT
This sequence comes from Apodemia mormo, assembly GCA_036924255.1. Taxonomy (NCBI): domain Eukaryota; kingdom Metazoa; phylum Arthropoda; class Insecta; order Lepidoptera; family Riodinidae; genus Apodemia; species Apodemia mormo. Next base: position 19,461,548 of record JAUPFN010000011.1, on the reverse strand, counting down.
ACTTTAAGAATATGAAAATTTGCATGAAAAACTATATCGATGACATGTTAATCTACTCGTAGGCGAAGCTGTGCGGGTTATCTAGTGCGGATATAATTTACAACTCAACCAAAATTCCATAGTTATTAGCAATTTCATTACAGCGTAAGTAAAAAGAATTGGATGGGGACGGACGGCAGTAACCAAAGCATAGAAAAAATGCTAAAGGCGGATTACTATTATGTTTTCTTTCGTGTGCAAAATATATCAATGACAATATGACTAAGTTTACCAGCCACCCTATTAAGCAATCTAAGATACGATAGCACTTAGGTACTACTGTATTTATGACGGCAGAAACAGTTGGAGTGGTAACAGTCACTGGCCCGTGTCGTCCCAGAACTCAACCTCTCTAAAAACTTGTGACAGCTTTATCCTTACTTCGCTTGTTAGATGAAGATGGCCCATTCTTTACATTACATGGACACATAACTACTTATTACAATTGCGAGGACTACAACGTAGAATATATTATTGTCATTAGGTATCTCTTACAATTAGGAGATCCATATGCTCTTGTAAAGCCTAACGTAAATTATTTTCTAAATGTAAATATTTTCAATAACACGGTCCGTTAAATTACTGATCCTTCGTTTCCAAGCCCTAATATGCTATGAACAGCATATAAAATGTCACGAACACCCCGATTTCGTGAACCCTTAGGAGCAACATTCAAACAAGACCTCATCCTCCTCTAGGTACGTACAGCCTTCTACGTTCGCGTAACAAGCCTCCGTTCGCAATTATGAACTGGTACTTTATCTATATCCAGTTAAAAAGTATTCCAGAGCAAACAGTCAACAAATTTAGTGGTATTGCCATATTGTAATTACCGCTGAATAAGCCCTAGTGGCTTTAACCTTTCACAATCAAGCTATTTCTAATCGTATTTATTCTTTGGCCTTGATCAGAAATGCAAATTTCCTCTGCACCTATATTGCATCCTTTATGTGGAGTATTTTTTTATAGTATAAGATAGCAAACAAGCAGATGGGTCTCCTGATGGAAAGAGTCAACCATCGCCTATAGACACCAAAGGTGTTAATGGTGTATTGCTATCTTGTGGCGAGGTCTTATGCCACATGCATAAGTTTACCGGCTACCTTACCCTCCAAACCGGAACACGACAATGACAAGCACTGACGCTATTGCGGCAGGAATAGGTAAGGCGGTGGTACCAGACCCGGGCGAGACAACGCAGAACTCTACCACCTAGTAGCCACGGTGTTAGTGACTCGTATAGCCAATCGGTCGCCTTTTACGACCTGCCTGGCATAACGGCAGTTGGCCTATTCTTCAAAGGAGCCCGAGACCAATACGGGGAAATTCGAGGAATCGATCGGATTGATGCTTGCTACTGTATTTCTGATGCAGCTGCAAATCCGAAAACGGATTAAAATTTAAAAAATGTTTCATTCAAATAATTATTGACAGGACTTTCTACGGGTCGATAATTTTTTATCTGCTATCGGAACGGAACGAAGCCTTGCTGCTCGGTTTTTTTTAATTATCGATAGAGAAGCGCTTGACCACGATCTCGCCTGATAGTAAGCTAAGATGCGGCCTAAGACGGAACGCGCTTCTCTAGAAGGTACCTGTTCACTCTTCTTTTGAAGATCCCCAGATAGTACTCGTCGGGGAACACAGACTCAGGAAGCATGTTCCACTCCCTTGCGATTCGAATGAAGAGTATATATATACTCTTCATTCGAATCGCAAGGGAGTGGAACATGCTTCCTGAGTCTGTGTTCTCTATATAGAGAAGTCTTCATTACATCAAAATTTAAAGTCAATGTAGTATTACATCTAGATGTTGTAAGGAATCTACCACTGAGAGATTATCACGTCTCACACTTTTCTACCTTTAAAACTAATTACCAGCAAGAAGTCTGTCATCGGTTGCCGTTACAGGCCATCCCAGAAACTTCCCGCTAAGCCTTTAAGCACAAAGCAGTGGAAAAATACCTATATTTTAGATTTTTCCACTCTTCGAGCTCAAAAAGATATATATTTGAGCTCGAAAAGTGGAAAAATTCTGAAGAAAATAACACCATTTTAATTTTGGAAAAACTGTATCTTTTACGCGAAGATTTTGTACTTTTGAACGTCATTCAACGCAGCTTCTAAGCTCTACAAAATATATTATCGTGGTTACAAAATTGATTAGTTGAAAAGTCTAAGAGTTGTTGCAAAATATTTTTTTTAGTTTTTTTATATTAAATACAGATAACTCCTAAGCGAATCAACAGACTTCAATCGGATTGAAAAACTGCAACGACGGCATTCGTCGCAGTTTCTCGAGGAGAACACTTGATTAGACATTGAAAGCAATTGGTAGATTAGTCTGGAAGTTATTTGAAAAAAAAAACACTTCTGGTATGTAGGTGGTCATTGCATCATATATTATCCAATAAAAATGTTACCCAAACGTCAACATTTTTATTTCGTTTCTCAAAATTTTAATGGTTGAATCTGTTTAAATTTTCAAGAAGTCTATTTTCAGTGGAACCTAATCGAATGTCATCAATCAGTCAGTCAAACCTTTCAAAAGTTATGAGAGGTTTACAAACATACACATATTCGCACACGCACACACACACACGCACACGCGCGTGATTTTTGAAAATTTTGGTAAAACCAATAACTTCCTTTGCAGAAAGTTAAAATTAATAGCTATAATCCTCTAGCAATGTTTATGTTCGGTATTTTATATCCATACTAATATTATAAATGTGAAAGTCTGTCCCTGTCTGTCTGTCTGTTACGCTTTCACGGCTAAACCGCTGGACCGATTTTCATGAAATTTGGCATGGAAATAGTTGAAGATCTGGGGTCAAACATAAGGTTTTTTTTAATCAACCCCTAAAAGGAAAAAACTATTTAGACGACATGTTAATCTACTCGCGGCCGAAGCTGCGCGGGTCAGCTTGTACAGTATAAACTAAAATATTAAAAAATAATACTTACGAATTTGGCAGCTACTTTAGTCGGTAATGCAGTCACATAGTAAGGCATGGAATCTATATATTTGTCGTCAACAGATCCGCCAGAGCCACCACTACTTCTACTTCCACCTTCTCTGGCCGCTTCTTCTAACTCTTTTCGCACCTTATCACTCTTTTTCCTGCAAGAAAGCGATACTGAATTTTAATCTTTCTACTAATTCGTTTTTATATAATCTATATTTAAATTCAAGCTCTTTATATACATAAATTACAATTTTGAATACAAATTCCTGAATAAAATTTATAATATACCGAAACCATGAAAATTATACATAGCTCAATATCAATTCCATATTATACAATCTTATGCAGCTATTTAAAAACGTGTGCACACACACTTGAATCTTGAACAGAAATGTATAAAGCGTATATAAATTAGCTTTAAATCAATTTAGTTACTTATATGTGATTATATTTATGATATATAATAATAATCAAGCGGTATATTTTTGGTGATTTGCTAATAATTTTAATTATCTATCTAATGATATTGTTTTTTATAACATGGATGTTTAGTTAAAAAATATAATATTATTAAAAAGCGACAAAACACATGGAAAGTACAATAGAAACGAATTACGGTATAAACGTTTCACTACTTTACTATTTACACAATAAAAAAAGTCAATTTGTTTTATATCCAACCGGTTTCAGAAGGACAATGAAAGTTTTTGTTAATATCATAGTAAAACTGCAATGTATTTTTTAATATTGCAATTACAAACAAATAGTTAGATAACCTGGTAAAAAGAGATAACCGGTTGGCCGACTTCTAATGTCACATGTTTAAGTAAATTCGCTATCTTGACTTCAAAACAAAAAAAAGTAATAGGAAAAGGTAAAATGGTGGTGTTAAACTCGAGGAAAATATTGTGGAACTCTACCAGTTTTTCTTGTGTGGCTTTAGTGTCTAATACCCATTATTTAAAGACGCATTATAATTTTCTGTCCAATACATATAATTTAAAGATTTTTCATGCAATAATCAATAATCTCACTAGTACTATTTAAACAAACATCTTATTTATCAAACCTTGAACAAACCAAAACCAAAACTCATTGTCTTTCGTTAATGCTGATATTAGTTCGAGCTAAACAAAATGCAAACTTAAAAACTATTGTTAGTTTTGATTACATTCTTTATCAATTTTAAATTTAATAAGCATTATAAATTGATAAAGCAATTTTCATTCACACATTCTATTGGCATCTGATGAGGCTAATGAATTTAATGCACCACGGAATGATTTTCTACAATAAATATGTACTCTCAATTATTAGATAACTATTACAATCTATTTTTTCTATTCAATAACATGATAAACAAAATTTACAGTGATTTAAAAATACTGTTCGAAGAAGCATACAAATAAATATTATTTATACGGTAATCATTACTTTTTATTGTTGAGGTTTAGCCTTGAACGGAAAACTATGATAAAAAGACAAAAAGTAGGTACTTCTAAATCACTTTTTCTTAATATAGGAACAACAATTAAAGTATTTAAAATAAAAAGGTTAGTTAGTAATAAATAAGTTGTCTTTGTAACTAACTATTGAAAACACTAAAATAGAATGATTAAATATAATTATTTTGGTGCAGTCCAAAAATGTGAATGAAGTATAATTTACGTAGTCTTGTACTTTCCTTAATAGTAAACTAAATATGTAATGTTAAATTTTTTATAAATCATTTTATATCACAGTTATCTTATTTTTTATCTATTAGTAAGAAATAATAATAAGAATAAATAAAACTAACATTTTAACAATTTCAAACAAATTCGGAAACAGATTTAAGAAAGTTCAATAACAAAGCGTTTACGTAACAAGAAGAAAAATTGTCATAAATGCTATAAAAATAGAAATAATAAGGCTACGTTTAATAAAAAGAAAGACAAGACAGATTATTAATATAACTCAAAGAAAACAATTTTAAAACGTACAACTTCAAAATCAAATACAACGTGAAAGTACCCGCCATGTAAAATGATAAAGGATTTCGAGAAAAATGAGTCAGTTTCAGAGTGCAGTTAAGACATATATGGGGTACGTAATGAAGAATAACCGTTTGAACGCCACAATGCCTTCATATCACCAAGTCCTTATTCGCATTATGTCAAACTCACCCGAAACTAACTCTACCAAACGTGTTGATGAAAAACGCAGTAGGGTTGCTTGACCTGTTGAACAAATTAAACAAAAGCAAACAAAATCATAGACACTTATGCAAGCTTGCGTAATTTGGGATCACACACAAACCTAAATTCTATACTCACCGCAATCTGTATAATTTAAAACAATTTTATTTAGTCGAAAACTACTAAAAGTCACAGAAATTTACAAATCATTATTGTTATATATTAATTTAACTTTTAATCCAGTAACAATACCAGCTACTGCATAAGAGACGTGAGAATTTTGAGAAATCATTACAATTATCAAACGTTTTAAAAGACGCCACTTAAAGTAATAAGATGATTAATAAGAGAGGTCTCAGAACAAAATATTCAGGAAATTAAAATAATTCTAGTACGCCTTATTTTTAATTCTTTCTTAATAATTTTTCCAATTTTTTTTAATAAGTATTCAAAAAATCTTACTGCTATTTGCACAATAATTAGATTTTTATTTTTTTAATACAGCTAAAATTTATTAAATTTTGTTATAATAATACAACTAAATATTTTAATTGCAGTTTATAATGAACTAAGTGGATTGTTATCCACCATATAAGCAAACAAAAACATCTAAGTACACGTTGGATTCACTTCAATTTTTACGCTTCACAGTTTTGAAGATGACAATATTATGTTTCTTGTATGGGGGACCTCTTTCGCGTTTAAATTTATTCTGGTTTTATTCATTGTTACAGCAGCCATAATTATAAACTACGTAAAAAGTTTAAGTGTTTATCTCTTAATATATTCTATACTTTCCATCGTCGGCACTTGGTGAAATTCCATTGTTACTAGACACTTTTACTTTTCCACTTGTACATCAATTTCACTTTACACAATTTTTATTATATTACTCGACCGGTTTCACTTTTTAAAGCATCTTCAGGATGTAATATACTTAATTATATTACTTAAATATTAATGGTATTACTTAAGTTAAGTATATTACATCCTGAAGATGCTTTAAAAAGTGAAACCGGTCGAGTAATATAATAAAAATTGTGTAAAGTGAAATTGATGTACAAGTGGAAAAGTAAAAGTGTCTAGTTTATCTCTTAAGATTCAAATAACTTTGAACACAGTACAAGTGCTTTTAATACGATATAAATATAATTCAAATAACTCGTTATATGTAGTACATCGGTTAATTTTTAATAAACTGATATAAAGTTAGAATTTACATCAAAATAAGAATTAAGAATTTTTTATACAACAAAGTATATCAAACGAACAAGCAGATCTACTGATTGAAAAAGTAAGGCTTATGGATTGATCAAAGGTAAAGATGTTCATGGGGCATTTATATCCGTGTGAATTTATTGCTGTACGCATAAGTTTACGGTCCACCTTACCTCCTAATCGAAACGCACAAAAGTTAAACTTACTAACGGTATTACCCTGTAGGGCGAGACATTGCAGACTCCGTGTTGGTCCGGACCCCTTTTGAAGAATAGGCCAACTGCTGTTCTGACAGGCAGATCATAAGAGACCGATTGGCTATAAGTGTCACTACCATCGTGACTATTAGGTGGTAGAACTGCGCAACGTCTCTCCCGGTTATATGACACCACTGCCTTACATATTCCTGTTGAATATCGTCAATGCTTGTCACTGTTGTGTTCCGGTCTGCAAGGTAAGATAGCCGGTAGACTTGTGCATGTGGTATCGCCATCTTGCCACGCGGATAAAAATGCACCATTAACATTTTTGATGCCTATACGCGATGGTTTCTTTTTCCATCAAGAGAGCCTATCTCCATGCCTATTAGCCACAATCGTAATGACTCGTTTTGTATTTTACAAGGTACCTGGCAAGAAAGCAGATATTCAAAAGGGATCCAGAATAATAACAGCACAAGAAAAACAAACAAGCATGCTCCTTTTAATGGTAATATTACATCCGCGACTTTTAAAATATAAAATTTAAAAAATGATGGTGATGGTGGTGTTCATTTTGCCAAACGGCAAACTGGAAAATCTTAGTGAATTTTAACATCTATTGATAAAAACCAATATTTCAATATTTTTTCTTTAATATTAATTAATAAAATTATAAATTGACTACGTGTAAGATAAGAAAAATATACCTAATATTTACTGAAGTACCTAGACTAATACCATTAATATTTGCATAATTCTCAAGTCTCTTAAATTATTTCTAACATTCATTAACTTATTTAATTATTTAATGTTACACTAAGAAAATGATCTAAACATTTTTGTCTACATAATATCATTTACTAATTACTATTAGATAACTACAGTGCTTTTTAACATAAAATTTGTGGACGCAAATTTAATTTGTTTGACTATACAATTTTTAGTGCTCTGTATCTACATTTTTCGTATTAAATTATTAAGCCAAATGTATAAAAATATTTTGTGCTTTCTACAACCAATACATTCGAGCCATAAAAGAAAAAAAACAAACGGCAAGTCATGAAAAATGTCAAAAACATACTCTATTCTAATGTCTTATAAATTACACATGCAAATGGCTACAAAAATGTAAAGAAGAAAATAAAATATACAAAGAAATACTTACTTGAGAAAGTGTTCATTTTCTTCATTCATTTTGTCCGCATCTTTAGATTTGTACTTTATAAGACGTTCGACTAGAGAGCGGTTTTCGTCCTGTAAGGAATATAAATAATATAATTAATGTATCGCGATCTCAACAAACTTAACTTTTTATAAAATTTATAGTAAAAATATAATATAGGTATATAAAATCGAATGTTACCGTTAGTCTTATTACCTTTAAACTTTTCTTTAGCATTTTTAAAGCATTCAAACAATACAAGCGCGATGAAAAAATGTAGCATACGTAACTCCACGATGCTATTTTTTCAACTGGATGAAATATCAAATAGAGGATATAAGCGCATACTTTTTATATACGAAAACATTCACGTGAGTGTCATAAAACGTACAGGGAGTTTCATATTCGCAAATCAATGGTAAAGATACTTTTTCTTACTTTAAACAGCCAAAAACTCCAATATTAACCCTAATTAAAACCATCTGAACGAACACATCTAGTGTGTTCAAACAATTTAGTTATTGACATGTTAAAAAAAATATTACGAAATCTAAATTTTCTAAATTTTGATTTCATCATACGTGTAAAGTTAACTATTCCTAAAATCTAATGTCCTATTACAATAGCTAATTAGAAACTGTAACCCTACAGATGTTAGTATGGCCTAAGAAAATATGTGGCGATCCACGCTTTCGTGTACCTATACTTTATATTTCGTGTATGCTTTATATTTAATGTATACGTTATGCCTAAGAAAGTTACCTCGTACACCATTTTTTCATTCTGTTTATGTGAAAGAAACAGTAGTCTGTTATTGTCGGTATGACGGGCTTAACTCGGCATACCGACCAATAGTTATAATAATAGAATTATACGATGATTGCCTGGGATGAATGAATAAGCAAACAGGCGGTATATATAAAAATAGCAGAGATACGATCAAGAAAAATCTGTAGGAGTCGTTTATAATCACCGACGATTATCCATAGTTAGCTGAGAATAACGACGGTCATGACAATTTTCTTAACAATAGAACTTTTAAATAAATATGCACTATGCAGTGCTAATAATGTCCATGTTCGAAAATAATATTTCGAATCATACTCAGTACAACGATAAAAAGCAACATATATTTTGGCATTTCGCCACGTTTTCTATGACGCGATAAAAATCGAAGTTTCATTGAAATTGTTTACTTCCAGACTTTGTTTGTTTTATTTTTATACTAGCTTTTTCCCGCGACTTCGTCTACGTAGAATTCCCAATATCCACCATATTTTTTCCCTTGAGAACCGGCATAAAAGGTAACCTATGCTCTTTTCTGTACCATGCAAAATTTCATGACAACCATTTATGTTAAACAGTTAATAACTGACATATTTATTTTCGTTCTAAACTATTTGTAAACAGTTATACCAGCCATCTGATGCAGAACTTAAATCAGAGGACTATAATTATAATTGAAATCAAATTCTAAGAATTTAACAGCTCTTTTCACCGCCATAAGGGGTGAAAATCAAAACATCCTAAGAACTTATTTCTTTAATTGCATTAAAAAGCATAAGTACTAAATTTAAATAATATAGAATTCGTAGAAATACAGTAAACAATTAATTTTTGATACAAACTCTAAACCCCATTGTACTCCTTCACGGGATAGAATTAAAAAAAAATGTTAAATACGTGTTTTATTATTTTTATTCAAAGGCTACCAAGTTTCATTCATTAAAACTTAAAATGACAGTGCGAAATTTCACTCCTTATTTTACCATCTCAGGGGATGAATTTCAAAAAATCCTTTCTTATTCCTTGTCTACATGAGAACAATCCCTGTAAAAAATTCAGCCTTCTCGGTCCAGCGGTTTAGGCTGTAACGCAGCAACAGGTTGACGCAGTTTTAAACGAGAAAAGCTGATAAGATCAGTTAAGTAAATTGGTGTATTAGTCTGAAAGTTATTACAAAAATTTTGCTAAAAACATCGTAATCTCAAAATTTGAACAGCTGTAAAACTTGAAAATTAGATTAGATTTTGAGTTTTGAAACGGCATTTGACGCAGATTTCTTAATACTTAAGTATCGTAGAATTCCAAAAAATGATTGGTTGAAAAATTTTGAAGTTATGTCGAAAAAACACTTTTTTAAAAATTTTTCGTCAACGATTATTCCCGAACGGATTAACCGATTTTGATGTAATTTATGCACCAGATGTAGTTTTTTGGGGAAAAAAGTTGATTAGTTTTGTACTCAATCGGTACATTAATCTGGAAGTTATTAAAAAAATGGTGTTTCACCAGAAAAAAAAGGTGTTTTTTGGGGGTTTTTCAAAATTTCTCCTCTCTTTTTAGAAAATCCAAGGTGAGCAGAATCCAATCGAATGCCATCAACCGAGTTTTGATCGGTCAAGCCGTTCAAAAGCCATGAGATGTTTACATACACCCATACACACACACACACACACACACACACACACACACACAAACAGACATACTGACGTCATCTTGCAAATAGTCGGAAAAGGTTCTTAGGACCTCAAAACGTGGAAATTTGGTAAAAACTCGATTTTCGAAAATTGGGTCAAAATCAGTAACTTCCTTATCTACTTAGTAGGGGGAAGTTAAAAATAACACTTGGCTTTGTAGTTTGTTATTAATAAAACAGAAAATAGCCTTACATTAACAAGCTTTGCAATAAAAAAAAACCATTTGCAATAAAAATATTTCCTGTTGCATTTTTTTAAAATGTCGATTAGACACCTATTTCCTGAGAAATCGGCATCAACTGGAAAATTACCCGTTTTATTTTCTTACGTTGTCACTTATGATGTCTGTATTTTCTGAATTACAAAACTGATGACCTTGAAATTTTTAAGGAACAAACAAGGAAATGGTAAAGAGTTTGCGACAACAGGTTAATGAATTAAAGCTAAATATGTGTTTTGACTTTCATCCCCTATCCCACGGGAACGGTGCCGAATTTTGGGATAAAAAGTATCCTATATGTTGCTCCAAGCTCTCAGCTATCACCATGCTAATTTCATTTTTTTCATTATTTTCATTATTTTTTGTCCAGTAGTTTTTACATGATTGACGCAAAAATTAGTAGACAGACAGATAGGCAGACAAAAATTCCAATAATTAGTTTTTTCGCTTCTGTTATCGATATTTTAACCGACCCGATTAATATTTTTCAAAAAACTTTAATGTACAGAAATCAATTTTCTACTCTCTTTTATATGTATAGAAGCCAGAAGATATAGACGAGTAGTTACGAATATATGAACGCGCTGTATATCGCGGCCTTGCTTATTAGTTAACGAGATCTTGGGTGGAAATCACATAACTTTTTTATTGGTTTTCTTATCCACCCTGGTTTCCTTTGCGCGGTTGAGGATAGATATAAAAATCAACGTTATTTGTGGAAATAGGTATAATAATAGTGCGATATTTCGGTTATAATAAAGACAAGGTCATTCTTTCGTCATGTAAGGAAACTTTTCATATATTTCGTAGATTATTGTCTTTTATTACTATTATATACCATACTATTACACGTAGAATTTTAGGTTATGTACTTAACTACATAGTATACTCCAGGCTAATTTAAGCAAATGTTTTGAACTTATTATACTATTTATTACGAACTAGCTGTTGCCTGCGACTTCGTCCGCGCGGACTTCGTTTACTCCGCATAGCACCTCCCCCATAGGTGATAGCGTGATAATATGTAGCCTATATGTTGACCCGACCTGTTAGTAATATTCACGCAAAATATGAAGTAAATCCATGCAGTACTTTTTGAGTTTACCCCGGACATACATACAAACAAACAGACAAAAATTCTAAAAACTATATTTTTGGCTTCGATATAGATTGTAGATCACGCCCCAAGTATTCTTTTAAAAAAATATTCAATGTACAGTTTTGACTTTCCTACGATTTTATTATATGTATAGATATTATTGGACCGCCTCGTTGGTCGAATGGTTAGCGAACCTAACTACGAATCAATGGGACTCGGGTTCGATTCCCGACAGGGACAAACATTTGTGTTATGAGCATAGACGTTTTTTAGATTTGGGTATTTGTTATGTATATAACAGTATTTATGAGTATATATGTTATTCTATATATTAGTATCGCTGATTAACAACCCTTAACACAAAGAACTGCTTTCACCAAACTATTTTTAATTAATGCAACCATCCCAAAAGTCATTAAAAAGTGTTTATATAGTTTTGTGCAAGCGGACCTAGTTTTAATTTTGTCAATGTAAAAAACATGTGTATATGTATACCAATACTGAAATAAATATCTTGAATTTGGATATAAGTTCACAGTAAGGGAAACAATCCTGTGTCTGCTAACTTCATACACCAAATTTCATGTCGCTGTGCACGTGTATGTTAAAAATTCATTTTATATAATTTACATATTTTTTCCTTAACGCACCAAAAGAAGCATAACCTTAAAAATAAATACTGTCACGTCACATTAGCTCCATTGCGAGGTATACAGATTAATCTAAACGTTAATAGTCGCTCAATTTCCTCACGATTCACCAGTTTATCGGCTAGCGAATTAGATGATGAACTCGACGTTGACTTGTCATTTATGACGACACCCAAAAGAAAAGGAGGTTATCGATTCGGCTGTACGTTTTTAAGAATAAGGATAAGAACAAGAATAAGAATAAGATAAGAGTTAATAATTTTTTATGTTTTACCTCTGCACTCGGTTATTTATGGACCGTTTTTAAATATTGTTTGTTTTTTTTGTTTTGTAGGGTATATATATATTTCCTGTGTGTATGAAAATAGGATTATTTTAATTTGGTGAAGATCTGATGCAGGGTTTTGGAGACCCCTGTCACCATATTACATTGGGCACGTTTTTAGGGTTCCGAAGTAAACTAGAAACCCTTATAGTTTCGCTATGTCCGTTCGACCGCACGATTGCTCAGAGATCCTTATTATTAGAAAAGCTGTAATTTGGTAATATTAGTCACGTCAACAAAGTGGTAACATAAAATCTTGATATATTTTTTTCTGGGTAGTTCTCCTACATGTAAAGTGGGGATGTGAATTTTTTTTACACGTACCTCATTGTGTGGGGTACCGTGGCATAGGTTTTTAAAAAATATTGTAGGTTTTCGAAAACAAGTTTTCGATTAAGGGACTCGTTTGTAAAATATTTACTAAATAAAGCACTTAAAAGCTTTTATTTAAGTGCTAATTTTTGTTACTCAAATCCCCCCCCCCCCACTACAGGCTAAAACGATTGGTTTTAGGGATAGGAAAAAATAATAGTAGAAGTAAATATAATGAAGTTAAAAGGAAAACTATCACTGCTTAGAAGACTTTACAAGTTTTTGAGTGATAGTCGAGCAACTTATAAAATGTACTTAGAGAAGTTCTTATAGGCGGTGAATCTGTGGTACATATTTGTCATTGACGTTGAATAGCTGAAATGTTCATAGTATGAAACTATAAAAGCCCTCTTCTTAATCTATATTATTGTGATTGACATTCGGAACCCTATACTGCGCGTGGCCCGACACGCACCAATTTTTATTTAATTATAACATAGCAAACACGCAGATGGCTTTGCTGATGGAAAGAGACAATCTTCGCTTATAAATACCAAAGATGTTAATGTTACATTGCTATCCACGGGGTGAGATGTTAATGCCACTTGCCACTCATTCCCCAAACCGGAACACGACAGTGAACAAAGACATCTGTATACTACATTTAATCGCCAGTATATATTATACTCAGTAATACACTGCAGCGCTGCTTAACTTTGATTGTTGCTACACAATGTATTACGTTTTCAGCGCAGCAGCGAGTGTTAATAAAATAGAACACGACTTCTACTTATCATAGCTTCTTTAGTGCGTAGTGCATTAAACTCTCAAACAGTGACATTCATTGAAGCTATTGCTGTAAGAATAGATAAGGCAGTGGTACTAAGACCATGGTGAGACGTTGCAGAACTTTACTACCTAGCAGCACAGTATACTGGAGACTAACAGTAGTCAATCTACATATATGTGATATTCGGGCAACGCACATATAGACACCTCTCACGGAAGCGATATCTCGGAATGTTTCGGGACAGTTTGTTCCGCACCAGTCCGAGATATCGCGTCTGTGAGAGGTGTCTATTTGTGCTGTACTCGAATGTTACTTGTATGTAACATTGACTTCTGTTAGTCTCTAAGTATTCTATGCTAGTAGTCACGGCGTTAGTGACACTTATAGTCAATCGTTCACCTTTTATGGACTATTCTAAGGAGACTCGGACAAACATAGGGAATTTTTAAAAATCGGCTTACTCTTGAAAAACTTTAAAAACCGGTTTTCCCCAAGCACTAGCTGAGTGCTAAACACAAATATAATTCAGCTTACTTTACCTACTTCACAAGGAAACCAGCTAAAACTTAGGTTACAATGTCATACTAGGAACAATATATTTTCCCAGATAAAAAGTAGGCTATTTTTGTGTTATAGCACTCACCCCGTGCTTGGGAAACTGGGAAAACCTTAAAAACAAATAAGAAATATATCGTCATGTGGGATTTGAACCTGCGACATCTCCCTAAAGCCGGGACGCTCTTCCACTGAGATAGTGTCGACAGGCTCGAGGCGGCGAAATTCTTCTTTGCTATATGATCGATTACGTCGATTGTACTGAGTCGTACAGTCGAGTCGAGAGATTCATGTTCGCAGGTTCAAATCCCGCGTGTCGATATTTTTCTTTGTTGATTTTAAAAAGTAGGTTGTTTATTAAATTATGATAGTATCTACTTGTCAAGCAAAATTCATTTAAATCCATTCATTCGTTGAAGGTGTAACAAACATACATGTAGAAGAGAAAATAAACTTTAACAATTTATTATATGTATTATTAATGTAATTAAGAGGACAATGAGCTATTGTTTATTGAGTATATTACACAATATATTTAAGTATATTATATCTACCTATAACACAGATAAGGTTATGTATCTAAAGAAATAATTATTAATATACACAGCAGATGCAGCTGAGACAATACAAATACTTATAGTAATGTTTATTTTAAATCACCTTACTAATGAGCTGATATAACTACTATCATAAATAACAAATAAATGATTGTTACTCAAATATTACTATGATAAAACAACAGCTATCTTTATGGATTATATTGTAAACTAGCTGTTAATTGCGACTTCGTTCACGTTACCCAAAACGTTTTCTTTGTTTTGCTTAGTCGGGTATTTCACTCCTGGATAGTGTAGCTTTCTCATGGTAAGTGTTTAAGATCGGTCCGTTGATTTTTGAGTTTATTCGTTAAAAATATCCAAAAATACAAAAGTTTTCTCTTTAAATGTGTAGGTAAGTGTAGAAGTTATAGAGAAACTGTTTTCGGCAGTATAATCTGCGTAGAACCGGCTCAAAAATAGCTTATGTGATATGTCACGTCTAGATAGTGTAGCTTTAGTACAATAATTTCTAAGTTTATTCCAGTAGTTTTTGAATTTATTCGTTACAAAAATACAAATGTTTTCTCTTTGTAATATACTAACTGTTACTCGTGACTTCATTCGCGTAACCCAAAATCATTACTTCCTTTTGCTTAGTCAAATGAAAAGCAAGCCTATGCCACTAATGGATAGTATAGCTTTCTAACAGTAAAATAATTTTTAAGATCAGTCCAGTAATTTTTAAATTTATTCGTAACAACATACAAAATACAAAAGTTTTCTCTTTAAATGTGCAGGTAAGTGTAGAAGTTATAGACTAGTTGTTTTCCGCAGCATAATCTGCGTAGATCCGGATCCTGTTGGAAAAGTTGAAATAAAATGTAGCCCTTGAATACTCGAGAATAATGTAGCTTTTCTACTTGTGAAAGAATTTTCAAAATCAGTTCAGTCGTTCCAAAGATTTCTTCCTATAAACCCACAAACTCTACCTCTATTAGTATACGTAGATCACACTATAAGTTTTGCGTAACTTAAAAAAACAACATGTTATAACCACAATATAATGTTTATTGCTTTTCAAAATAATCTCCTTTACATTTTAAACATTTTTTCGTGCGATCGAACCATTTTTTAAAACAGGAGGACCACAAATCTGAAGGCATGTTTTCTACGTGCTGATTGAACGCTATCACTGCCTCTTCGGAGTTGGTAAAAGTAAAACCTCTCATCAAATCTTTGATTTTGGGGAAAATACAGAAATCACAGGGTGCTAGGTCGGAGCTATGCGCAGGAGTGACGAAATGTACTTTTTCGGAAGCTAAAAATGACTTTGCTTTGTTGGACGTGTGTGAAGAAGCGTTATCATGGTGTAGAAGAATGCGGCTTTTGGGTCGTCTTTCGCGAACTTTTTCTAATACCCTGGGTAAACAAATGGTAGAATACCACTCGGCATTAACACTCTTTTGATCTTCAAGTGGAATTGTACAGATGGGACCCGTAGCTGAGAAAAAAAACCCGATCATTTTTTTACCAACGTTTCTCGCCTGTCTCACTCTTGTTGGCCTGTTCTCATTTTCAAACACCCATTCACAAGAGTGCTGTTTTTTTCGGGTTCGAAACAATAAATCCACGTTTCGTCTCCTGTGACAATATCATAAACAGCATTAGAATGTCCGTGGTCGTACTTCAGTAGCATCTGTGAGCACCATCCCACGCGAGCCCGCTTCTGCTGCGCTGTCAGTTCATGAGGGATCCAATGACAACAAATTTTCAGATCTTTCAATTCTTCGTGTAAAATTTTCTGAATTTGGCTCATACCAATCTTAACCGCTTAACAGTAGCCACATTATTTTCGTTGACGGCAGTTAAAGGCCGCCCTTTACGAAATTCGTCATGTAAAGAAACTCGACCTCTCTCAAATTCAGCAAACCATCGCCTCACGGTGCTCAAACAAGGTGCTTCTCTTCCAAAAGCATTTTGAAGACGAGCGGCACAGGCTTGCGGACAAAGAGAACTTTTAAAATCATAAAAAATCATCGCTCTAAAATCTTTTCGACTTAATTCCATTTTCGTTGCGTACGTAGAACTTTTATGTGTGATAAAAAAACAATTGACAAATCATGTCCCGCCAATTGTTGTTCTTTTTTATTACTAAGAAGGTTGCAACGTTTTAAAAATATAACATTCGAAATTCAAATAGTTCCGATTAGCTAGAAGTGCAAAACTTTTAGTCTGGCCCATGCAGGAGATTATACTAGATTTCTTTAGTTATGCTCTATTAGGGGAAATCTCTTGAAATAGGTCTAGCAACATGCTACTAATGTCAATGTGTTTTTGAGAAAATAAATGAATCGAATAAATTAATGTGTAGGGAAATTATTGTGAAGCAAGAAATGTGGCGATATCAGTCAAGATCGGCCGACGTCACCTGATTTATATCCCAAGGACAGGAAGGGTTGTCTGTTCCAAACCTAAGAAATGAAAATTGTTTTGTTGAAAATGTATACTCTAGAGAAATCGACAGTGTTGATGAATTTCTTCTAAATCGGAATTGCAATTTAGTGCGCGGATGCGCGTTAACGCAACATAAAATTCATGTTTTTTTGTAACGAAATTCGCATCCGTCAGACTGAGGTTCTTAAAACGCTGCGGAATCTGGACGTGAACAAAGCCAGTGGCCCTGATAGGATTCCAGCCATAGTACTGAAAACCTGTGCGCCTGAATTTGCTCCTGAGTTGACACGCTTCTTTCGCCTTTCGATGGCGACTGGAAAAGTACAGAAATCATGGAACTTTGCCAACGTGCAGCCTGTGCCCAAAAAAGGCAGTCGTGCTGACCCTTCCAATTATAGGCCAATTTCAGTCACGTCCATACTTTGCAAGACTATGGAGCGTGTACTGAACAGCAGACTAATGGCACACCTAGAAGCGAACGATCTACTCAGTGATCGCCAATACGGGTTTCGCCGAAATCGGTCCACTGGGGATCTTCTAGCGTATGCCACCTACATCTTGAACTCGGCCATCGAGAATCATGGCGAGGCACTAGCTGTCTCCCTTGATATCTCGAAGGCCTTTGACAGGGTCCGGCATGATAGTCTTATTGGCAAGTTCCCATAGTATGGTCTGCCTACTGGTTTCTGCGCCTGCATCTCAGATTTTCTGAGTGGCCGGTCGATTAGAGTAGTCGTCGACTGCTGCTCGTCCGACCAAATGGCTATAAATCCCGGAATCCCTCAAGGTTCAGTTCTCTCCACAACTTTATTCCTGCTACATATTAACAATCTGCTGAAGCCTGGTATCTATGGGTACGCAGATGATAGCACAGTTGTGGAATTACGTATCCAGTATACGGGCCAGTACGGCACAGAGCCGGCCTCTCAACTAATATCCAGGCGTGTCTATTCTCAACTAAACAGAGTCCATTACATCTATCTCCGTCTTTCCAGGGTGTGTCCGTGCCGATAACTGACCACCTCGAGCTCCTTGGTATCACCTTAAGGCCTACTCTCAACTTTGGTTCGTGTATCGAATGTATAGTCCAAGTTGCCTCAAAAAAGCTTGGTATTCTGGCGAAGGTCAGACAGTATTTTAGCTCAGGTTGCTCAACTTTTATAAAGCACAAGTCCGTTCGTGCATGGAATACTGCTCCCACCTCAAGGATAGATCTGCCAAATACCAGCTGCAGACACTTGAGGCGATAAAGGCGTGCCAAGAGGCTCATAAACGACGATGATCTGGTAGGCAAAACACTCCAGAGCGTCGCTCATCGACGCAGAGTGGCTAATTTATCGGTTTTTTATTGGATATACTTTGGAGAGTGCGCTGTGGAATTGCACGACTTAATTCCGCTATCCCCGTTTTTCTATCGATCGTCGAAGCGCACAGATTCTAGGCATCGCCATATGGAGGACGTTCCACGTACCCGGACAAAGCGGTTGGACTCAACATTCTTCATTCGAACCGCAAAGGACTGGAACATGCTTCCTGAGTCTGTGTTCTTCGACAAGTACAATCTGGGGCTCTTCAAGAGAAGAGTGAACAGGTACCTTCTAGGGAAGCGCGTTCCATCTTACTCCTCATCTTAGCTTACCATCAGGTGAGAGAGTCAAGCGCTTACCTATCGATAATAAAAAAAAAAGAAAATTATTAAAAACATATTAAGTTTTTCTTTTATTTACCTATCTCTATCACGTAATAATACATAAAGAATGATTGTGGTCAGTTCATCTAGACAGCTGTCCGTCCTAGCAAAAATCTTTAGCTTTGCTAATATTGTATCGGTAGGTACCCTTTAAATATGTTGGCTTAAATTATACAAAACATATTTTGATCAAATTCAAAGACTATAGTAACATTACAAACTTATAACTCATTTGATTTTATAGTCTGTAACGTCCTTGCTTATCACACAAATGCTTGTTCTTATCGGGAATCAAACCCTGGCCATATCGACTGCATAACACAGTCGCTAACCATTCGACCAATTTACTATACAAATGTATTACATTGAAACGTCATTAACTAATTAACGTTAACTAATTCATGTTAGACAAAGCGGTTTATCAGTTTAACGCCTGGGGATATGGGCGGTGCCCCATTGCTGCATTTTCCAAACTAAATGACGATCATCTGCTAATTGCAATAACCGGGATCGACAGTTTTAGGCGTTTTCCAACGTATGGGGACACATCGCCAGTAATCCGGCTGATTTTGATTCGCATAGCATAGAACAATAAATAAGCAGATGTATTCCTGTTGGAACATTACAACTATAGCCTTTAGACATCAAAGATAATATTATTAATGGTTAATTGTTATCCGTTACACACATTAATTTAACGGCTACCTTATCCACCAAACCGGGATAAGACGGTAGCAAGAACTGCTATTGCGGCAGGAAAAAGTAAGTATTAACCTTTACAGAATTCTAGACCTATGGAGATTTTTGTCCAAATGTGACACTTATACTTAAGAAAACTCATACCTAGTTGTTATTTTTTAATACATATAATAGTAGCTACCTATTTATGAATATCAATTTATATAGAGCAACTTAAAAAATATATAAAACATACATGACTAAGCTTTCTATAGAGTCTAGATGAAAAATTTTTTGTTCCAATCTTGTTTGATGCGGCAAATTTTCTAATCTGTCAGAATAAATGAAAAAAAAAATGTCGGTGTGAATAAAAAAATAAAATTTATACAAATAGATCAGTTAAAAACTTGCTTAGACAAAAACAGTAAAATAAGTTGTGGCCGAATAATTAGACAAGAGATTATCAATTAATACAACTTTTCATTTAATACACATATAATGTAGATACTTAGTGATGTATCCTTAAACAAGACAAGTAAGTTAAGCTTGTTATTTAATTAGAATGCCGTTCTGCCAGGCAGGTCGTAAAAAGCGACCGATTGGCTACGCGAGTCACTAACATCGTGGCTTCTAGGTGGTAGAGTTTTGCATTGTCTCGCCCGGGTCTGGTACAACCGGCTTACCTATTCCCTGCCGCAATAGCATCAGTCCTGGTCACTGTCGTGTTCCGGTTTAGAGGGTAAGGTAGCCGGTAAATTTATGCATGTGGCATAAGATCTCGCTACAAGATAGCGACGCACTATTAACATCTTTGGTGTCTATAGGCGATAGTTGACTCTCTCCATCAGGAGAGCCATCTGCTTGTTTGCTATCTTATTATATACATATATAAAAAAGAAGTTAAATATAATTCCATAAAAACACTAATGTCAAATAAGATCCAAGTTCCTGTCCATATCTCGGCCTCTTATATTAGTGATTTCCAACGACGCATAATACACGACATGGTTTTTTGCACAAAATCATAAACGGTACAATAGATAACTCGGAATTACTAAGTCAAATATATCTAAAAATTCCATCTCGGCTACCGCGCCGTATCCATCTTCGCTAACCGAATTTATAAAACAAATCTCGGTCATGAGTCCCTCATACCAAGGCGAAGTAGGCTATATGGGCAGTTTACAGATAGGGATGGGTCCATCGATATATTCAATGGCAAATTAAGTAAATTTAAAGATTATATATATTTTTCAAGATTTTATGTTACCACTTTGTTGATGTGACTAATATGTATATTCGTGCCAAATTACAGCTTTCTAATACCAAGAATCTCTGAGCTATCGTGCGGACCGATGGACTGACGGAAGGACGGATGGACGGAAGGACGGATGGACGGAAGGACGGACGGACGAATGGACATAGCGAAACTATAAGGATTCCTAGTTTACTTCAGAACCCTAAACAAGAAATGAGATCCAAGGTTTTAATCCTGGGTCGATCAAAAAAATTTCCAATGTTCCTATCAATTTAAAAATATCTCAGTAATAGCCTAGAGTTTGATGCTGGTGTATCAAAACCACTGTATCTTGAGTATTATCAATCAAGATTATTGCAAGTAAAATCTATGACAGTGAGACAATCTCGATCACCATCTCGCCAGCCGACAAACAAAAAATCGAGGTGAACCTGAGTGTCTAATGTGGCGGACATACAGTTATTTTTCTCCGTGAGGGAACTGGTTACAGGGCAAAGCATTTCTGAAATACATAAGGCCTGTACAAAGAACAAATTAATTTTAACGAGCAATTAATTTGTGTTTAACATAATTTTTACTCACATAGATAACTGCCTGTTAAAATTAATTAGCATTCCAGAAACTGGCCAATAGACTGAAATATTTTCTGAATGTTCTAAAAAAATGTTTAAAATCTAAACAAAGAAATTCTTACTTGTGCTTTTCTTAATTTATCTTCAATAGCAGCAAACGCAATTTGTAACGCTTGATGTTCGTCCCTCAACACTTGATTTAAACCTTGGAGTTCAGTCATGTTATTTTCATACAATTGGATTTCTGCCCGGAGAGAGGCTATGAGTGCAGTATTCTCTGAAATCCTGACATTAAGTTAGATTATTCATAATATTCAGACACAATTAATATAATATCTAGATACACTATGTATAATATTTTAAATTTGACCACCCTGTTCATTGGTTAAGTAGTTAGCGAACCTGACTACGTATCAATAGGGCTCTGGTTCGATTCCCCACAGGGACAAACATTTATGTGATAAGCATATATGTTTGTATTTCTAGGTTTGGGTGTTTATTGAAACTATTTAAGTATTTAAAAATGTATCTCTATGTATTAGTATCATTTTGACCGCCCCGTTGGTCGAGTGGTTAGCGACCCTGACTACGCAATCAACGAGGCTCGGGTTCGATCCCCGACGGGGACAAGCATTTGTGTGATGAGCATAAATGTTTGTATTTCTGGGTTTGGGTGTTTATTATGTATGTAAAAGTATTTATATATGTATTTCTATGTATTAGTATCGTTGACTAACACCCATAACACAAGCAAATAATTTGCTTACGTTGGGGTTAGATCAGTCAGTGTAATTTGTCCCGTGAATATTTATATTTATATTATATTTATTTATATTGAATGACACCCATGCTAGGAGCAAATAAATTGCTTACTTTAGGGTTAGATCAGTTAGTATATTTGTCCAGTGATATTCATATATATAATATTTTATATTTACTTATCCTATTAATTTTTCAGTCTTGGTAGTGTATGACACCACTTTTTACATTTCTTGTGGCTACGCCAAAAAATCAGAGTTTGACACTTTTGTGTTCTGGTTCAAAATATTTGGTATCTGTTAACTAAGTAGTTATTACATAATATAGCTTCACAGACTGGCAATGGTTATCAGTACCAAGTCCCTACAATGTATCTATGTTATTCTAGATGTTAGAGCACTGATTCCCAAAATGGTGGACCCAGGTGGACCCCCAGGGCTCCACGGGAGACTCGACGAGGGTTTTTTTTTTATATCATAAGATAGCAAACAAGCAGATGGGTCTCCTGATGGGAAGAGTCAACCATCGCCACCCACCAGACACCAAAGATATTAATGGTGCGTTGCTATCTTGTGGCGAGGTCTAATGTCACATGCATAAGTTTACCGGCTACCTTACCCTCCAAACCGGAACACGATAGCACTGATGTCGCTGTCGTGTTCCGGTTTGGAGGGTAAGGTAGCCGGTAAACTTATGCATGTGGCATTAGACCTCGCCACAAGATAGCAACGCACCATTAACATCTTTGGTGTCTATAGGTGACGGTTGACTCTTTCCGTCAGGAGACCCATCTGCTTGTTTGCTATCTTATGATATATAAAAAAAAAACTATTATTTCTAAGAAATAATATTATGAAAGAATGCCTCAGCATGTCAATCAGACCAAGTTTTGTCATAGTTTGCTTATGATGTTACTCAAGAAGATATGTTAATAAAAAGTCTAAATGTTTATCAAAAAGTAAAATATGAAAATTTACTATATTAGTATGAATTTTTTTTGAATAAAAATTGTCAGCTACTTTTATATTCTAGTAAATATGGAATAAGCAGAAGTATGCACCAGATCTCAAGCTGAATAGTATCAAGACCAAAACATATATTAATGACACAAAATTAACAACCTATATTAATCTATTAGTAAAAGTAACAACAACTTACCAATAACAGGGAGCTAACTTTTATAATTAATATTCAATGACAAAATAATCAATACTAATTTATAATTATTATTTTAAAAACCTTTTTGAATACAAACTGACTTGAGGGAATACATAAATTAATACTTAAGTGAGGAGAATGGTAATACAACTTACGTAACGTCCTTGCTTTGTAAACTCTTTTCTAAGTCATGTACTTGTGCATTTAGATTAATAATTTGTTGAGCACTTTCTCCACGTCTTCTGTGTAAAGATGTTAATTCTTCTTGCAGTGTTAAAATTTTTTGTTCTAATGCTTGAACCCTTTCATTAGAAGATCCACCTGTAAATTTTTTATGTAGTGTTAAATTTTAATCATATAATGTATATTTTAAAAAAGGTTATTTAATAAACCATCTATCAAGAACTTACAGAATGGCTTATCAATGCCCATTGAACACAAATCATTAACCCAATACAATTTAATTATCTTGTGCAGGTTTTACAAAATGGGAATTGAAGAATGTCTACAAACCAAGAAACCACTTGGTTCTTTGACAGAATTGCTTAATTTGCTAATTGCTAATATTAATAAGTAAGTATGTAGGGAATAAAAATTATTTACATAGAACGGTTATACAACTTCACATATAATAATCTTAACAGTATAACATGACAATATGATTTTTTTATATTATTGATTTGTCAATTTAAAAAAAAATATTAACTACTTTTGTAATATATTTATCTCAATCATAAAAACTTGCAGATGAGATGATTTTACATTAGAACTCATTCATTCTGTACCACTGTTTCATGTAATACTTAAAGTTAAAATATTTGTTATAATTAAATAAAGCACCACATAAAGTGAGTGGAAGAGTTTGTTATTTACATTAATTAGTCAATATGTTTATTTCTTGTTATCGATTGACAGTTAATTTATTAATATATTTGAATTGAAAACAACATCATTCTCATACACATTGAGAATCTAATTTAAATTTCAAATGACAAAATAAGATCAAGTTTATTGACATTTGAAGGGATCATGGCTTTTGATATTAATAATATACAGGGTTACATCTAAAACACCAGCAACCATGCAGGACTAGGTAGCTAACATCATATACAACAACATTTGTTCTACGGCTTTTGATAATTTGTTGGATTTTCCTTTCATACAAAAATTAATATGAATTAAATTTTTCGCTTGAATGTTCTTAACTCTACGTGCATCGCAAAGATTATGTAGGAAAATGTTACTATTATTACTACTAACAGCGCATCCGAATGAAGAATTAGAAATGTCTCGACAGGACAATGAAAACTTAAAATATCACTTTTATTTAATGTTTTGAGTTATGTCAAAAGTCATAGAATAAATGTTGTTATAATGTTAGGTATCTACTCCTGCGAAGTTGCTGGTGTTTTAAAAGTACCCCTGTATATTCAATAAAATAATATTGTTTACATTTATTTACGGAAATATAATACAAGGTCACTATGACACACACATCTAAGTGCAGTAATTGAATACCAACTTCTTAATCCAGACTAATAAAAGCAGGTTTTAAAATAATTAATATATTAGATAATATTTTTCTTGGTATATATATATATATATATATACCGCCCTGTTGGTCGAGTGGTTAGTGACTACGCAAGCAATGGGGCTCGGGTTTTGCTTGCTTTGGGGTTAGATCAGTCAGTGTAATTTGTCCCGTGAATATTTATATATATATATATATATATATATATATATATATATATATATATATATATATATATGAATCAGTCCAAAAAAATGTATCGGTATAGTAATATACTCTTTAAGCTGAAATTATTGTTTTCGGCTCTTATAAAAAAAATAAAAAAAACCTTTTCGTCAAACAGTTTCTAAAAGGCAAGAGATTGGCCAAAATTGTAACAATCATTGTCATTACTAGGTGATCCAATTCTACAGACAGCATTTAAGTACATAAAGTATTAAATTTTTAGGAATTACAGAATTAAGCCAAAAATACTTATGCACTGAATTATTACTCACACTAATGTCTTGTACTTAAAGATTTACATTATTTCTTTGATATATTAACTGACCCACTTCCCAAAAGGAGGAGATAGATTATCAATGCACCTGAATGTTTTTTTTTATTTTTTACCTCAGAACTTGGTTATTTATGAACTGAATTTGAAAATTCTTTATATGTATACTTCCCATGTGGACCAAATTTTAATTTGATTAAGATCTGATGCAGGGTGCTAGATATAACGGAAATGGGAAGTTGGTTGCTGCAGACTTATTGCATTAAAAAATTGTGCTAGTTATTTCTGATATTTTTTGCATTTTCTTAGATTAAGGGCGACTTGCACCAAAATGCTTAAATAATTTTAAATCACTAAATATGTTTAAAGTGAAAGCTTTTAAGGTGTAAACATGTTTAAAGGACTAAATGCATTTAAGCATTTTGGTTCAAGCCACCCTAAAAATTACTTAAATATTATTAATACAAAAATTATATAACATGGAACAAAAAAGAAATAAATATGTACATTCAATGTCAATAAATAAGTATAATAATTACGTAGGATATTATCATTTTTTCCATTAGTTCCAATTACACATAAACTCTTATGCTGCCATTACATGTAAGGAATTAATTACTATTTAGTAGGGATAGTATAAATTTAAAATTCAGTAAAATTAAGATTTTACGTAAATCAGTTTACTTACCTCCACTGGATACAACACTTTCAGTATTTGAATATCTTATCCTTTCATTTATTAATGTAAGTTGCAAGTTTTCATTTTTAAGCGTATTTACATTATCAAAAAGACGGCTTTCTGAAAATATCAAAGCATAAAATATGAATTATCAATATTAACACCATAATGATTAGCACAAATCAGAGTTCTTTAACGGATATAAATTTAAATTAGAAATATAAATAAACAAATAAAACACATACTAACTTGCATTTGTAAAATCAGTATGAACAGCATCGATTGTATGCGTACTTTATGTTACAGTGTATCTGGTAATTATATGAAGACGTACTATGTCATTAGGGAAAGTAATTACTAGAGGAAGATATACTAAGAGATATAAACTCGAGGTTAGAATGTTACTTACGAAAAGTGATGATATCTTGAAAAGCTGCTGTCTCACGTTTATTTCTTATTTGAAGTTGATTAATTATATCCTTTCTCCATTCACCGCATTCCATTTTGGGTTCAACTTTCTTTACATAGATTTATTTTGAATATAATTTAAACTTGCTCATATGAAAACAAACATTTGTCAAGTAATGAACTTCAGTAATTAGTGAAATCTTTCGAAGTTTAGCTTGCTAGAGATAAAAAAAATAGACAAAACTACCGACAGCTCATTCAAACTCTTATATATTCGTAATAAGATGAAATTAATTTATTATTTTTAAATGTTCACAGCGTAAACTTTTATTTTGACAACTATACATTGACAATTGACATTTCAAAATTTGACAACTGTCAACTGTGGATAATAAACATTGTCAACCTCTAAATGTGAGTGGTTACGCAAAAAGGGACCTCAAGGGAAAATAATTGATTTCGAGTAAATCACGTTTAAAATGTTGAGTCGAAATGAGTTTCGCCACGAGTGCGGGAGAGAGGCGCGGGGTTTTTTATGTTAGTGTCGTTAGTGAGCGACTTCGTCAGTGTGAAATAGCACGTGTTTGCGATAGCTGTATTATTGGTGACTTATTTATTCGTCTTTTACTTGTCTTTATGTGCGCGCTAGAAAAGGAAACTAGTGTGCGCTGTGTATAAGGTGTAATATTTTCAAAACTGCCTCGGCTTACATAAAAAATCATTTAAAAAAAACTACGGCACCTAAAATTATTTTGATTAGAACAAAACAAAGATGAAGGACCATAGAATCAGAATTTATCAAAAAAAAACCGTTTCCAATCCCTTCAGGTCCCTTTTTGCGTAACCACTCACAAATATTATAATATATTTCTATGATAATAAATAATTGGGGTCACTGAATTTGGCCACAGTTTTTTTGATTTTTGAATTTTTGATTTTTTATTATTTGTTCGTCGTTTGTTCGTTAATGTTCGAACGTAGAAATTGTTTGTTCGTCTTTTATTTATTTATAATTTCTATACATTACAATCTAAGTATACATTACAATTGTATACAATACAATAACTTGCAACAATATTGAACTATATTTACATCTTTGCGAGCCATGCCAGCAAAAACAAAAAGGATTAAAAAAGAGTTGTCGTCGGCAAGCCCATACTTTCATTCGAAGTTAATTCCCGCTATCAAGAAGATCCCACCAAAAACATTCTGTAAAAAACTAGCCAAGTCTCGATGGAGCTGCTTGTTTATCTCTAAAAGTTGTGCCAAAGCTCTACCAAAGCTCTAGACAAAGTTGTGCCAAGTTTAAGGTTCCTTACTGCGATTTCTTTATTATTATAGTTAATGTTGTGTGACTTGGCCGTTGACTTGTACCTACTATTTCTACCCTATTATATCCTATATATATATATATATATATATATATATATATATATATATATATATATATATATATATATATATATATATATATATATATATATATATATATATATATATATATATATATATATATATATATATATACCTGTATACATTCCTACCATTTCGCCGAAATGGTTCCTTTTTGCTTCGCGCTCGACCTGGCGGCGGCACTATCGTGCCCCCAGATTTTTGTTAAAGTTAATTCTGATCAAACAATATTGAAAAATATAAACCAAAACCTATTTATTTTATACATTACCGGTGGACTAGCAGGTACTCTATTCAATCCCTAGGAATTGTATTAATTACCTAGGCAAACTATGTAATCTATACATATAATAAAATCGTAGGAAGGTCAAAACTGTACATTGAATATTTTTTTAGATGAATACTTGGGGCGTGATCTACAATCGTTATCGAAGCCAAAAATATAGTTTTTAGAATTTTTGTCTGTTTGTATGTATGTCCGGCGTAAACTCAAAAAGTACTACATGGATTTACTTCATATTTTGCATGAATATTACTAATAGGTCGGGTCAACATATAGGCTACATATTATCACGCTATCGCCTACGGGGAAGGAGCTGTGCGGAGTAAACCACGACGACTCTTTTTTAATCCTTTTTGTTTTTGCTGGCATGGCTCGCAAAGTTGTAAATATAGTTCAATATTGTTGCAAGTTATTGTATTGTATTGTATACAATTGTAATGTATAGAAATCAATTTTTTTCGGTCTCATCCACCATGACCAATACTCTTACGTGCGTGATGAAGATCTTTAATAATTCACTATCAGTTGCGTAGTACATAATATGGTTTTTCAGAGTATTCTTTTTTTTATATCATAAGATAGCAAACAAGCAGATAGGTCTCCTGTTGGAAAGAATCAACCATCGCCTATAGACACTAAAGATGTTAATGGTGCGTTGCTATCTTGTGGCGAGGTCTAATGCCACATACATAAGTTTACCGGCTACCTTACCCTTCAAACCGGAATACGACAGCACTGATGCTTTTGCGGCAGGAATATGTAAGGCATATGGAAGGTGGTAGAGTTCTGCATTGTCGCGCCCGGGTCTGGTACCACCACCAGACCCGGGCGTGACAATGCAGAACTCTACCACCTAGTAGCCACGATGTTAGTGACTCGACAGCCAATCAGTCGCCTTTTACGACCTGCCTGGCAGAACGGCAGTTGGCCTATTCTACAAAGGAGTCTGGGACCAACACGGCGAAAAATATCAATTAATGTTTTATATAACAGCTATAGAAGAATATACTTCAATAACTAGCACCTTATGCCGAGGTGACTTCCTCTCGGCGGATTTTGCATTTTTATCTATTTTTGCAATTGAAAATAACATTAATCGTCAATAAATACATGCTATTTAGTATTTGGTGCTTCTCTTTCCACTTGCAATTGTAAAAAAAGCTTCATCTTAAATATTTGTTAATTAGCCGCCATTTTAATGAAATAAATTGATAAACTAAACGAGTCGCTCCCACGCAGCGTAATGAAATATAAGCAAGCAAGTAAACAAGTCGCATCTTTTCACAATTGCGAGATGTTTGTTTCCCATTTGCTTGTACGCTCTCTGCTGTTGTCTTTTACACACATTACCGGCTGCGCATTCGGTATTGTATAAAATACCTAGGCAAAGCATAAAATAAATAATATTTCAAACATTACCTCTATAAGTTTAAGGTATTCCATATATTGCCTAGGTATTGTATAAAATACCGGATTATACCAATTGTCAGTAACATCCCTCTAAGGGTAATTTTTAAACCTTGTCATCTCATTCGATACGATAAAGTAGTATAACATGGCTTATTTCTACTTTTTCATGATACATTATATCTACAAATGTATGACTCTTTTGACAGTTATATGAGCGTTTGCTAATATGTGCGGCGACACGTTCCCTTCCCAATGCCATGTCTATTAGTATTAGTGTGGTCTGTGGCAATTAGGGACGAGGGTTGATAACAGAGCCACTTATTACATCGAGATGGTAATACAAAACAAACTAGCTTTTTAAAAATAAATAAACATTATGGAGCCATTTATTATTAAATACATTTTGTTTAATGCTGCTATTCTAATATTTTGCGTTCGCCGATTTAGGTACATGCGATTATTTTATGGATTTTTCTGATCAAATTAATTAATCTAAAATATTTTTTTAGATATGACCTTGGCAACAAAATATGTCTGGATCATGTCACATTAAAGCCTAACGGTTAAAATAATTGACAAAATAATAGGTTGAGCCACGGATAAAGGAAATGTATCCATAATCTTCTTAATTTCAGCAAGGCGTTCAACTGTGCGGATCATTATATACATATAGTTAGGCTTAGCTCCTTGAACTTATGTCAGTGCGTGACGGTACGGTTTAAATCTTATCTCAGAGCACGCTGACGACATTAAGCCGTATTTGCAGTTAGACTGGTGTGATTATATTAGTGGTGTGCCACAGGGTATTTAACTACCTTCACTGCTATTCTTTGTATTAATGAATGCTGTCGTTTTATCTGTTCTCGTTAGTTCACATAGACTTACAGCTCTACTCATCCGTTAAGCCGGATGGTCTAGAAAGAGACTTCAGTAGCATAGACAATGACTTACATGCTCAGAGAACAATAATAATTTTGTGGATGCGGTGCTTAGATGCAATTAATTCGGATAAAACACACGTGATGAATAAAGGACGTGACAGGTTTTTATCCCAGATTATTTGTTAGTGTGTTTCCTCGCCTTGCCTTGGAACACCCTAGGTTAAATTGAGACAAAGAAAATTATATACCTATATAAGTTTCTTTTTCTGGCACATTGCTGAAGAAATAAAATTGGCGAATTGTTATTTTACTCTGGCTTCCCTGCTTTAGTTCATCTCCCTTGTCACATATATTGATAATGGGCATTGTTTATAGAAGTAAAGATGACTGACTTATATAGAGGGAAAGTTGTAAGATCCCAGCTTTATACTAAAAGTTTCAATACCTACCAGAATTGTGCTGGCATAGGATAAACTACGATATGAACATTGCTCTTGCAGCCGGAGTGAAGTGTGCTGAATAGTAGTATTTAACAGTGCTTAGTTTACTGGAATTGTCTAATACAATTAAGAATTATATTTCAACAAATTAAAGAAAGCGGTAAGAGTGCTAACATTCTTACCGCTTTCTTTCTAACAATTCAAAATTGTTCCTATGCAACTGCGGCAAGAATGCAAAAGTAAAAGTTTTAGCTTTTAGGTCAAGTCTGATTTACTGTGTTTGAAATTGACGGGTGCGTCCGAAAATTGAGCGCGTCAAAAAGGCGACGATCAATGTTCAAGGATCGTGATGTATTGTCTTCCTTTAAGATATATTGTGTGATAACACTGATTTACAAACAAATATTTAAAAAGAACTTGGATAAACTTAATCACTAGGATTAGTTTAAGTTAGATAATAGTCTTTCATAGTTTCAGGCACAAAATTAAAAAAACATATTTAATAATGGAATTTTATTATTTTATTTCCAAATTTATAAATATTGTACTTATCCAAAAACAGTAAGCACAAAATCTTGAAATGACTGCACGTCTGATTTTTTTACTACCAACGATTACCTGTGAATTATGAAAAAGATGACCCTATAGACTCTGAAAACTAACATTTCAGAACACGAGTAGTGAAAGACAGTAAAAACAATACTTGATTGATTGATTATATATGCTAGGCAAATCATTTTAAAAGTAGTTTTTATTAAAAAAAACTGAAAAAATATATTTTTGAATTGATAGATCGGGTAACAGGTCATGTGGTTAACAACGACCACGGACCACTAGACTACAGGAGCGATCACATACACGAACGTATTTTAATGTACACGTACATACAGTACCCGGCGATAAATATTGCACATCGAACTTTGGAAAGAGACAGTCGGATAATTTCGGCTGCGTAGAGCGTTATCTCAGTCCCACACTACCTATGTGACGTTTAGTCAGTCGTTGTTCAAGTACGATAGAGTGCGGTCGCGTCCCGATCAAAAATATATATTTAGAGTTGATAACACCCACAAATTTAAATAATTTAAAGTTGTAATATGGCATCTTTCGGAAAAAGAGGGAAACCTTTACGAGATCAGTCACGTGAAATTATCTACAATGTTTATAAATACTTTGTAACCGAAGCTGATAGATTTAAAAAAAAAGTAGATGAAAATGTAAGTTGTTATTTTAAGAAGATTCAAGAGCGAGTTGCAAATGCCACTGGAATTTCAAGAAGAACTTTGAACAATATATTAAACGAAGTCAGTACTGAAACACATTCGACTGGAATTAAGTTCAGCACTCCAAAAAAAGGGAGACCAAAAAAGCAATTTCGTTTGGATATGGACGATTTTGATTACGATGTTGTTCGAAGAATGGTGTATGATTTTCACTTACGATTTAATGAACTGCCAACAATAAAATCATTAAAAGCTAAATTATCTGAAGCTATTAATTACAATGGGTCTGAAAAAACGTTGAGAAAAATACTTCATGACATGGGATTTCAGTTCACTAAAATGGAAGATAATCGAAAAATTCTAATGGAAAAGCACGACGTTAGTCTCAAACGAATGGAATACCTTGATAAAATACGCAAATTTCGCGAAACAGGAAAAAATATCGTCTACATGGATGAGTCATATATACATGCATCCCACACTAAAGGGAAATCTTGGAGTGACGATAAGAAAAAAGGAGTAAAAAAGCCAATTTCAAAAGGTCAACGTTTGATAATAGTTCATGCGGGAAATGAAAAAGCTTTGTACCCGGTGCTTTTTTAACGTATAAATCCACGGACACTACAGGTGACTATCACAATGAAATGAATAACGATAACTATGAGAAATGGCTGGTTAACCAATTAATCCCAAATATACCCAGTGATTCTGTTCTAGTTATCGACAACGCACCCTATCACAACAAATATATTGAGAGACCCCCCAACTCAAACACCATTAAACGGGAAATGATCAACTGGTTAAACAGACACGAAATTCCAGTTGATCCAAAATTAACAAAAACCCAGATTTACGCTATTATATGTCAGCACAAGGAGAGGTATACAGAGTTTTCTGTGGACAAAGTACTTGCCGAACATGGGCACACTGTGTTGCGATTGCCACCATATCATCCGGATTTTAATCCAATTGAAAATATATGGTCTCAACTGAAAGGCTATGTAGCCTCTAGAAATGTGGGTATGAACTTAACTACAGTAAAAACATTATTGACTGAAAAAGTAAACATGATCGGCGCTGAAGAGTGGAAAAAGGTTTGCGATCATGCAATCAAATGTGAGAATGAATATAGAAGCATTCAACACAGTTTAGACAATTACACTGATAGATTAGTAATAAATACGGCTGATAGTGGCAGTGATATTGACCTCTTTGAGAGCACAGATAGTGAAATGGAAGTAATTGAGAATTAGAATTATTATTATTTTTATTGCAATGTCTCATTTTAGCAATAGGTATAATGGTGTTTATTATGTACACTAAAGCTGTAATGTTCCAAAATAATTAAATACGTAAATATAATGTGAACATGTTTTTTTAATTTATTTTACCCCAACCTAAAGCCATCACTTATAGAAAAATTAGTGTATTTTATACAAAGAATAAAAATATTAAAGAAGCAAATCATACTTGTTTTAACAGCTCCTAATAGGTACCGGACTGTTTGTATTTTGTGCGACAGAGATAACGCTCTACGAAGCTGAAATTAGCCGATTGTCTCTTTCCAAAGGTCGATGTGCAATATTTATCGCCGGGTACTGTATATCATAATGTCGCAGGCACTTTCACTATTCATTATTCAAACGACGTAATTATTTTATAAACGTAGACGTTGGCAAATTGTTGATAACAAACTGTATTAATGTCAGCTATAAACTTTATGTCGCCGACGCGACGGTCAACGGGGCGCCGCTCGCGCAGCGGATCCTTTTTCTAGGTGTGTAAGACAAGGCTCTTTCCTTTTTCTAAGGCAACATAACAAACCTACTTCTTATTTAAGAAGTAGGTTTGTTATGTTGCCTATCCAGCTTCTTACCATGTAAGAAGCTGGATAGGGTTATAGTTCTAAATAAACAACCCATTTACAATTATAACTAGTAATTTAAACAATATGTCGCGGTACTTTGTTAACGGCGGCGGTAAATGGCATCTATATTATTATAATATAATGACGAAATTTTACACTCTGCGTAAGGCATTTTCTAAAATCTTTGCAATCTGATCTGACGACGCCATTTGCATACGGACGAATTACAGAATTTGCCTGTCTCAGGCAAATTCTGTATACATTATATATATATATATATATATATATATATATATATATATATATATATATATATATATATATATATATATATATATATATATTAGGGATGGGCCGAAATTCGTTTTACATTCGGTTTAACCGAATTTCGGCAGCTTGAACCGAACTTCGACATTCGGCCGAAATTCGGTTTAAATGCCGAACATTCGGCACTAGAAGAAAGTATCATCTTGCACTATTTTGCTTGAAATCTACGCTAATGTTATAAAGAGGAAAGATTTATATTCTATATTTTTATATATTTCATCATCTAAACTCAAAAACTACTAAACCGATTTGAAAAAATCTTTCACCATTAGAAAGATATGAAATCATCCCCGAGTAACATAGGCTATACTATACTTTCGAAAATAATCCTTAAAACGGTTGACCCAACAGGCTTGAAATATCCCGCTAAATAAAAACTTCAGCATAGATTTTTTAATTCGAAGAGTTCAAAAAATATGTAAAACGGTTGACCCGGCAGGTCATCCCTGAAACTTCCCGAAATATTTGAATAGCCGTAACTTTTGAAAACTTGATTTAATTTTGATTTTTGAAACTGTATTTGAAAAAATTTCGAATTTATGTCGAAAAAACACTTCCGAATTTTTTTGTCAACGATAACTTCCGAGCTAATCTCTAATTCATAAATTGTATCATGATCGGTTAATCCAACCGATCATGATACAATTTATGAATTAGATGCAGTTTTTTAAGAAAAAGAGCTGCTAAAATTTTATACTCAATCAATACATTAATCTGGAAGTTATAATAAAAAAAATATGTTTCGTCAATTTTTTCAAAATTTTTCAAAATATTCTAGTCCGAATTGGATAAAATTTTTGGAAGTCTAAGTTGAGCAGAATCTAATTCAATGCCATTAACCGCGTTTCGATCGGTCAAGTCGTTCAAAAGTTATGAAATGTTTACATACACACATACATATAACCATACACTCTCTCTCACACACAAATACATACATATATACATACAGACATACTGACGTCATCGCGAAAATAGTCAGAAAATGTTCCATACATAGCGGGAAGTTAAAAATCTAAAGTTTGATATAGGTGAAGAAGATGCATATATTTTAAAACACGATGATTTAGATCTTTTTAATTGCATTCAACGTAATTTTTACCTTTAAATGGTTTAAAGGTAAAAATTAGCTCCAAAATCAGTAGGTTAAAAAATGTCGAAAAAAAGGTAAAAAATAGGTAAGTCAGTTGACCCTGCAGGCTACCCATGAAACTTCCCGCTAAATTGAGGTATTTTAGGATCAAAGGAACAAAAACTATACCTAAGCATTTTTTTTTTCAAAATTCTGACTTTTGACTTCTGACTTCTGAAAATGACAGCAATTTAATTTTTAAAAAACGATGATCGATTTTCATCCTTCAAATGGCATTCAACGAAATTTTTGAACTCTAAAATTTTTTTGAGCTACATAGTCTATAGGCTAAAATATGTCGAAGTAATATCAAAATTTGTTTTCAAAATTTTCGTTATAACAAATCCTAATAAACCGATTTTGGTTCAATTGACGATATTTGACGCAATTTTTAAAGAGAAAAGTTGATTAGATTTTTTAAGTGAATCGGTGTATAAGTCTAAGAGTTATTTTAAAAATATTAAGTAAGTTTTCTGTAAACAGCAAAATTTTATTATTGAAAAGTTATAAATTTTGAAAACTTGATTCGATTTTGATTCTTGAAACTACATTTGACGTAATTGTTTTAAGTACCACAATATTGTAGAAGGTTTGAGCTTCAAACAAGTTTTGGTCAAAGTCTCTTATTTTATATAAATAATACACTTTTTTCTAAATTTTCGTCAACAATAACTCCCAAACGGATAAACCGGTTTTGATACAATTTAAGATATTTGACGTAGATTTTTAGAAAGAAATGCAGTTTAGATTTTTAAATCAAGCCTCGTATTAGCCGGAAAGTTATTTTAAAAATATTAAGAAGTTTTCTGTAAACAACAAAATATTAATATTAAAAAATTTGTAAATTTTGAAAACTCGATTTGAAACTAAATTTGACGTAGTTTTTTAAGCACTAAACTATTGTGGAAAGTAAAAAAAATAGTTAGGGAAATTACTAAGTTATGTCAAAAAATACTTTTCTAAAGTTTTTCGCCAACTATAGCCCTTGAGCGGAAAAACCGATTTTGATGCAATTAATGCATTGAACGCAGTTTTTGTAGGAATAGAGCTGATTAGATTCTGTACCTAATCTATACATTTATGTACTTAGATTATACAAAGTTATTTATTTATGTATGTTATTTATGTACAAAGTTATGAGATGTTTACATATACACATACACATATATACAGACATGCTGACCTCATTGTGAAAATAGTCGGAAAAGATTTCTAGGACCTCAAAAAGTGGAGCTCTGGTGAAAACTCGATTTTCAAAAATCGGGGCATATACCTACATAGCAGAAAGTTAAAAATAAAAATCTATGCCTAAATTGGAACAATGTAACTCAATGTATCAAAATTTTGCTGTTACGTCATTAATTCACGTGCGTTGCGAAACCCATTAACGATATCCTATATATCTATACTAATATTATAAAATTGTAGTTTGTTTGTTTGGTTGTACGCAGTAATCTTGAAAACTGCTGAACCGATTTGAATAATTCTTTGTGCGTTGGATAGCATGTTTATCGAGGAAGGTTATAGACTATATAACATCTTGCTACGACCAGTAGGAGCGGAGTAAATAAAGTCCGCGCGGACGAAGTCACGGGCAACAACTAGTCCATACTAAAATTATAAATGGGAAAATGTATCTGTTTGTTTGTCCGTCTTTCACGGCAAAACGGAGCGACGAATTGACGTGATTTTTTTAAGTGGAGATAGTTGAAGGGATGGAGAGTGACATAGGTTAATTTTTTCTCTTACTTTACGCGAGCGAAGCCGCGGACAATATAATAGCTAGTAGTAAATAGTAAAATGGGTAAATAGCTAGTATAAAATAATTAAATTTTAAGCAAATTCGTAAAAAAGTCACGACGTGTCGCTTTTAAGAAAGCTCCCCAAAATTAAACCGAAGTTCGGCCGAAATTCGGCCGAATTTCTTATTTACACCGAATGTTCGGCCGAAGTTCGAATTCGGTTCAAACCACATTCGGCCCATCACTAATATATATATATATATATATATATATATATATATATATATATATATATATATATATATATATATATATATATATATATATTATATACATTATATATTTGTTATAAAGTAAATAAACAATATTTCTTCATGGTATCTAATTCTTGGTGTCTCATGTACGGAAACCTTCGAGTAAAGAAGTTACATGTTATCAATTTAGGTATGGAGGCAGGATCACTTACGCTTACACTCAAAAGGGAATTTGTTGCGTCTGTTTGTTAAACACCCTGAATCCCTTTGTCATAAACAAAAAAAAATACACACCTACTTAATAAAAATATAATTCTCGTGTATACACAAAAAAAATAACTTTGTACAACAGCTTTTTCTATTTTAAACATTGATATAAAAAAAACCCAAGATACACAATCAGTGTGTCAAAAACGTCCTCAAAAATGAGCGCACAATTTTAAATTGTGCGCTCATTTCAAATAGAATCTCGTCGGCCGCGTCACTCAATTTTATTTATTTTCGTACATAGCTTTGTAAAAACAACTACAAGTCTTGCACTTAAGGTTGGATATGCAAAGATATATGTTTCTGCCATATCTATAACAACTTAAAAGAAATTAGGGACAATTTTGAGTGTCAGTTTTGTTCGAAACTGTGCATCTAGGGTTTTTTATATCAATGATTTTAAATCTATAACCGTTGATATATTTTGTGCTTCGCTTTTTAAATAGTTAAATAATATGTGATCTCCCGTTCCCAGTCTCAGTCGATTACACAATATAATGTTAAAATATGTAGTTTATTTATTTCACCTATTCATTATACCTAACATATAAATTTCTTAAAATGCAGCTTACTCAGAAACATCTTCAGCTTTATCGTCTTCTTCGTGATTTCGGGGACTGCCTGTGAAAATAATTTTATTTGCAATAGAAACAGAATATTATAAATAAATATGAAATAAATATTTTTTTAAAATTTTCGACAAATCCTGACAAGTGAGATTTTATTTCACGATTTCCTTCTTATAACCTTGGTGCTACCAGTATCAGTGGCAAAATTCTTGTTAAATTATTACGCAGTAGAAATAGATTTTTGTTTGCCGGTTATACTCACTCAATGTTACGTTCGGTATTTTATGTTATTTAGCTTAGCTTAGCTTGATTGATTGATTATATTGTAGAGTTTAGTTCCCATTTCCAATTTTTAGGAGTTGAAAAATCAAAAAATGTGTAAATTTTTAAGTTACAATAGAAAATACAAATAATAAAACTTAATTTTAATCGAAATGACGAGGACTCATACGAGACTATAAGTAACTACAGAAACCACGATTTCTTTGCTATAAGCACAGTATACTGGAAACTAACAGTAGTCAATCTACATACATGTGATATTCGAGCAACGCACACATAGACACCTCTCATGGATGCAATATCTCGGAATGGTTCGGTACAGTTTGTTCCGCACCAGTTCGAGATATCGCGTCCGTGAGAGGTGTCTATGTGTGCTGTGCTCGAATATTACTTGTATGGAACATTATGGCTTCTGTTAGTCTCTAAGTATTCTGTGCTATAAGTAAATGTGTTTATTTATTTGTTACGCTACTAGGTATTTACAATCTTATTGACATTATTCAGGAATAGTTTTTTTGAATATTTCATAATGTTAAAAAAGCAATTTTTTGTATTTTTATCACCAACTTGATTTTAAAAATATGACTAATTTATTATTACTTTATTTTTGAAAAGTTTTGTATATTTTACTTACGCTCTGGTTCATAATCTTCTGCTCTTAAGCCTTTAGTGCTATATCTGCGATCACTTTCAGAACCTGAAAAGTTTCAGATTTTTTCAGTGCAAGGTTAAGACTTAAGTCACCTGCTTACACGTTTAAGCTGCTGGTCGCTGGTCTCCAATCAAAATATCTTCACTTATCATTTTCATTGAGACCTAATTCGACGTATATATAGTCGACCTTAACCGATCTGCTTACCGAACAAAAATTATATTATATCAAATAAAATATGTTTCTGAACATACTACGAGGGGGTTGGCGTAATAAAATGTTTATGGCTATAATTAATTAGCTGATTTGTCTACAAGACACAAGCTAATTTTTACCAACAAACCAAATTTCAGAAAAATATAAATTATATCAACTTAACAATATGACTGCAGTATAAATAGGCAGCACACTAATATGGGCGTGTGGTCATTCTGTAGGTGAGAAAAGCCAGATCAAATATTTAGCTACAAATCCTAAGTTAAATGCATTTTGTAAGGCTTTAGGCTTAAATAGGGGCATTTTAGGATAGTGTATGTTGTAAAACTACACCCCCCCGCCCGGATGGGTTTTCAAGATCCTAATTTATACATATAATAAAATTGTAGAATCAAAACTGTACATTGAATATTTTTTTAAAGGAATACTCGGGGTGTGATTACAATCGATATTGAAGCCACATATATATATATATATATATATATAGTTTTTAGAATGTTTGTCTGTTTGTCTGTATATATGTCCGGCGTAAACTCAAAAAGTACTACATGGATTTACTTCAAATTTTGCAAGAATATTACCTACTAATAGGTCGGGTCAACATATTATAACGCTATCACCTACGGGGGAGGTGCTGTGCAGAGTAAACAAAGTCCGCGCGGACGAAGTCGTGGGCAACAGCTAGTATATTATAACTAGGTAATTGTACAATGTATATTTATATATGGAATAGGCATTATGTATGATATAGTAAATAAGATTTAGGACAGTTTAACACATAAAATATTGTAATATCTTTGTAAATATAGTATCGATACAGGGAAGAATGGACCATAATGGCTTGTGGTCATGTTTGTTTATAGGTTTTGACAACTGGCGCCGGCGACTGCTTTGAACATCGCGGTATCACCGACACGGCGACAGTGGCTCTCTTTTAATTCGCTTTAATAAACCACCGCGGCGCGGCAGTATGACCGGCGGGATGGCGTCGGCGATTCCCTTTTGAATTGTTTCGCGAATTCCCCCGTGTTGGTCCCGGGCTCCTTTGAAGAATAGACCAACTGCCAATCTGCTAGGCAGGTCGTAAAAGGCGACCGATTGGCCATACGAGTCACTATCATCATGACTACACTAGATGGTAGAGTTCTGCATTGTCTCGCCCGGATATGGTACCACCGCCATACCTATTC
This sequence comes from Apodemia mormo, assembly GCA_036924255.1. Taxonomy (NCBI): domain Eukaryota; kingdom Metazoa; phylum Arthropoda; class Insecta; order Lepidoptera; family Riodinidae; genus Apodemia; species Apodemia mormo. The sequence goes on along the minus strand of JAUPFN010000011.1, from coordinate 19,420,985 downwards.
CTGCCGCAATAGCGTCAGTACTTGTCAATGTCGTGTTCCGGTTTGGAGGGTAAGGTAGCCGGTAAACTTATGCATGTGTCATAAGACCTCGCCACAAGATAGCAACGCACCATTAACATCTTTGGTGTCTATAGGCGATGGTTGACTCTTTCCACCCATCTGCTTGCTTGCTATCTTATGATACAAAAAAATTTTTTTGGAGTTAAGTTAATTCGTGTAAAATTGGCCAGAGATATTATAGAGATATTTATTATTGTTATTATATTCTTTTCTTTTCCCTTTTTTTTGCTCAGAAAGAATTGCAATTTTTTTTCTTTTTCTACGCCAACTTTTTAAAGTTAGATAGGTAAGGAGCCATATTGTAATACGTGCTTCCAAATAAAAAGCTGACAACACATTGAGGTAGAAACCTTGTTGTAAACCAGTGTGGACGCAAGCACAAACCGTGAGCTCCACAAACCCCCCACCAAGGTGACCCCTGTTGGAAGCTTGTTTGCAAAAGTCTGGCCCGGCCATTAGTCTATGCATTGGGTTGCATTTCATGTACGGCACACGGAAGGCTTCTCTTTCGGTCGTGCGAGCCGTTTGCTTGTTATTATAAAATCAATGGTTTTATTTTGTTTTGTTTTTTAAATATTTATATGACACTTGGGGCAAGATTTCTTGCTTACGTCACTATGGTTTTTTTTTTTTTTTTTTCGGAATGTCACAATTGCTGTTAGCCTTAAGGGCTGTTACAGCTTCACCGGTCAGGTACACATAATAATCATACAAAAACATTTTCACTTTATAACATAATTGTATAAAAAACTTAACACGTACCGGAATCATCAAGGCCAGAGTCACTTGCAGTTTTCTCAATTCGTTGTTTATCAGGGACTTTTTCTTTTGCTTTACCTTTTTCTTCAGTTGAATCTAATGAAGATTCTGAAATGAAATTTCTATGTTGACCGCTAAATGATGAAAGTAGCGTTAGGTCCACTTTTTAGGCACATTTATAAAATTATTTGATATTCCCTTTCGTGTACAGTTAATTATTCACCATATTCGATATTAAAAACAACTCTACCTTTAATTAATTAAACATGTCGTTTAATTAATTAATATATACAGACTGTTTTTTTAGCCATGTGTCCTCATGTTTTTTAACGGTGGCTAAAACACAGCCTGCTTAAAAAATGTTAATGCTCACTCACTAGGAACACAAAAAGCTTTTTGTTCCTTGTATAATAATAATAATAATAAAAAATATGAAAACAAAACTGAAAAAGCTGCTTAAAGGTATTATAAAATTTCAAATTATTTAGAAATAAAAGCCGGGGATTAATTATTGCTGTTCGTAATTTATTGTAACATGAAATAATTACTGTGGTATATACATACATATCTCCACGCCAGATCCATTACGGGGTAGGCAGAGAGAACTAAGTGCCATACATCACGTTCCTTGCAGACTTGTCTCGCTTCATTCATTACTCTCTTCATACAAACACGCCAGTTGCGAAGACTCTTGACACCACCTCCAGTCAGTACCTATACGATAAGTCTGATCACAGTATTCTTGATCTTCCCCGGTATAAACATCCTTCCATTTCATCTACCATTATTTCTACATGTTCGAACCAACGGAGCATACACTTTCTCATCTTTACACCGACACTTTCTTTCAGGCCTAACCTCTCTCTCACTTCAATATTACGAATCCGGTCCGCCAGCGTTAAGCTGGGTCTCCTGCGACACTGTTTTTTGTTTTCTAACACCTAACATCAAACATCTAACAAAATATGGACATGTCCTAACTATTTTTTTTAGCACAAACATCCAAACATGTAATCCCAGACATCCGGGAGGGGTAATTTCATATCATCGTTGCTTGTGAACATTGAGGTCGTGCGTTCAGATTTACTGATTTCTTGTGTATATTCCTATAGTTTATTGTGTTTGTGAATATAAATTGGAATAAAGACAATAAGTTGTTTTACATCGATTTAATACTCCAGCACCCTGTGATTTGAGATGTGAAGCATCTTGTCGGATCACAAGAACAAAAATAAAAAATATGAAGCTAGTAAATAAAAAATATGAAGCTAATCCAAACTCATTGGAATTTCAGTCAAAGAAGTAAACACAAAGTGGACAAGTATCCGCGGTCAAATTAACCGTGAAAAAAAACAACTTCTAAAACATCGAGTAGGTACCTATGTCTTCTTCATCCGAAGGCATTTTAAGGTGTGGATATTGTTAGATGTTCGCGTTTAAATGTTGCAGGAGTTTGAAATGTTTTGCTAAAATGTTGTTTTGTTATTTTTAAGAGCAGGAGACACACTTTAACGCTATATATTTTTCGTAAAGATCTCATCTCGACCGCGTTCATTCGTTGATTCTACTTTCGTACCCTTTCTGGCATAGCAAAACTCATTTTCGAGTGTTGCGACTTACAACTGTGCTTTTACGTGATCTCCTTAACGCTCCAATCACTCTGTTCTCTTCACACACTCTTCTTTCGACATCAGCGGTGTACCTTCCACCTCTGCTAAAAGCACATCCAAGATATACAAACTCATCCACTTGCTCTAGCAGTACATCATCGACCACAACTCTTACATCCGTGCTAGTTGTTTCTCTTTCAAATACTTAAATTTTAGTTTACTGCGGTTATGAGGGAAATTATATTATTCGCCTTGCTAGGAATGCAGATGTTCTCGACAAGGAGCTTTACCGACGGGGGTTACTTATGATCTTATAGAACTACTGATTTTGTTTTTCCAGTAGTATTCATTACCTTTAGAGATCTTTTTCTTGTCGTCATTTGATTCTGGTTCTAAATCAAAACCTATCTTAAGATTGACTGTAATAGAAAAGAAAAATTATTATTCTGTAACTTGAGGTATTACTTTTTAACCAAAATATCACTTCATTGCATAGTTACCAGATTTTACTTCGTCTTCCGCTTGATTTACTGCAGTAGCCAGAGAAAAACATACCTAAAATTATCAAACCGAACTTAAATATTTTTTTCTAAGAATTTTGTGTGATTTTAAGACACACTAGCAACAGCTAGTGTGTAATAAAACAATGGTTAAGATAACATGATGATCCTACAGGCCTTCCCTGAAACTTCCCGCTAAATAAAGATAGTTTAAAAATGTTTGAGCTAACAACACATGTTAGCTAAACATGTGTCTTTTTAGTTCACACTAGCAACAAAATCGCGAGTAACAAGTCGCAATTTTGCTCGTGTGACCCAAAAACAATTACTTCCTTTGTTTATTCGGGTAAAAAGTAGGTTATGTTACTCCGGAATAATGTAGATTTCTATAGGTGAAGGAATTTTAAAATCAGTTCAGTAGTTTTTGGGTAAATACAATACACAAAAACTCAAATCTTTCCTCTGTAAAATACTAGTGTTGTAAATGTTAATGGTAGCATTTACAAGGGTAGGTGTAGAACCATAAAAATCTGCAAACCATCACAAATTAGCCATAGGGTAATTGTTTATAATGATACTAGCTGCAGCGTGCAGCTCGCTGCATTATAACAGTTTTTAGCGAATCCCGCGGAAATAAGTAATTTTTCCGGGATAAAAAGTATCCTATGTGCTATTCCAGGAAATCATTTACCTGTGTGCCAAATTTCATCAAAATCTGTTCAGTAGTTTTTGGATGAGTGAGTAACAAACATCTATTCAAACATCCATTCATCCAAACTTTGGCATTTAAAAATATTATTATTATTACTAGCTGCAGCATGCAGCCCGCTGCATTATAAAATTTTTTTGCGAATCCCGCAGAATCATTTAATTTTTCTGGGATAAAAAGTAGCCTATGTGCTATTCTAGGTCATTATCTATCTGTATGTAGTATCTATATTTTTTGGTGTACAATCAATATCCATACTAATATTATAAATGCGTAAGTCTATTTGTTACACATTTACGGCTAGAGCGCTAAACCGATTTTGATGAAATTCGCCATGGAAATAGTTGATGATCAAACATAGGCTACTTTTCTAATTATTGTGTGAAAAAATATATCGACAACTTATTAACCTCCTCGTAGGTGAAGTTGCCCGGTCATCTAGTAAAGCCAAAATTCTAAATTATCTATACATATAATAAAATCGTAGAAAAGTCAAAACTGTACATTGATTATTTAAAAAAAAAATACTTGGGGCGTGATCTACAATCGATTTCGAAGCCAAAAATATAGTTTTTAGAATTTTTGTCTGTTTGTCTGTATGTATGTCCGGGGTAAACTCAAAAAGTACTGCATGGATTTACTTCAAATTTTGCATGAATATTACTAACAGGTCGGGTCAACATAATACCTACATATTATCACGCTATCACCTACGGGGAGGAGCAGTGCGGAGTAAACGAAGTCCGCGCGGACGAAGTCGCTGGCAACAGCTAGTACTTCAAATATAAACATCTGGTGAAGAGTGGGACACTTTTTTGATGTTTCATATCTCAAATCCTGTTAGCCAAATTTAAATAAAATTTATTCCATATTTTATTAGCTTTCAGAATATTACTAAAAAATCGACATGTAGTAAAGTAAAGCAAATAAGCTTCATTTATTTAAAACAATTGAATTGATCCAAGTAGTACACCGGGTGGTAAACAATATGTCACCCGGCACCCCCTGTTAAAACGTAGAGGTCTTGGGGATTTCATATGTAATGTCCATTTGGACATTTAACCATTAAATTTTAGATTACATAATAAAAAAATATATTTTAACTAGAAACATGTCCATATTGAATATTATAATATAAAATGTATAGAAAAAATGCGTAAACGGTTGACCCTACAAGCCATCCCTAAAATTCCCACTAAATTAAGGTATTTTAAGCTCACAAGAGTAAAAACTGTACGCTTAGATTTTTTCAGTTCAAACATCTATTTTGTTAAATATGGCAGTATATTGATTTTTGAAAATTTGTATAATTTGGAAACGATGACCGATTTCGATCTTTCGAATGGCATTCAACTCAATTTTTGAGATCTAAAATATTGCTTTAGCTAAATAATCTATAGATTGAAAAATTTCGAAGCAGTGTCAAAAATCTTTTTTTTTTAATTTTTGTCATTGATAAATCCCAAACTAATTGAACGATTTTGATCCAATTAACTGTCTTTTACGTTGTTTTTGAAGGAGAAAAGCTGATAAGATTTTTAAGTCAATCGATGTATTAGCCTGAAAGTTATTTCAAAAATATTAAGTTATGATAAAAACAACGTAATTTTAATATTTGAAAGTTTTGCAACGTCCCAAGAAATTGAGACATCACCCGTCACCAAGTGCATAATATAACGTCGAAGCAATCAGCCTAGGAGGCGTTCTATGCGCGGGTACTTGTACTATTATATGTGATGTGGCGCGGGGCCGTCTATGAATAATCACCTGGTGGTACTATCTACATTACATTCGTCAATATATGCGTGACCCATTGTACCCAACTGACCCAGGGTTTACCCGGTGACCTTACATGCTTCTTGTGCATTATTTGCAGCACAAAACAGAAATTTAATTGGGTAATACACCTATTACGCTACCCAATTTCTCAGGCCCTATTCACAGGGTCAGGGTGGTCTAATATAAAATCGGTAGTAAGGCCAAAACAGTCGGTTTCTAAACTTGCGATCGAGTTATTCCCGATTGAATCTCTCGAGCTCTTTGCCTCCCTGACGACTGGGTAGGTACATAAAATAATTAGAATACTTTTTGGTAGTATAATTAAGAACAGGACAAGGACCGTTCGCGGCGGCGCTGCTCGGCGCCGAGTTTAATAGTTCAGCAATTTTCTTGTTGTAAAAAGAAATATAATATAATGGTTATTATCAATCATCTTATACTTAACTCAGCAAGTCGGTAATACTACTTGCTGAGTTAAGTATAAGATTATGTATGTGAATTTGTAGAATGAAAAATCACTTGTTAGTCACACAGGGAGCACTTTCTAGCGTAATGTAGTAAGAGGCATCCTAACTAAGAGACAGGGCACTCGACTCGAGAAATCTGTGATTTAATAGGCTTTTAAAAAAAAGACATACACATATACAGGTTAATTTTCTAACACACCTTTTGGACGTCGAGGGTTAAAAATAATGAAATAAATATTTTTGTCTGTGTATGTCTGTTTTTGTATTATACTGAAACGATTCTACTGATTAACATAAATAATTGTATAGGTATGGTACTGATTTAAATATGAAATTTGTTTGAATTACATTAAAATTGTTTTAATCTCGGATAACTTAAGCTATTTTTATGCCGAAAAAGTGTATTGCTCTGCGGGACTGACAAAATTTCTCCGTTTGACCTTAAGTACCTAATATATTTGCCATCCATAACATACCGTTTTATCACGATCGTGTCAATAGGTAAATTATTTTTTTTAATTATTTACAACATTGTACTTGCATAATTGTGGCACGAAGATATAAACTTGACAATGAGATGTCTTTCGACATTTAGATTTTTATTTACCTACCTACAATGTTACTATCTTTTACAATTCATTAAAAAATCAATTACCGTAAAAACAACCACTGTTCTTTGTAGGTTTGTGAAATAAAACATTGTGGCATTTGCGCACTTTAATCTTGAAATGGAAGTGAAGCGTTTATTGTTATGTTTTGATTTCGGTTTCGCAATAAAAATGATTAGGTACCGCAATTGTTATTGTAGGTACGTTAAGTTGAAAAATAAATATATATTTAGGAGTCTTTGGTAGGGAGTTTTGTAATTTATTACTTTCATGGCTGTTTTCTTTTCATTACTGTACTTTCAGGTAGTATTGATTGGTATCATATATATATATATATATATATATATATATATATATATATATATATATATATATATATATATATATATATATATATATATATATATATATATATATGATATATATATGAGATAGATATATATATATATATATATATGAATTTAAACTACCACGTCAAAGCTCAAATCTAGAAGTGCGATATTTTTTCAGTAACAGATACCACAAAAGTGCACACAAAGTGGCCTAGTGTAGGGCGAGCGAAGCGATAAGTGATAAAATCGTAGGAAAGTCAAAACTGTACATTGAATATTTTTTTAAAAGAATACTTGGGGCGTGATCTACAATCGATATCGAAGCCAAAAATATAGTTTTTAGAATTTTTGTCTGTTTGTCTGTATGTATGTCCGGAGTAAACACAAAAAGTACTGCATGGATTTATTTCAAATTTTGCATGAATATTACTAATAGGTCGGGTCAATATACAGAGTGTAAAGAAAACCCTGTCCGATCCTCAAAAGCATTATTTGGTAGCTTAATACAAACATACTTGTGTCATTATTCTATGGATATTAATTGATAAATTTTCAAAATATTTGCTTGATTTAAGGGGAAGTTGCTCAATTTTAGTACGAAAATGTGGCACTTTAAATTACGATATTTTTTTTAAATTAATAAAAAGAATTTTTTTTTGATAATGTCATTGACCTACCTTTATACCTCTTTCGGATCGGACAGGGTTTTCTTTACAACCCGTATAGGCTATATATTATCACGCTGTCGTCTACGGAGGAAGAGCTGTGCGCAGTAAACGAAGTCCGCGCGGACGAAGTTGCGGGCAACAGCTAGTTTGAAATATTAAAACATAGCAAAATACTTTTACCGTGCGGGTTCCGGGCTCCTTTAAAAATAGGCCAGTTGCCGTTCTGCAAGGCAGGTCGTAGCAGGCGACCGATTGGAATATCGTGTTTTTGCGTTTAAAAGCCCTACGCGATTCGACTCGATGACGTTTCGTTACGGGAATTGCTGTTTTGGTTTCGTCTGCCGGCACTGGTAAACCATGGTAAATCTAAGCTTCTTTTGAAGTTTGTTTTACTTTGTCCACCTCGCAAGTTACCGGCGCCTTGGCAGTCCTGAAGGTTAGGATCTATCCATTCTCTGGTTACGCGTAGCTTGCGACGACCATCCACGCAGCCACGCGTGCCTATACAGGTTCCATAGCGGGAATACTGAAGTTGACCGGCGTTGAGCATTTACAAACGGCTGTAGATTCCGTGTCAGAACAGACCTCCTCCGCAGAGACCTTGATCTTGGGCAATTTTAATGTCCACCACACCGAATGGCTTTGTTCGCGCACCACCAATCATGCGGGGAGGTCTGTTCATGATTTTGCCTTAGCGTATGGTCTTACACAACTGGTAACTTCGCCCACGCGAGTTTCCGATGTGGATGTGACCATAGGCCTTCACTGTTGGACCTTCTGCTGACCTCTCATCCGGACCATTATCAGGTATCTGTGGACGTCCCACTTGGTACGTCAGACCACTGCCTGATCCGGAGTAAAGTGTCAGTTTCGCGCCTATCACACCTTCCTTTAGCAGGGTGTCGTCGTGTTTGTCACTATAGGTCAGCAGATTGGGACGGGATGCGGTCTTTTTTGCGTCCTATCCATGAGGGTGTTTGTGCTTCCCGCTAGATGATCCGAGTGGCGTCGCTGACTCTATTGCCGATGTGGTGCTGCAGGGCATGGAACTTTTCATTCAATTTTCTGCGGTACTATTTGGTGGCAAGTCTCAGCCTTGGTTTGGTCGCTCCTGTAAAACGGTTTCACGCCGAAAGCAGGAGTGCTACCGGGCTTGGGCTGTAGCGTCCGCATTTGTGATGAAAAAACCAGCACATTACGTAAGGAGTACAATTCCGCCTCGAGGTACTTCAAAAGAGCTATCACCAAGGCAAAATCTGAACACATAGGCAGAACTGGCGAGAAATTAGTTCGCCTTCCTTCAGGGACCCGTGCGTTCTGGTCTCTCGCTAAGGCTGTCTAGGGAAGGCTGTAAGGGAATTTCTCACAGCCCTCTCCTTCCATCTTTGCACGGAGACGATGGCTCTTGCCCATACCGCAAAGGAGAAGGCCGATGTCCTGGGTGCCTTCTTTGCGGCCAACTCGACTCTGGATGACCAAGGGAACGCACCACCTACCATCCCGCAGTGTGATAGTTCCATGCCAGAACCACAATTTTGGCAGTCATCTGTGCGTAAAGCACTACTTTCCTTGAATACCCACAAGTCGAGTGGGCCGGATAGCCTCTCTCCAATTGCGCTAAAAGTGTGTGCTCCAGGGTTGGCGACAGTATTAACACGCCTATTCCGGCTCTCCTACTCACTCGGCGTGGTACCGAATTCATGGAAGACAGCTTTGGTGCATCCCATCCCTAAAAAAGGAGATCGCTCTAATCCGTCTATCTGCGCATAGCCATAACCTCCTTGTTCTTCAAAATTATGGAGACAATCATCAACTCTCAGCTCAAGTGTTTAGAAGAGCACCATCTGATTAGCGACCGTCAGTACGGTTTCCGTCGCGGCCGCTCAGCTGGTGACCTTCTAGTATACCTAACTCATCGATGGGCGGAAGCAGTTGAGTCCAAGGGCCTCCCCCTTGTACTCAACTGCTGCTCATTGGCAGTTAGTTTGGACATAGCGAAGGCGTATGGCACAAAGCGCTTTTCGCGAAGCTGACTTCTTACGGGCTTCCCGAGAAATTACGCAAGTGGATCACCAGTTTTTTGGCTGACCGGAGCATCGAGGTCGTTGTCGACGGTGCGTGTTCCGACCTTAAATCTGTCAATGCTGGTGTTCCCCAAAGCTGCGTGCTATAACCGACACTGTTCCTTCTGCATATCAACGACATGATGCGAATTCGCAACATACATTGCTATGCGGATGACAGTACTGGTGATGCTACATACTCCGGCCGAAGCGGTATTTCTCGGGAACACGTCGAAGAGTGCCGAAACAAGCTTGTGTCTGAAGTCAAGAATCGACTTGCCGATGTTTCGAAATGGAGGTGTCAAAACCTGGTCACTTTTAACCCCAAGACACAGCTTTGCGTGTTCACCGCAAAAAGGCACCCTTTGTCGTATCACCTTGATTTTGGGATACTCTCCTGACAGCCTCAGCTAGTGTCGGAATCCTGGGAGTCGACATATCGAATTACGTTCCGTTTCGCGGTCATTTGGAAGGCAAGGCTAAACTAGCCTCTAAAAAGCTCGGTGTACTCAGCAGAGCGAGACAGTACTTTTTGCCGGCACATCGCCTTCAACTTTATAAGGCACAGATTCGGCCTCACATCTAGTACTGTTCTCATCTCTGGGCCGGAGCTCCCCAGTACCAGCTTCTTCCTCTTGTTCGCATTCAGCGTAGAGCGGTTCGAATCGTTGACGACCAGGCTATTTCGAAACAGCTTAACTCTTTGGCATTACGCAGAGATGTAGGTTCACTCTGCATCTTCTATCGTATTTATCATGGGGAGTGTTCCGACAAGTTGTTTGGATTTTCTTCCTGCCGCCGAATTCCACCTCGGACATCGCGTCAAAATTTGAAATTCCATCCTCACCATCTCGATGCCTGGAAATCCACAACTGTGCTTTTCTCCCGACACTTTTTGCCTAGCATTACTCTGTTGTGGAATCAACTACCGGCAGGGGTATTTCCGAACGGATACGACATAGGGACCTTCAAGAAAAGAGCTTACTCATTCTTAAAAGGCCGGCAACGCAACTGCAACACCCCCGTATTGCAGATGTCCATGGGCTGCGCGGCGGTGATCACTTACCATCAGGGGCACCTCTTGCTCGTTTGCCCCCTCTACTATAAAAAAAATGAAACGGCGAGATGCGATTTCTTTAAATGTAATTATAGGTGTTGAAAATATATTACCGATATAACGTCTAGCAACGCCTTGTAGCTAGTACGTCTTGTAGTGTTGTGTCAATGCAAGTCAAAATAATCGAATCATATCCATAAGTCGAATGGGCCTGTCGGCATCTTTCCATCATGCTCGGGATATGTGCTCCAGAGTTGGCAACGGTCCTAACGCATTTATTATAGTTTTCCTATCCACGTGACATCGTACCCAAAACTTGGAGGACCACTTTAGTGCACTTTGCTAGAAAGGCGATCTTTCGGTTCCGTCCAACTATAGCGACAACCTTGTTTTCCAAAATAATGGAGTCCATAATAAACTGCCAGATTTTGAGATATCTAGAGCACAGAGTACCTTGTTTAAACTATAAATCTAGAGGAACACTAGTTGATCCCTTGTGGAAAAATTTCTCGGATAAAAGTAGGTAAATAACTTACAAAGTGAAAGTAACAGTTTATGAATGTTTATTTTTATTTAAAAAGTCGAAAAAAGTCTTACAAAGTCGGAAAAACTCTGAATTTGATATAAAAATTCGGAGTAATTCCAAAATTTCGGACTCTTCCAGAAGAGTTATTCAGTGTTAATAAATCTTGCAACGTTTATGGGTACTAAAAGAAATATATTAAAAGTTATTAATACTACGAAAGTGTAATAAAGGGGAAAAAAATATAACTAATACTTCCCCGGTTTTCCGTTTAAGAATTTGAAACTTTCTTCTTTGTTTAAAAAAAGGTTACCGTTACTGTCGATCAATATTATAAACTTTGTTTCTTCAATTTTTGATAATTATTATTAAAATCTATTACCTATATCACAACGTTATTTGCCAATTTTTATTTTATTGTACTTTTATTACATAAATATATTTATAAATTAAGTTAAAATTAAAACAGCTGATCTAATTAGCTTTTGACAGGTTGAGTCAGTGTTGCCAGAGAAAAAGTCAATCTTTCGTCCTTAAGAGCATGTGTCAGAGGCCTAGTAGCATATCAAAGCAGTCAAGAATAACGACGTTAATAAGTCGGCGATTGCTAAACATCTACAGCTGTAGTCGGGCCGTAATCACTGGATGGAATTTCATAGGCCACGCGTATTTTCGACAGAACGCCATATTACATTCCACGGCTAGTGAAAGAAGCCATTGAAATCAAAAAACATCCAAATTTCAACCGGGAAGACGCACGTAGTACGTCCTTGATAAGTTTTCTTGGCACGTATTGATTTTTGAAAAGCTGTATATTTTGGAAACGATGATCGATTTGATCTTTCAAATGGCATTCAACTCAATTTAAATATTGCTTTAGCTAAAAAATCGGTAGGTTCAAAAATTTCAAAGCAATGTCAAAAAAACATTTTCGTCTATGATAGATCCCAAACAAATTTACCGATTTTTATCCAATTAACGGTACTTGGCGCAGTTTTTAAAGGAGAAACGATGATAAGATTTTGGAGTCAATCGGTATATTAGCCTGAAAGTTATTTCCAAAATATTAAGTAACTTTACTAAAGAAAACGTAATTTTAATATTTGAAAAGTTGTAACCTTTGAAAATAAGGTTCGGTTTTGATTTTTAAAAGGGCATTCGACGTAATTTTTTTTTTTTTTTATGTCATAAGATAGCAAACAAGCAGATGGGTCTCCTGATGGAAAGAGTCAACCATCGCCTATAGACACCAAAGATGTTAATGGTGCGTTGCTATCTTGTGGCGAGGTCTAATGCCACATACATAAGTTTACCGGCTACCTTACCCTCCAAACCGGAACACGACAGCGACAAGCACTGACGCTATTGCGGTAGGAATAGGTAAGGCGGTGGTACCGGACCCGGGCGAGACAATGCAGAACTCTACCACCTAGTAGCCACGATGGCAGTGACTCGATAGCCAATCGGTCGCCTTTTACGACCTGCCTGGCAGTACGGCAGTTGGCCTATTCTACAAAGGAGGCCGGGACCAACACGGCGAAAAAATATCGTAGATTAAAATATCGTAGAATACCAAAAAATAATTGGTTGAAATATTTCGAAGTTATGTCGAAAAAACACTTTTTTCAAAATTTTCGTCAACGATTACTTCCAAACGAATAAACTGATTTTGAGGCAATTTATGCATAAGATGTATTTTTTTGAGGAATAGTTTTTGTACTCAATCGGTACATTAATCTGGAAGTTATTAAAAAAAAAATTGTTTCGTCACAATTTGTTTAGGGTATTTTCAAAATTTCTCAAAATCTCTTAGGCCCATTTGGTACAAAATTTCAGGAAGTATAAGTTGAGCGGAATCCAATCGAATGCCACCAACCGCGTTTCAATCGGTCCAGGCGTTCAAAACTTATGAGTTGTTGACACACACACACACTCACACACACACACTCACACACACACACTCACACACACACACTCACACACACACATACATACAGACATACTGACGTCTTCGCGAAAATAGTCGAAAATGGTTCCTAAGCCCACAAAATGCGGACATATGGTGAAAACTCCATTTTTGAAAATCGGAGCAAAATCAGTAACCTTCCTATCTACATACGTAGTGGGAAGTTAAAAAGTACAAGTGTTTTAATAGATTAATATTGTATTAAACTGGAGTGAATGAAAATGAATTAAACAAAATAAAACTACCACGCCAAAGCTTAAACCTAAAAGTGCGATATTTTTTTAGTAAAATGTACCACTAAAGGGCACAGATCGTCGCCTAGTGTAGCTTTGTAGCATTTTTACTCGTTATTTGACCCTCCCGTTGGTCGAGCGGTTAGCGACCCTGACTACGCAATCAACGGGGCTCGGGTTCGATCCCCGACGGGGACAAGCATTTGTGTGATGAGCGTAAATGTTTGTATTTCTGGGTTTAGGTGTTTATTATATATATTCTGGTATTTATATATTATGTATTTCTATGTATTAGTATCGTTGACTAACACCCATAAAACAAGCAAATATTTGCTTACTTTGGGGTTAGATCAGTAAGTGTAGTTTGTCCCGTGAATATTTATTTATTATTATTATTTATTTATTTTTATAATAGATGGCGTTAGCAGTAATAAAATTCTAATACAAAATGTATTTTCTATTTTTTTAATGTTTATGAAATAGCATTTTAATGGTAGATAATATATCTAGACATGAATTTAAACCACCACGTCAAAGCCCAAACCTTAAAGTGGGATACTTTTTCAGGAAAATGTACCACAAAAGTGCATAGAAAGTCGCCTAGTGTAGGGCTCGCTTCGCTCGCCATAATTATACTGGCTGTTGCCCAAGACTTCGTCCGCGCGGACTTCGTTTACTCCGCACAGCACCTCCCCCGTAGGTGACAGCTTGATAATATGTAGTCTATATGTTGACCCGACCTGTTAGTAATAGTCATGCAAAATTTGAAATAAATCCATGTAGTACTTTTTGAGTTTACCCCGGACATACATACAGACAAACAGACAGACATAAATTCTAAAAACTATATTTTTGGCTTCGATATCGATTGTAGGTCACCCCCAAGTATTCTTTTAAAAAAAATTCAGTACAGTTTTGACTTTCCTACGATTTTATTGTATGTATAGATAATTTTTCATAGTACGGTCAATTACCTTAGTAAAAGACTATCTAATTACAACATTTCATTAAAACCAATAGAGCTGTTTTGGAGAAACAATTCAATAATACATGAATTACTCGTTTGGATGGAAATGGAGTTTTCACCATATGTCCGCGTTTTGTGGGCTTAGGAACCATTTTCGACTATTTTCGCGATGACGTCAGTATGTCTGTATGTATGTGTGTGTGTGAGTGTGTGTGTGTGTGTGTGTGTGTGTGTGAGTGTGTGTGTGTGTCAACAACTCATAAGTTTTGAACGCCTGGACCGATTGAAACGCGTTGGTGGCATTCGATTGGATTCCGCTCAACTTATACTTCCTGAAATTTTGTACCAAATGGGCCTAAGAGATTTTGAGAAATTTTGAAAATACCCTAAACAAATTGTGACGAAACAATTTTTTTTTTAATAACTTCCAGATTAATGTACCGATTGAGTACAAAAACTATTCCTCAAAAAAATACATCTAATGCATAAATTGCCTCAAAATCAGTTTATTCGTTTGGAAGTAATCGTTGACGAAAATTTTGAAAAAAGTGTTTTTTCGACATAACTTCGAAATATTTCAACCAATTATTTTTTGGTATTCTACGATATTTTAATACTATAAAAATAACGTCGAATGCCCTTTTAAAAATCAAAACCGAACCTTATTTTCAAAGGTTACAACTTTTCAAATATTAAAATTACGTTTTCTTTAGCAAAGTTACTTAATATTTTGGAAATAACTTTCAGGCTAATATACCGATTGACTTCAAAATCTTATCATCGTTTCTCCTTTAAAAACTGCGCCAAGTACCGTTAATTGGATAAAAATCGGTAAATTTGTTTGGGATCTATCATAGACGAAAATGTTTTTTTGACATTGCTTCGAAATTTTTGAAACTACCGATTTTTTAGCTAAAGCAATATTTAAATTGAGTTGAATGCCATTTGAAAGATCAAATCGATCATCGTTTCCAAAATATACAGCTTTTCAAAAATCAATACGTGCCAAGAAAACTTATCAAGGACGTACTACGTGCGTCTTCCCGGTTGAAATTTGGATGTTTTTTGATTTCAATGGCTTCTTTCACTAGCCGTGGAATGTAATATGGCGTTCTGTCGAAAATACGCGTGGCCTATGAAATTCCATCCAGTGATTACGGCCCGACTACAGCTGTAGATGTTTAGCAATCGCCGACTTATTAACGTCGTTATTCTTGACTGCTTTGATATGCTACTAGGCCTCTGACACATGCTCTTAAGGACGAAAGATTGACTTTTTCTCTGGCAACACTGACTCAACCTGTCAAAAGCTAATTAGATCAGCTGTTTTAATTTTAACTTAATTTATAAATATATTTATGTAATAAAAGTACAATAAAATAAAAATTGGCAAATAACGTTGTGATATAGGTAATAGATTTTAATAATAATTATCAAAAATTGAAGAAACAAAGTTTATAATATTGATCGACAGTAACGGTAACCTTTTTTTAAACAAAGAAGAAAGTTTCAAATTCTTAAACGGAAAACCGGGGAAGTATTAGTTATATTTTTTTCCCCTTTATTACACTTTCGTAGTATTAATAACTTTTAATATATTTCTTTTAGTACCCATAAACGTTGCAAGATTTATTAACACTGAATAACTCTTCTGGAAGAGTCCGAAATTTTGGAATTACTCCGAATTTTTATATCAAATTCAGAGTTTTTCCGACTTTGTAAGACTTTTTTCGACTTTTTAAATAAAAATAAACATTCATAAACTGTTACTTTCACTTTGTAAGTTATTTATCTACTTTTATCCGAGAAATTTTTCCACAAGGGATTAGCTTCCATCAGTGCGTTTTTTTTTTCGTGGACGCTCAGCTGGTGACCTTGTTCACTTAACGCATCGGTAGGCGGAGGATAAAGGCGAGGCATTGGCGATTAGTTAGTTTAGACCTAGCGAAGACCTTCGATCGGGTACAGCATAAGGCACTTCTCTCCAAGCTTCCATCCTATAGACTTCCCGAGAAATTGTGCAATTGGATCACAAGTTTTCTAACAGAATGAGCATCCAGGTCGTTACTGATGGCAAATGCCCGGACCTGAAACCTTTCAATGCTGTTGTTCCTCAAGTTTGTGAGCTATCACTTAAACTACAAATGTCATAATAGGTATAATGTAGGTTGATCAACTATCATTGCCTAGATTTTACCGGAAGTTAAAATAAGTACAACCATTTCAGCCCCCTTGTCAACGGAATTCGTCATTTTATTAATGTTTATAATTAGCAGTATAGGTAAATTTGGATATAATTGGCAGACAAACCTACCTAACCGCCCGGTGTCGTGAACCGGCGGTCGTGGCAGCGGCGTGGCGGGCGAGACGAAAATTCGCGCGCGCGAATTTTCGGGCCACGGAAACTCGCGTCTTCCGCCACGACCAGTATAGTCCGAGAGCAAGATGAATTTTTCAACTTTATCCCGATATTGCTTGGAGGGGAGTAGTTTTGTACTTAAAAACTTACTATTTGGAAGAGAATATGTAGTACATGATTGAAATAAGAATCGGAGTATAGTATAGACGTTGAATTTCACAAGTACGAGAAATATGTACTATATGGGATGGATCCGCCAAATATCAGCTGGAGACACTTGAGGCGATAGAGGCGTGCCAAGAGGCTCATAAACGATGATGATCTGGTAGGCAAATAACTGCAGAGCCTCGCTCATCGCCACAGAGTGGCTAGTCGGTTTTTTATCGGATACACTTTGGAGAGTGTGCACGACTTGATTCCGCCATTTCCGTTTTTCTATCGATCGTCCAGGCACACAGATTCTAGGCATCGCTATACGTTCCACGTACCTGGATAAAGAGGTTCGATTCCACATTTTTCATTCGAACCGCCAGGTTCTGGAACATGCTTCCTGGGTCTGTGTTCCCCGACGAGTACAATCTAGGGATCTTCAAGAGAAGAGTGAACAGGTACCTTCTACAGAAGCGCGTTCCATCTTAGGCCGCAACTTAGCTTACCATCAGGCGAGATTGTGGTCAAGTGCTTCCCTATTTTATTGATTCAGGCGTTACTTTGCAGAAATCCATTATTAAAAATCCATCTTCAGGAGAAACAAACACTACCTCACTCTAGGCGAGTAGGCGAGTGTAAGTAATACTGCTTATTACTTACATTCCCATAGAGTGAGGTAGTGTTCGTTTCTCCTGAAGATGCTTCGGTTTCGAAGTGAAACGTGCGTTGAGTACATACATGAATTGTGTGCTTTTGTGATTGGTGCCGGCGTGGTCGTGGTTGTAAGTGTGGTGAATGTGGGAGGATAATAGCAAATTTAATTAATTTCACCTCTTCCCATCTTTTTTTTTATTATATATATATATATATATATATATATATATATATATATATATATATATATATATATATATATATATATACAGTACCCGGCGATAAATATTGCACATCGAACTTTGGAAAGAGACAATCGGATAATTTCGGCTTCGTAAAGTGTTATCTCTGTCCCACACTACCTATGTGACGTTTAGTCAGTCGTTGTTCAAGTACGATAGAGTGCAGTCGCGTCCCGAAAAAAATATATATTTAGAGTTGATAACACCCACAAATTTAAATAATTTAAAGTTGTAATATGGCATCTTTCGGAAAAAGAGGGAAACCTTTACGAGATCAGTCACGTGAAATTATCTACAATGTTTATAAATACTTTGTAAGCGAAGCTGATAGATTTAAAAAAAAAGTAGATGAAAATGTAAGTTGTTATTTTAAGAAGATTCAAGAGCGAGTTGCAAATGCCACTGGAATTTCAAGAAGAACTTTGAACAATATATTAAACGAAGTCAGTACTGAAACACATTCGACTGAAATTAAGTTCAGCACTCCAAAAAAAGGGAGACCAAAAAAGCAATTTCGTTTGGATATGGACGATTTTGATTACGATGTTGTTCGAAGAATGGTGTATGATTTTCACTTACGATTTAATGAACTGCCAACAATAAAATCATTAAAAGCTAAGTTATCTGAAGCTATTAATTACAATGGGTCTGAAAAAACATTGAGAAAAATACTTCATGACATGGGATTTCAGTTCACTAAAATGGAAGATAATCGAAAAATTCTAATGGAAAAGCACGACGTTAGTCTCAAACGAATGGAATACCTTGATAAAATACGCAAATTTCGCGAAACAGGAAAAAATATCGTCTACATGGATGAGTCATATATACATGCATCCCACACTAAAGGGAAATCTTGGAGTGACGATAAGAAAAAAGGAGTAAAAAAGCCAATTTCAAAAGGTCAACGTTTGATAATAGTTCATGCGGGAAATGAAAAAGGCTTTGTACCCGGTGCTTTTTTAACGTATAAATCCACGGACACTACAGGTGACTATCACAATGAAATGAATAACGATAACTATGAGAAATGGCTGGTTAACCAATTAATCCCAAATATACCCAGTGATTCTGTTCTAGTTATCGACAACGCACCCTATCACAACAAGTATGTTAAGAGACCCCCCAACTCAAACACCATTAAACGGGAAATGATCAACTGTTTAAACAGACATGAAATTCCAGTTGATCCAAAATTAACAAAAACCCAGATTTACGCTATTATATGTCAGCACAAGGAGAGGTATACAGAGTTTTCTGTGGACAAAATACTTGCCGAACATGGGCACACTGTGTTGCGATTGCCACCATATCATCCGGATTTTAATCCAATTGAAAATATATGGTCTCAACTGAAAGGCTATGTAGCCTCTAGAAATGTGGGTATGAACTTAACTACAGTAAAAACATTATTGACTGAAAAAGTAAACATGATCGGCGCTGAAGAGTGGAAAAAGGTTTGCGATCATGCAATCAAATGTGAGAATGAATATAGAAGCATTCAACACAGTTTAGACAATTACACTGATAGATTAGTAATAAATACGGCTGATAGTGACAGTGATATTGACCTCTTTGAGAGCACAGATAGTGAAATGGAAGTAATTGAGAATTAGAATTATTATTATTTTTATTGCAATGTCTCATTTTAGCAATAGGTATAATGGTGTTTATTATGTACACTAAAGCTGTAATGTTCCAAAATAATTAAATACGTAAACATAATGTAAAAATGTTTTTTTATTTTATTTTACCCCAACCTAAAGCCATCACTTATAGAAAAATTAGTGTATTTTATACAAAGAATAAAAATATCAAAAGAAGCAAATCATACTTGTTTTAACAGCTCCTAATAGGTACCGGACTGTTTGTATTTTGTGCGACAGAGATAACGCTCTACGAAGCCGAAATTAGCCGATTGTCTCTTTCCAAAGGTCGATGTGCAATATTTATCGCCGGGTACTGTATATATATATGTATGTATATATGAACAGCAAGATGTTTTTTACTATTTTTTTTTATTGATGAATATAATATTATTAAAATGTTATTTGTTCTTTAATAAATCAGAAATATTTTTTTAACAAGATTTTTTTGCTAATATTAGTAATTTCATACATGTGGTAGGAAGTTGATAATGAGTGCGATCTTATTATCAATTGGAACGCATAGTACCTAGATTAATTTTAATAGTAAAAAATTAGCAAAGTACAAAACTAGTTCACCACTGGGAGGAATGTGCTGTATCGTGCTTCAGGCTGCATGGGTACCACCATCTTGCTTGTTTCTCCCATGAAACAGCTTTGTCGTGTTTTGGTGAGAAGGGCAAAACAGGCAGTGTAATTACGGGCACAGAGTATTAGCATCTTATGTCTCAGGATAGGCAACACATAAATGAGTTGCCTCAGCCAGTTCCACGTAAACTAGTTTATGTTTATAGGCGACGTCGTTCACTTACCATCAGGTAGCACATCTGCCAGATTGTCTATCCAAATGAATTAAAAAAAATTAACAAAATTGTTAGTGCCATTTCGCAGAAACCAAATACATACGAATGCGTGTACATTTACATCACTCTCATAACATGTTCATTTACATCTTTTAATTATGCATACATTAACAGAAAAGATTATAGGAACAAATTTTGATTTGACCACCCCACACACACCCCACATTGGTTGAGTGTTAGCGAACCTAACTACGAATCGTGGGGATTGATTCCTTACAGGATATATAAATACTGGAATATATTTAATAAACACCCAAACCTGAAATCCAAACATTTATGCCCATCACACAAATGCTTGTCCCCATAGGGAATCGAATCCGATCCTCGTCGATTGTGTAGTCAGGGTCGCTAACCTCTTAACCAAGGGGGCAGCCAAAATGCAAAATAATAAAAAACAAGCCTTATTCGTCTATGGTTGTTATTTTGTATGTATTGCAGACGGTGAATTATTCATTATTATATTTATTATCCAGTTTACAAACCGTATCAAAATTTCGTTCAATGTATGCGTCTGTTAAATATATTTCATTTTCAAAATGTATAGTTTTCTTTTCAAATTTTTTCCACTCGTCACTACTGATGAGTTTGATAGCATCAAGTACAGTCTGCTTTATTTTTATTTTTATGCCCGGTTCAATGTTGTTTACAGACATAATATGTTGGTACATTAATTTTGTTGGAGCGATATTAAAACTAGAAGGTAAATGCAATATTTCATGTCCATGGGATTTAAATAATCTATCAATGTCATAAGGCTTATGTTTAAAACCACACTTATCAATTAATTCAAATAGTTCTGCTTTCCGCATAGATGTGTCAAATGGAATATTGTTATTTCTTAGCCACTGGCACATTTCTGTCTTTGAACTATAGCCTGTGATGTTAATTTTTGAATCAAGGTATTCATCAGTGCATAAAACAATGACACTGGATGGTTTTATTATAGGCAGTAATATATCTGTTATCCAATTTTTGAAAATGTTACTTGTTGCTTGAGTTGTAAATAAACCATGCTCGTAACTCCCAGAAGATACCATGAAAAAATGAACATATCCCTGTAAATATGTATCTGTTTCTTTATCATCATCAAATTGTTTTGCATCAATGTAGTAGAAAACCTTATGAGTTTTTCTTAGTTCTAATATTTCACTCAAATAATTATTTCTCCTAAATGTTACAATTGGATTTTCCATAATGATGAATTGCCCTGTTTGAGATTTTCTATGCTTAAATCCCAGATCATTAAGCTTTTGTAGAAAAACTGCCAAACTTATATTAAATTCACAGCCTTTTATTTTGCTTAGTTTAAAAAATTCAGAGTAAACATTTGTTGCAGTTGGTTGTTTATTTTCTGCTAATAAAATTTTTATACTTTCCAAAAGAAGTGATCGATCTAATTGAGTTGTTTCATCCATGTCATTTGATATATCGCATATTAATTTATTTGGTAAACCAGTATAAAAAGATACTCTTTCGTATACATTTTCTAAGGGAATTATTAAAGAATTCAAGTCCTTTTCTTTATTACAATTTTTTAAAGCAGTTTGAACCAGTATGGCAGTTTGATCATCGACCATATTGAATTATGAAAATTTGACAGTATATGATGTTAATATCTGAAACAAAAGATTGTAACACAATTATGCAGGTACAGTAATATAACAAATATAAGGTTTGGTTTTCAGTGCCTACACTGCTAAAAAATCAATGATTCCAGTAATAAGTCAGTAACAGTTGAATGACAATAAAACATTGCTTATTTCTTTACTGCATATAATTTCCAATAATTTGCTTACCAGAATTTAAACATTTAATTTGTCATTAACATTGTGTATGAACATAAATAAAAAACCTGAAATATTTTCGAAAAAACATTGAAAGATCAGAAAGAAAAAATGTACAAAAAATGTGCATACCTATGCAACAAAACATGGTGGATTACAAACTCCGTGTGGTACTACTCCACCAGTAGAGTATTATTGTTCTATGGTTTTGTATTTTACCATATACAGTATACATTTATTTTTTAAACTATCCTTGAAGCTTATTGATTTCGTAATAAAGTTAACTTTGACAGTATCTTAGTCAAAATGGGTTTTTAGGGTTGTGTTAAAAATGGTAAAACGGGACCAAGTTACTAAGACTCCGTTTCAGTAGCAGTAATGGTACGGTACTATCAAACTACTACTAATAAGATAATTGTGACGATACTATCATACTACTACTACTACTGAATTATATTAAAATTATGAACTATTATATTATAATCTGTGTAGTAGGCTCCACATAGTATATCTATGGTTTACATAATAAGTACATAGCAACACAATATGGCGGACATGGCACACGCATGACTTTATGTAAAATGTTGTTAATAAAGCAATACTATTGTGTGTAGAATTGGCTTGTGTTCATTGCATACATTAGACAAAGAGGCCATTATGTTTCTTATTTTATATTCTAAACCAGTGTTTCCTATTTGTTGGTCGTGACCCGGTATCGGGCATCAAAAAAAAAAATACTTGGTTGCAACATTCACGCCTTGCTTTTAAAATATTATGTGCCATAGATTGACGCAACGCGAAGTGACGAAAATTCGTAAGTGTTGAGTGATGACAAAATATGGACATCAAAATATGTAGCATTAATTAATCCTTTTTACTATTATTAAATATGTATTATTTCACCTAATAGACCCTGCTTGGGTTTAAAAGTATTAAATGGGTCACAAAGGGGCAGTGTGACAATTACCAGGCCATATCAAAAAAATGTTTGGGAAACACTGTTCTAAACTATTACTAAGTGTATATGACTGTAACATTTCCACAGGTTTCCTTAATTAGAGATATTTTCACACCATATAATCTCATATGCATACAACACTTTTCCCACTCGAGATATCTTTAACAAAAATTATTTTACCGGCTTTGTGCTAATTTGAGGAACATGTTTCTGCAGTACTACCCACATAGGTCCCAAGCCCTGAGAACAATGGGATAAAATGTAACTTATGTCACTTTGAAATAATGTAGTTCTTTTTTAGTTTAAGATAGCAAACAAGCAGATGGATCTCCTGATGGGAAGAGTCAACCATCGCCTATAGACACCAAAGGTGTTAATGGTGCGTTGCTATGTTGTGGCGAGGTCTAATGCCACATGCATAAATTTACAGCCTACCTTATCCTCCAAACCGGAACACGACAGTGACAAGCACTGACGCTATTGCGGCAGGAATAGGTAAGGCGGGTATACCAGACCTTTTATATATATTTGAAAGGAAGTTGATAAGTATACAAAACTCATTAACATTATAATAATTTTTCTGAGTTGAATTTTTGTGGGTACACTGACCTGACAATAATGTAACGAAAACTTTGTGAAATAATCCTTGTTCACATCCACAAGTTGTATTTATACGATGATAGTAGCTCGAAAGTACCGGGCATATTTTACAATTAAAGCAATAAGCAACTAAAGTAGTATTTAGATATTATTGTGTAAAAAATAGAAAACAAAATCAGATAAGCATTTAGATTTACTACGTTAATTGTTAATTAATATTTAATAATTACCACATAATTGCAAATACAATGCTCAATAGGTACCTACTTTTTTTTTTTTTTTTCTTTTTGGCATGGGCGGAGGTACCTACTTCTTGACACAGACTAGGTAGGGACAGTGTTGCCAACCCCTGTAGAATTTTCCCCCCAAATTCCTTACAAAGTCCGCCTAAAAACCCCTAAGTATTTTTTTAGTATGCTTAGAATAGTTTATTTAAGTTTACAAATACTTTTTATTGGTATGTCAAATAAGTTTTCATTATTTAATTGCATTTATTTCAATACAGACGCAATAAAACAATTATGCAATGTTATTGTGTCTAAAACCAATTGTCATCAGTGACTGAGAAAAAGCGCCTAGCACTAGCACTTTCGCTAGGCGGTTTTTCTTTGTTACATTTTTCAGCTGTTTTAACATATTTCCTAAAGGTGAATTTTATGCAAGAATTGAATTCAACGTTTAATGAGAATCTTACTCATCATAATGACCATGCGCCATCTCCAGCAATAATTTATTTCTTTATTTATTATTTATAATCACGTAAATAGGGACGAGGACTGATTTGTTGTCAAATCTTTTTGCAAGAAACTTTACTCTTGATGACAAGGGGGGGGGGGGGGTACCAGGACCCCGTTTATCACATCTCATTGTAGATATTTTATGTTGGAAATAAGACTAACATAGAAAAATGTTAGACAAGAGCTGCTTTCCCTCGACACCAAAAGATGTAGAGTACATTATAAATAAACAGCTCAAGACACTACCTGGAAGAGTGGCAGCTCATTAACGGTAAACGATACAATTTCCGTCACGGCTGCTCTTCTGGCGATCTAATAGTCTCTAATAGTCACGGCAATCTAGTAGTCATCTCTTAACTATCGCAGGACTGAAGCCATTGTAAGCAAGGAAGAAGCACTGGTGTTTAGTCTGGATATCGTTAAAGCCTTCAACTAGGCCTGGCATAAGGCACTTCAGAGTAAATTAACATCTTACGGATTGCATGTAAAGATTTTTAACTGGATCACTAACTTTTTAGACAACCGTAGCATTATGGCTGTCGCATATGGTATATGATTCCTCAACACTGTGTGCTGTTTCCAAATCTGTTCATTCTGTATTCATTGTTACGCTGATGGTATACGGCAAGTGCATTATATACAGATCGTACTGTTAATTCACGGCAAAGGCAAATTAGTATCGAGAGTCGAAACATGCTTGTGTTTGAAGTTAAGACGTCTCTGAAGCGGGTCTCAGAATGAGATAATCAAAACCTGGTATAATTCATCCCTCAGAAGACACAGGTCTTTGCGTTAACTGGCAAAAAATATGGTTAGGAAAATATTTTATTAATTGATATTTACGGTTTTTCGACAAAATTAATATCTAAACTGTTAGATCTTCATCTAATCTTGATTATGATTAAAGTTTACTTATTGATAAATACGCTAAAACACTTTTAAATTAACCAAAGTCAATAAGCTGCAACCAACATACAATACACACCATTAATTAAAATGGCGATCTAATTCTTTTTTTTTCAAGAGCATACTGGAAAAAATGGTGCCAACTTGATGTATTGTACAACGTTTTTTTCATTCGGAAACGGTTTAAATACCAACGAGTATAGATTTAAAGAGCAAAAATACAGAAAACAATGTTTTTTAGCTGTTTATCCTACAAAGCGTCCGTAATAACCATGTCTTCCTTTAAGCAATATCCGGATGGCTACTCTAGAAGCTATACAGGCATTGAGCGGTTATATATGTAACAGTATTTATATATGTATCTCTATGTATTAGAATAGTTGACTGACACCCATACTACAAGCAAATAAATTGCTTACTTTGGGATTGGATCAATAAAATTCGTGTAATTTATCTAGTGATATTTATTTATGTGTAAATAATTTTGAAATGAGACCGAAGGTATGTGATAAATTTATTCAGGCTTTTAGTTTATTTGCTTTTGTTCCTTTTGGCATTACGGGCAATGTCTGTCTAAACGCTATCTTGTGAAGTTGTGGGTAAGGTTTTTTATTTTCTTTAATATATATAGATTAACCTTCCACTGATAAGTGATGCCCCTAAAAAAACCCCTAAAGAAATCCTGCACCTAAAAATCCCTCTGTCAATCATTTTCCCCCTAAATTTAGGGGGAAAACCCCTAAGTTGGTAACACTGGGTAGGAATACCAAAGCACAGATTATTTATTATTTATTCCATGTTGACTTGACATGAAGCTTTTTTCGTCTGTAAATATAGTGGTGCCAAGGAACTTATATAATTGGAATTACTACGAAGCAATATTTGAAAAATAAAAATATACTTTATTTCGTTATAAATAAAGTTGACATTTGTTTCTTACTTAACAGAGGGGAAAAACGTTCTGAGCAAGACAACGACAAGAGTGGATGTTGTCCCTTTCTTGCAATTGCCGGTGTAAATAAAACTATCTGATGGTAGATTTTTATATCTAGTCGGTAATTGTTAAATCCCTTTTATTCATACACGTCCATAAATACATTAGCATAAAATGTATTGTAATTAACACAGTGAGTTCTAAAATGTGCTTATTTTAATTATCACGTAATTACTTATGCAATGCAAAAACTGTTTCTCAAATTAGTAGAATTACTTAGTAGTAATTTGCAAACTACGTATGGCCGCACTTATATATGGCGATTGGCTTTTACTTAGTAGAAAGAGACACACTCCACCCATGTCGTGGTACTCTTCGGAACGATTTTGAAGCGCGTGTGAACATTCCGGGTAGAATGTAACTTCCTTGAGTGGTGCTCCAACCAAAGTTCAAATAAGTCTGCTTAAGCGTGCTTGCTTATGAGCGGGCGTCAGAGCAATTTTTTTGCGTGTCGCCTATAATGTGATCCCATTGATGATTGAGTGTAATGCATTTCTTGTCACTCTTTGACTAACACCATACATTTTGGCGTAATGATTAGTTGATGTAAAGCCGTTTGCTTCATATTGCCTTCTGATGTCAACTTTTTGTGCAGTATTGAGAATAGGACGGCGGCCAGGATTATTGTTACGGTGATCTACGAGTGCACCTTCTTCACCGTGTCTACTTATCCAGAATCTCACACTATCCCTGGTCACATTCAAACGACGTGATATCTCACTGATGTTGTAGCCAGCTTCATGTTCGGCAATTATTGCTGCTCGTTCTTCAATTCTTAAAGTTCTCGGCATTATTATGATATTACGAAAATAAAGGATATTATATTTATGGCAAATATATTTTGCAATAAAATACTGAATAACACTAGAAATAACGACGGTGAAATTAACCACGACCATAGTGTTATCATAAATATTAATGTCAGGTCAAATCAATAAAAAAGTTTTAATTAAAAAAACATTAGCATCTCTTTAGATAATAATTAATCATTTACACAAGATAAAATAAGGAAATAGTGTTGATGCAAGCAAGTCTGAACCATGTTATCGAACAGTTAAGCATAATTTTCTATGCAACAGTCTATTATGTGACAAATTTTCAAAAGATCATGTCTGCTCGCAGCTTGTTAAATGAATCAATTTGAAAACTGACGAACCTATTCGTACCGCTACTGTACAATATATTTTTGTAGAGATAAGTTTTAAATTGGATGCATTGCTCCATTGTACCCAGTTGCCTGAACATCTTCCAATTCCACATAGAGCTGTAATAAAAAGTTATAGGGTCAATGTGGGTAAATGTAAACACTTTTGAAAATAAACAATAGTTGTTATACTATTACCACCATAAAAAAGTGTGATGATGTGGTATTAGTTATTTTTTATGGACTTCAGCGATAAGTAAGTTACAGAAAAAACTTAAGACCATTTTGCTTATCTATTTTGTGTTTTGCATAAAGTTTACATTTACCCCATCATACTATTTAAAAAACTGCCTCTTTCAGGTATTTGTAAACATGTTATTCTAAATTATATGCTAAATAATAGAGAAAAATCGTAATAAAAGTGTCTTCACGCCCATATCCCTGAAGGGGTAGGCAGAGGTACAACAAGTGCACCCACGATTAGCCGAAGATACTTGGTCCCACAAATGTGATAGGTGGCAAGTCTATCGCCAACCAGGCATTTTCCAATCCCGGGCAACTTTGTGTTTCTCAGAAAACTGAAACAACACTTTTTTTGTGCCCAACCCGGGAATCGAACCCGGGACCTCATGTGGTCAACGCCAACGCTGGACCGCTAGACCACAGAGGCGATAAAATAATAATAAAAATAGTAATGAACTGCGAAAACGGAATTTCTGTAATACGTAAATAATTCTAAAAAGCCTTTACATATAATTGAAACAAACTAAATGTCTTCAGTAAGTCTTAGAACTGACCGCTGAGGTAAATGGAACTTATATACGATAACTGGAATTATTACGAAGCAATATTTGAAAAATAAAAATGTACTTTATATCGTTATTAATAAAGTTGACATTTGTTTCTTACTTAACAGATCTTACTTATCTGATGGTAGATTTTAATCGTTAAATCCCTTTTATTCATACACGTCGATAAATACACTAGCATAAAATGTATTGTAATTGACACAGTGAGTTCTAAAATGTGCTTATTTTAATTATTACGTGATTACTTATGCAATGCAAAAACCGTTTCTCAAATTAGTAGAATTACTTAGTAGTTATTTGCAAACTACGCATGGTCGCACTTATATATTATAGCGATTGGCGCTTTATTTAGTAGAAAGAGACACACTCCACCCCAAGGAACTTATATACGATAACTGGAATTATTACGAAGCAATATTTGAAAAATAAAAATGTACTTTATTTCGTTACACATAAAGTTGACATTTGTTTCTTACTTAACAGAGGAGAAAAACGTTCTGAGCAAGACAACGACAAGAGTGGATGTTGTCCCTTTCTTGTAATTGCCAGTGTTTAAATAAAACTACTGATGGTAGAATTTTATATATTCGGTAATCGTTAAATCCCTTTTATTCATACACATCGATAAATACATTAGCATAAAATGTATTATAATTAACATCGTGAGTTCTAAAATGTGCTTATTTTAATTATTACGTAATTACTTATGCAATCCAAAGCTGTTTCTCAAATTAGTAGAATTACTTAGTACTAATTTGCAAACTACGCATGGCCAGGTGATTCCAGGTAGGTGTCGTCAAGGAACTTATATACGATAACTGGAATTGTTACGAAGCAATATTTGAAAAATAAAAATGTAATTTATTTCGTTACACATAAAGTTGACATTTGTTTCTTACTTAACAGAGGGGAAAACCGTTCTAAGCAAGACAACGACAAGAGTGGATGTTGTCCCTTTCTCGCAATTGCCAGTGTGAATAAAACTTTCGGATGGTAGATTTTTATATATACGGTAATCGTTAAATCCCTTTTATTCATACACGTCGATAGATACATTAGCATAAAATGTATTGTAATTAACATAGTGAGTTCTAAAATGTGCTTATTTTAATTATTACGTAATTACTTATACAATGCAAAAACTGTTTCTCAAATTAGTAGAATTACTCAGTAGTAATTTGCAAACTACGCATGGCCACACTTATACATGGCGATTGGTGCTTTATTTAGTAGATGAGACCAAGGAAGTTATATTCTACCCGGAATGCTTACACGCGCTTCAAAATCGTTCCGAAGAGTACCACGACATGAGTGGAGTGTGTCTCTTTCTACTAAATAAAGCGCCAATCGCCATATATAAGTGTGGCCATGCGTAGTTTGCAAATGACTACTAAGTAATTCTACTAATTTCAGAAACAGTTTTTTGCATTGCATAAGTAATTACGTAATAATTAAAATAAGCACATTTTAGAACTCACTATGTTAATTCCAATACATTTTATGCTAATGTATTTATCGACGTGTATGAATAAAAGGGATTTAACGATTACCGAATATATAAAACTCTACCATCCGAAAGTTTTATTTACACTGGCAATTGCAAGAAAGGGACAACATCCACTCATGTCGTTGTCTTGCTCAGAACGTTTTTACCCTCTGTTATGTAAGAAACAAATGTCAACTTTATTGAGAACGAAATAAAGTATATTTTTATTTTTCAAATATTGCTTCGTAGTAATTCCAGTTATCGTATATAAGTTCCTTGGATGAGACACACTCCACTCATGTCGTGGTACTCTTCGAAACGATTTTAAAGCGCGTGTAAGCATTCCGGGTAGAATATAACTTCCTTGCTCCACCCATGTCGTGGTACTTTTCGGAACGATTTTGAAGCGCGTGTGAACATTCCGGGTAGAATGTAACTTCCTTTCCAAAGAGTATATAATACAGTGTTTCCAATAACAAAAAGTCAAATATAACACGAGACATCTCAATAAGTAACATTTTCTTATTTAATGCGGAAAATGACCCAAAAACTAAAAAAGATTTCTGTCCCGTCAGTTAAGCTTTAAAAGAATGGTAATAATTTTTGATCAAATAATTGACTCGTAATCCATTTGATACAATATATAATCCATTTGATACATAAAACTAAACAATAAGATAACTAATCAGTTTATAAAAAATAACCTCATCTTCGATCACATCAATTTTTTTTATGGAAGAGGGGGCAAATGAGCAGGAGGTGTACTTGATGTTGAGTGATCACCGCCGCCTATGGACATTTGCAATACTAGAGGCCTTGCAGTTGCGTTGCCGCCCTTTTAAAAATGAGTAAGCTCTTTTCTTGAAGGTCCCCATGTCGTATCTGCTCTTCTCGCCATAAGGCTTTTCGTAATCTATGATTTATTTTGTGTACTTTTAAAGCCATTTAATAATGTCAGTGTAACCATAATTATTTATTTTACATATGTAAGCAGTCTTATATATTATACTTGCCAAATTTTGCCACTACAATATCTTATTTATAGAAATTACATAGAGCGAATTCAAAAGATTTTTATTACTTAATCATTTAAATTATCGCAATCGTAGAAGTACGGGCTCTTACGAGCGGAATTGCATTCATTACGATCTTTTTACTCTATAGCAGAGACGTGTAGTCTTAGATATGTGCTTTTTACTTGATGACGTTCATAGCCACATTAGTTGTTTTGAATTTATTTCCAAAATGGAATTTTAGGTCCCATCATTCCGAAGCCGCCACAGGTCTTTGTTTTATACGTCACATTCTCACACAAATTACCTACGCCAATAACTCCGTTTTTCTCTGTTCTGTTAGCGTATGAAATACTACTTTTAGTCATATTCATTTATTTGCTTACTCCAAATCTCGATTTAAAAAATAAAATAATGAAAACTGTAATAAATAAAATAGGACATTAGTATTAATAATTTGATTGTGTTGTTTAGTTTGATTATATCCTACAAATTGTCGATCCTGCTATTTAATTCATAGTATTTATGTAATTAGTTAAAATAAATTATAAATAGTTTTAAAATTATATGGTGATTTGTGCTACTAATGTTATGAGATAATAGTCCTTCTAATTGTAGTTAATAATTAAGTATATCGTCGATGCGCTTGCTAGACCTGATATGTGCATTTTGAGAACTTTTCAGGACAGCATTAAAACTATTTGTTTCGGAATATATTATCTTCTGAAAAAATTAAAAATAAACAAAATATAGCAAAAAATGAGTATTTTAGTCTAAGGTAACAAAAAAATTATTACATTTGTGTATGAAAGCTAAAATATTTTTTTGTTGTGTTTCGAACGCATATCAAATTTTGTTTGCTAGCTCAAATAACGATATGTGCACAAGAACCACACATAAGGTAATTTTTGAGTTTTTTTATTTTAAAATTATGCTTGCTATGTGCGTAAACTTATTTTTTTCTTCATATCGTATTTAATTTAATGATATAGATTCATAAAGACATGTATAATAAAACTCTGTGTTAATTATAATATTTTTATTTTATTTATTCTCCGCGTACTTAAAAACGGTTACATAATAAAAGAAATCAACAAAGAAAAATCAAATTTTTTCAAAATTATTCTTTTGGGATGTTATGACAAGTCTTTATTGTGAAATTTGTCGATTGGAGGTATTTTAAATACTTAAGTAAATACTTAAGTATTTAGTGTACCTCAACTAAAAATTTAAGTCTACCTACATACAAAGCAGTAGCAACAAACAATAACAATTTAAATTTTATATCTACTACAATGTAATATCAGTAAATAATAAGTAATATAAAAATATAGGCATTATTATCTAACGGTTACATAATATACAAGGTACAAGATCAGTCCCAATATTGGTAATTGAGATTATTCATTTAACCTACAAGAGTGAATTGAAAAGTATTCGACCTAACCAAGAAAATTAACACATACTAAATCAGTTATTTTTTTATTTTTCTACATAATCACCATCAAGTTTGATGCACTTTTGCCATCTCCCATTCAAAGTATTTAGACCGTTGAAAAAAAAATGATTCTTCCTTAGAGTCAAAATATGCGTCTACTGCTGTTTTGACTTCGTCGTTTGTCGAAAATGTTTGCCCTCCCAAGTGCTTTTTAGGTTAAGGAACAGAAAGAAGTCTAACGGTGCTAGCATGGTACCCAGGTTCTGGGCCAGAAACCCATTTAAGATAATCAATCATAATCACACCCTTCGAGTCCCAGAATACTGAAGCCATTACCTTATTTGCCGACAAAAGCGCCTTAGCCTTTTTGGGGGTTGGTGAACCAGGTCTTCTCTACTGTTTTGATCGTTGTTTTGTTTCTGGCGTACAGTAATGAACTCATGTTTCGTCCATGGTAACAAAACGATTCAAAAAATCATCAGCGTCAGCTTCAAATAACTCCAAATAATTACGTGAAATAGTCAATCGCGTCCTTTTTTGTTCAACAGAAAGCAGACGCGGAACCCACCTCGCAGACGCTTTGTGGAAACGCAATGTTGACTATGATATTTTAAGTTCGCTCATAAGAAATGCCTATAATTTCGGCTATCTCTCTAATTTTTAATCTACTATTCAATTCTAACAATTAAATCAAGTACTTTTTTAATATTTTCGTCAGTAGTGGACGTCAAAGGCCTTCCAGATCGGGGTTCATCTTTTACACTCTCTCTGCCGCGCTTGAATTCTGCTACCCATTTTTTGCCGGATGAATAAGACAGAGCAGAATCCCCTAATATACTGAACATATCATCATGGATGGCTTTCGGTGATAGCCCCTTCTTATGGAGGTATTTAATGACGGCACGCTACTCGATTTGCTCCATTTGCAGAAAGTATGTCCGATTGCTTTGTTATTAAAAAATTTATAAAATCTCTACAAATTATTGCACACATTTCGAACTTCACACAATTGACAACTCTGAACTGAACTAAATAATGTGGGTAGATTTGATTTTTAGAATTCAATGGATCTGTGTTAGGCCGAGTGCTTTTCAATCCACCCTCGTACTATTACTTTTCTGACTTTGTAACAAAATTGATATGCCGTATATAATTTTAACTTTTCTCTATTTTCTGCTGACGTATAATTTCTTTTTTACTCTCCGATCTTTATTAAATGCTCTGTCTTTTTTTGTTAAAAATATCCATATCAAAGTTATCTTTAGATTCATTTACATTATTATCCAACTCAATTATTTCACCTGTTTGATCGTCCAATATAAAGTCAGAAAAAGAAAACTCTGGGTTTGGGTGTCGAAAAAATTCACTATAGTAACAAATAATCCAGTAGTATCTAAAAAGTGATTATTTTCATCGTCTTTCATCTGTCTAACTGTGTAAGTTTGTTTTGTTCCGTCGATGTTAATTTGTAGCGAATTGGGAGACAAAATATCAATTTGTTTTGGGCTACATTGAATGCTAGAAGGACCAGGCAGAATTAGTGGTGGTACATAAAAGTCCACATTGCTTAATTCATTAAAAAAATCCATTTCTAAATCGGGTAATGGTAAATCGGTTGAAAAAATATTACTTTTTGTAGAACTGCATCGAATAGCCGTAGCTGTAAGATTCGGCTGAATTGGTGACAACGGTGTACTAGATAAATTAATTATTTCCATTGAACCTGATTCTGGAGAATGTGAAGAATAGCCCTGTCTCGGATGTTAATTTCGTGTTGAATTGTATGCGTTAGAAATAAATATATCTGAACTACCCTCTTCAGGTTTTTGAATAACATCATGACATCCAGTACATAAGTCCACCAACAACTTTCCTCTCTGAGAGGTCATTTTGTTAATGATGTAGAAATGATGAATTTAGAGCAGTCAGTCTAAAAAAACGTAAAAATAGCAAGTTTAAGCAGTGTATTAGCATGAAAATGTTTAGGTATATTATTGTTTAAGGTAAGGCCACAAAAATGTTCAACAACAAAATCTTTAAGTAAGTTTCTGTTACTTAAAAAATATACGGAATATAATATGAAAATTTCATATATCAAGATTAAATACACTCACATGTAAATATTTTTATGAATTTCAAACAGTTTACTATAATTTTTGACTAAAATAATTACATATTTTCTTCAAACTTGTTAGTCGCACGCCATTTTCCACGTGGTTGTTACAATCTGATATGTGCATAATAAACCTGATATGTGCAAAAAAATCACTGACAAACTTGTTATGTGCATGTCGAGCACATGACAGTTTTTCCAAACCTATTAAAGACACATAAAAGATATGGCAAATTCTGTTCCAGTTATAATTTTCACATGACAGTTTTTGCTATCAATGTATCGATAAAAATTAATGCCATCTAGCGAAAAAACGAAAATTAAAAAAAATGCACATATCAGGTTTGGCAAGCACACCGACGATATCTTAAAGAACACGGGCCGTTTTAGTTTTGAACATCCCTTGTGTGTCTTTTGGAGTGGCAAATATTAAATTAAGTGGAATAATTTTATACGTTTTTTAAATCAATAAAACAAAATATATATCTAGTATAAGTTACAAAAAAAATATAAAGACTGATTGACTTCTGCTATCTTAAATGTTACCATTGTACAAATACAAAACATTTTATTTCATGTACTTTAAATATAAATAAGTTAATATACAATTATCTTTATTACATATAATAACCAAATTAAAATGCTCACTGTTTTATACAAAGGAATAGTTTAAAGCAAATAGCTTTATTATTTTACAGTAATTGCTATCGACGTTCGTGTCTGAGAGTTCCTCTGATAACAGTATGTCTAATCTATGGTAAATGGTTATTGGGTAATTATGTCAAGTGTCTACACCGACACGACACGACCGATTGGCTATCGAGTCACTACCATCATGGCTACTAGGTGGTAGAGTTCTGCATTGTCTCGCCGGGGTCTGGTACCACCGCCTTACCTATTCCTGCCGCAATAGCGCCAGTGCTTGTCGCTGTCGTGTTCCGGTTTGGATTGTAAGGTAGCCGGTAAACTTATGCATGTGGCATTAGACCTCGCTACAAGATAGCAACGCACCATAAACATCTTTGGTGTCTATAGGCGATGGTTGACTCTTTCCATCAGGAGACCCATCTGCTTGTTTGCTATCTTATAATATAAAAAAAAAACGTCTTGTCGTCACTTGTCGCTTATTTTGCATCGGACAAGTGACAACTTTACATTTGCCAATAAGAATCGTAACCACAGAGTATTAAGGAGAGATCTAAATGTTTACGTTAATCTAACCTAAGTTCCAACTTTATCTTCATCTAACTATTATTCCCCAAGCTTAAAAAATATATAATAAATGTGGATAAGTTGAGGAGTTAATATCGAATCTTACGGAATATATGAAACTTTAAGATAAATAGTAAAAATAATGATGTATGGAGTCTTGCCCGTGTTCTTTGTATATCACTTAAGAATTTGTAACTGATTGTTATTAAAATAAGAAAACCTGTAATTAACTCTACTATCTATTAGTAAAATTGGATAATATGATATACACAAGGAAGTTACATTCTACCCGGAATGTTCACACGCGCTTTAAAATCGTTCCGAAGAGTACCACGACATGGGTGGAGTGTGTCTCTTTCTACTAAGTAAAAGCCAATCGCCATATATAAGTGCGGCCATACGTAGTTTGCAAATTACTACTAAGTAATTCTACTAATTTGAGAAACAGTTTTTGCATTGCATAAGTAATTACGTGATAATTAAAATAAGCACATTTTAGAACTCACTGTGTTAATTACAATACATTTTATGCTAATGTATTTATGGACGTGTATGAATAAAAGGGATTTAACAATTACCGACTAGATATAAAAATCTACCATCAGATAGTTTTATTTACACTGGCAATTGCAAGAAAGGGACAACATCCACTCTTGTCGTTGTCTTGCTCAGAACGTTTTTCCCCTCTGTTAAGTAAGAAACAAATGTCAACTTTATTTATAACGAAATAAAGTATATTTTTATTTTTCAAATATTGCTTCGTAGTAATTCCAATTATATAAGTTCCTTGGATATACATCTCCTGTTGGTTTTCTAATAAAGAAATAAAATAAAAATAAAATTAAAAATAAATAAAAATAAACAAATTAAAAAAAAACTTTATCAGGCACAAATTCGACTTCGCGTGTTTGCGCTATTTAAGTAGTAATAATACAAGGGGCACAGGACTCTTATAGCGACTCAGTATCTGTCATTTTTCTGCGCTCTTTATATGTGTGTGTGAGAAACACAGCAGCTGTGTAGCTTAGCGATATCGCGTACTTTATTATATAGGGTTATCACTCCTCCAGGTTTGAATGGATTATATCCGGACGTTTAGTGTTTTTATTATGTAATCGATATAAAGGAAGACGGAGAATCATGATGAAAGAAGAAAAAGAAGTACGAATCTAATTTTTATTAATCGTGTTTTGAAAATGAGAAGTACAAAAAGTGGGTGAGAAAAGCTGATGAAAAACATATTTATTACTAGAAAACACGGGAAATGTGTCATTTGTAATGTGAACTTTACAGTGAAATGGGATGCTGAAAAGGCTTTATCGACTCATCTCAACAGTGAAACGCATAAGAGAAAGATGAGAAATGTGGATACAAATTCGTTGATGACAGTCTTTCTGCCAAAGAAAAATTCTTCTGAGGAGCTAAACGTAGATAATCGAAATGGCGTCGATTTATCACGGAACTTGTCACCACCACAATTACTTAAGTACGGATTGCAGGATTAAATAGAATGCCTCTCTTTATTTCAATTTACCACTATCTCAAAAAAATAATTGTGCCAGAACCAGAGTTGAAGCTATTATTTTGAATGTCCTGTCATCTTAAATTCAATAGAGTCAACAATTCAAGACCTAAAAAATCTCAAGAAATTTGGTAAAAGTTGCTTTTTTATGTCCCAAATACACTGTATTTTTTTATTTAAAATATTTATTTCTCTCCTTATTTTGACTTAATATTAAAAAAGCATTATAATTTTCAATCGAAAATCTTTTAAAAACATTGGTACGAGTTTTTTTCTTTGAAATCTCTACTTTCTCATAGTATCAAAAAATATACGTATACGTATATACGTGTAAAATTTTTCGAGAAAAAGGAAAATAATGAAAAAACTCGGATTTGAAAATTATTTATTCATCATAATGTAACTTATGCACGTGGTATTAGACCTCGCCACTAGATAGCAACGCACTATTAACACCTTTGGTGTCTATAGGCGATGGTTGACTCTTTCCATCAGGCGACCCATCTGCTTGTTTGCTATCTTATGGTATAATAAAAATAAAATTTTAAGCTACTCATTAAAATTATACTTTAACTACTCGGAAGTTGTAAGTTCCCATATTACATACCACTTCCCAAAATTAAATCACCCGTATTTTTTTTATATTTTTCAATGGGTTTATCCTACTATTTTTTTTTTAAAATAGTAGGATAAACTCGTAGTAAGTAATTTCTTTTATGGAAGAGGGGGCAAACGAGCAAGAGGTGTACCTGATGTTGAGTGATCACCGCCGCCCATGGACATCTGCAATGTCAGAGGCCTTGCAGTTGCGTTTCCGCCCTTTTATAAATGAGTAAGCTCTTTTCTTGAAGGTCCCCATGTCGTGTCTGCTCTTCTCGCCATAAGACTTTTCGTAATGTTGTATCTGTTCGGAAAAACCCCTGTCGGTAATTGATTCCACAACAGAGTAATGTGAGGCAAAAAGTGCCGGGAGAACCGCACGGTTGTGGATTTCCAGACATCAAGATGGTGTGGGTGGAACTTCAAATTTTGACGCGATGTCCGATGATGGAAGT
This sequence comes from Apodemia mormo, assembly GCA_036924255.1. Taxonomy (NCBI): domain Eukaryota; kingdom Metazoa; phylum Arthropoda; class Insecta; order Lepidoptera; family Riodinidae; genus Apodemia; species Apodemia mormo. The sequence goes on along the minus strand of JAUPFN010000011.1, from coordinate 19,382,999 downwards.
TAGCAGGAAGAATTAATTCAAACAACTCGTCGGAACACTCTCCATGATAAATACGATAAAAGACGCAGAGTGGGCTTACATCTCTGCGTAATGCCAAGGAGTCAAGCTGTTTCGAAATAGCCTGATCGTCAAGGATTCGAACCGCTCTACGTTGAATGCGGTCAAGTGGAAGAAGCGGGTACTGGGGAGCTCCGGCCCAGAGATGAGAGCAGTACTCGATGTGAGGCCGAATTTGCGCCTTATAAAGTTGGAGACGATGGGCCAGCAAGAAGTACTGCTTCGCTCTGCTGAGCACACCGAGCTTTTTTGAGGCTAGTTTCGCCTTGCCTTCTAAATGACCGGGAAATTGAACGGTATTCGATATGTCGACTCCCAGGATTCCGACACTGGCTGAGGTTGTCAGGAGAGTATTCTCAAATCGAGGTGATACGACAAGGGGTGTCTTTTTTGCGGTGAACGCGCAAAGCTGTGTCTTCTTGGGATTAAATGTTACCAAGTTTTGACGATTCCATTCCGAGACATCAGTAAGTCGATTCTCGATTTCAGACACAAGCTTTTTTCGCCTTTTTTCGACGTGTTCCCGAAAAATACCGCTGCGGGCAGAGTATGTAGCATCACCAGTACTATCATCTGCATAGCAATGTGTGTAAGTAATTCGAAACATATCATTGATATGCAGAAGAAAAAGTTTAGGTGATAGTACGCAGCCTTGGGGAATACCAGCATGTCAATGCTGGTAAGCATGCATGTAAGGTCGAAGCATGCAATGTCGACTGCAACCTTGATACTCCGATCGGCCAAAAAACTGGTTATCCACTTGCACAATTTCTCAGGAAGCCCGTAGGAAGGCAGCTTTGCGATAAGCGCTTTGTGCCATACCCGATCAAAGGCCTTAGCTATGTCCAAACTTACAGCCAATGCCTTGGACTCGACTGCTTCTGCCCATCGATGTTTTAAATATACTAGCAGATCACCAGCTGAGCAGCCGCGACGGAAACCGTACTGACGGTCACTAATCAGCTGGTGCTCTTCTAAATACTTCAGGAGCTCACAGTTGATGATAGTTTCCATAATTTTGGAGAACAAGGAGGTTATGGCTATGGACCGGTAATTTGACGGGCTAGAGCTATCTCCTTTTTTGGGAATGGGATGCACTAAACTGAATAATATAAGAGATTACAAAATAAAATGACATTAAATTGAGATTTGTTTTTTTAAACTCCCGACGCAAGAAATGAGGAGTGTTATCATTTTGATACGTGCATTAGTGTATATGAATGTGTTTGTGGCATCATCTCTCTTAAATTTTGATTTAAGAGAGTTGATGCCATGCCGTGCCAGTACCCCTTCAAATCTAACAAAATAAGGGCGCTATTTATTGCGTGGCATAAATATTCTTAACTTCTTTAATGTTCGTCATAATTTCAGAAGTAAAACGAAAATGAATTAACGAATTATCTTATCTTTTAAACTATTTTATCTAATAATATCGGTGGACGTATTACATGAATTAATCTAATCCAAAGTAAGCAAATTATTTGTGATATGAATGTTAGTCAACGACAGTACTACATATAAATACGTATATTAATATAAAAAACCCAAACATCGATTCGGTTAAAGTTTTTTTTATAATCGAAAGCTTAGACAATGAGCCGGTATATTAGGAGGTTTAGACGTCTTGATGTAATAAGGAAAGACTGCTGACACACCGACTTCTCAATTACTGACAGTAAATGTGCCATGATATAATGTAATAGGCTTTGTTGCGCAGCAAAGAATGCACATTAAGCAGAAAAGCGACCAGGTGAAAAAAAAAGTGTCTGGAGCATTTTAATTTTATTTTTAATTTAGGGTTATTTTTATTTAGTATCAAATATATTTTATAGATTAATGCTTTACGTTCAATTTACATCGTGACTAATAGGTGGTAGACTTTCACAACGTCTCACCCGGGTAGATATGGCACCACCGCCTTACTTATTCCTTTCGCAATAGCGTCAGTAGGTACTTGCCACTGTCGCGTTACCGTTTGGACGGTAAGGTAGTTGGTAAACTTATACATGTGATATCACAATCCCGCCTCACGGATGGCAACTCACCATCTTTGGTGACTATATACGGAGGTTATCTCTTTCGAGCAGGAAAGCCAGCTGTTTCTTTGCTATTTAATGATATAAAAAAAAACTCTTGTAAAGTCTTACATGTGACCACTACAATGCCACTAACCTGGACCAGATGCTTCGATTTACAAATGAACAGGCATGTATGTGTTTTTTAAACTGTCTTTCACGATTTTGGTACCACGCCGAGTGAGTAGGAGAGTCGAAACAGGCGCGTTAATAATGGCGCCAACTCCGGAGCGCACTCTTTAAACACAATACAAGGGATGCCATCCGGACCACTGGACTTTTGGATGTCAAAAGAAAAAAGTGCTTTAAGCACAGAAGACTGCAGGAATCTTAGTTCCGGCATAGAATTATCGTACCGCGGGATGGTAACGAGCTCAGAATATTGGCCTTCTCCCTGCGGTATGGGCCAGAGAGTCATCGTCTCTGTGCAAAGATGGAAGAGAGGGCTGTGAGAAATTCCCTATGGCAGCCTTGGCGAGAGACCAGAACGCACGAGTTTCCTAAGGAAGTAGAACTAACTTCTTACCAATTCTGCAACAGGTTTTTTGAAGAAGCTAGAGAGAGAATTGTACTCCGTTCGTAATGTGCTGGTTTTTACATCATGAGATGCCGACGCAGTAGCCCAAGCCCGGTAGCACTCCTGCTTACGACGTGAAGCCGTTTTGCAGGAGCGCAATTTTGCCCCCCCCAGAATACGCGGGGCAGCCTGAGCTTCCGTGATCTGGCTGCTTAAGAAATCCAGAGCACGGATGCCCAGAGGGGGATTCTCTACCGCTAGTGCAAGTGCTTTAAATCGCGCTTTCATGCCTGCAGGCGGGGGGGGGGGGGTTTGGCCTTTGGGACTCTCGCAAACCGAACGAAACACAACAGCAAAGTTGCTTCACGTTGGTATTAAGTGAGGTGGTATCTCCGCGAGCGTGCCGGCCGATTCAACTGCTATTGCAGGATGGCACTACCACTAATTTGGTTGACTGACTGCACCGGTGGAGTAACTTTGTAACAAAATTACCACCCCGGTGGACGATGGGGTCGTCACGTCCCTACGCCGACAAAAATTTTAATTATTTCGTTGTTTTATTCAAACGCTGAGCGTAAACGCAAACGACATTACCTCCTCGTTCGGCAGCCGAAGCATAACTAAGGCCCATGTATAGTGTTTAGTCTGTGACTAAAGCGGACAGGGGGGAGGCGTGATGGTTCTGGTTAGGATGGGCGATACGAGTATGGATTTTAATATTTGTTGTTTGTCATTTAAATATATAGATATTTAAAAATTTGATTTTTGTATGTTATAGAAAATATGTTGTTTTCTTATTATATTAAAGCTTCCGTTGAGTATACTAAGCATTTTCCTTTTTGTTCAGAGGTAACTTATAGTTTTTTTTCTATCGAGGAAACTACAAGTTATCATGTTTACAAGTGATAGAATTTATGGTGTGAATACTTTAGTATCTTACTTATGAATTGCAGCGCTAAATTTTTATAAATAACGAAATAGCACAAAATCTACCGAACGCATTTATTTAAAAATCGAGATGATATCCCCACCCTAAAAATGAAGCTAGTTATGTAGGCGTCACAATTACCTAGACGCAGTATAATTTTTTACCACACGATTTATGGACACTCTCTTCTGAATCAGATTACTTAGTCACCCTATATTATTTTTATTGTCTTTCATGTACGGTAAAAAGTTAACGATCCATGGACTATTATATTCTTTGGTCCGAAACCCATCTTATGTTAAACTGCCTACCGAACATCCGGAATAGGGTTCAGTGTAATTCCAATGACAATAAAATATAAAAAAATAAGGAGTTGGATTCCTTTATGAGGATGGAAATTGCAATACTTCGCTCACTTTTCTGTTATAGTCGATTCGAATATAGTTTGTATATAAATTTGAATATAATAAATAAACTGTTTCGCGTTCTGACGTATTTCGACCAATACGTTAAATGGCCTATTCAAACTACGTATGTAATAAGCCGTTTTACGTATATGTCTTTTCGTATGAGTCAACGAAAAGACATATACGTAAAACGGCTTATATGCATTTTTTTAAGGGCAATGGGCCCACCTCTCGTTCCCACCACTGTAACTTCTGTAAACCAGAATCAACAGCGGCAACCGTCCTGATAACCTCCGAGTTGCGAGCTCAGGGTGCCCTGGGGAAAAGCTAAGCTGTCTTGGATCCCGCAACGAAATTAATCAGAAGTATATAGGAGGAGTAGGAAAATACATCCTTTTTTTATGTTATAAGATAGCAAACAAGCAGATGGGTCTCCTGATGGAAAGAGTCAACCGTCGTCTATAGACACCAAAAGTGTTAATGGTGCGTTGCAATCTTGTGGCGAGGTCTAATGCCACATGCATAAGTTTACCGGCTACCTTACCTTCCAAACTGGAACACAACAGCGACAAGCACTGACGCTATTGCGGCAGGAATAGGTAAAGCGGTGGTACCAGGACCGGGCGAGACAATGCAGAACTCTACCATCTAGTAGCCACGATGGTAGTGACTCACATAGCCAATCGGTCGCCTTTTACGACCTGCCTGGCAGAACGGCAGTTAGTCTATTCTTCAAAGGAGCCCGGAACAAAACGGGGGAAAATCCTGTTTCCCTCCCTTTTTAGCAGGAGACAGCAAAATGTTAAATGCATAAAAATGCTACGAAATGAGACTTTTACAATCAGGTTAAGCCTGATTGTTATTGCACCAATGGCCTACTTAATTTTGCTTCCAGTAGTAAGTATGACAAAATCGCTTGAAGGCACGGAAGTTCCCACGTGTACTCACAAGGTCGGAGTAATAAATTACAGCGGATATACAAGCACGCAGGCAGGCAGACAGACAGACAGACATACAGACAGTCAGACCGACATACAGACAGATAGACATACAGACAGACAGACAGGCAGACAGGTAGGCAGGCAGGCAGACAAACAGACAAAAATTCTAAAAACTATATTTTGGCTTCGATATCGATTGTAGATCACGCTACAAGTATTCTTTAAAAAAAATTCAATGTACAGTTTTGACTTTCCTACGATTTTATTATATGTATAGATTCTCTTACAAATATTTAATTAATTACTTTCTTTTAAGATTTCCCCCGTGTTGGTCCGGGCCCCTTCGAAGAATAGACCCACTGACGTTCATCGTGCGGTGCCGTACCGGCGACCGATTTGCTATAGTACATAGGTCACACTATAAGTTTTGCGTAACTTATAAAAACAACATGTTATAACCAAAATACTATGTTTATTTCTTTTCAAAATAATCTCCTTTACATTTTAAACATTTTTTCATGCGATCGAACCATTTTTTAAAACATAGTGTGCCCCATGTATCACTGCCATCGTGACTACTAGGTGGTAGAGTTCCGCAACGTCTCGCCCGGGTTAGGCAAATAGGCCAGGCGATGGTATCATAGTAGTACTTTAGTAACACCGCCTTGCCTATTCCTGCCGCAATACCGTCGGTGATTGTCTCTGCCGTATTTCGGTTTCATTAAGTTAGCCGATAAACCAATGCACGTGCCATTTTGACCTTGCATAACGGATAGCAACGCATCTTTAATATCTTTACTGTCAATTAGGCGATAGTTGGTTGAAAGCAGAATTAAGTTATTAAAAGAATTAATTAAGTATTTAACGCAGTTTTTTAGAGACAAAAGGTAATTAGATTTTTAAACGAATTCGTATAACATTACCCTGACAGTTATTTTTAAAATATTAAGTAATAAAATATTGTAGAAGGTCGAAACATAATTTGTTAAAATATTTCGAATTTATGTCGAAAAAGCAGTTTTTCAAAAATTTTCGTCAACAATATCTCTTGAACGGATAAACTGATTTTCATGCAAAATTAAAGTATTGGGCGCAGTTTTTTGAGGAAAGAGCTGATTAGATTTTGTACTCAATCGATACATTAACCAGTAAGTTATATTAAAAAAAAACTGTTTACCCAAAATTTTTTTGAGGTATTTTCAAAATTTTTAAATATCTAGACTGATTTGGGTCAAATCTTTAGGAAGTCTAAGTTTAGCAGAATCCAATTTGTTAAAACGTTCAAAAGTTGAGATGTTTACGTATATATATATATATATATATATATATATATATATATATATATATATATATATATATATATATATATATATATATATATATATATATATATATATATATATATATATATATATATATATATATACACATACACACACACACAAACACACAAACACACACACACACACACACACCATCGTGAAAGGTTCCTAGGACCTCAAAACGTGGAGATCAGAGTGCTAAGTGTGAGTTTTTCTTTTCGCATTCGATCGTGAGCGCGTTTCGAGTTTACTAGGAATTTGTATGTGATTTGTACAGCGCCACCTAGTGGTAAACGTGAGAAACCAGTTTACGAAAAGAAAAACTCACACTTAGCACTCAGGTGAAAACTCGATTTACGAAAATCGGGGCAAAATCAGTAACTTCCTCACGTAGCGGGAAGTTAAAAAAGACGACAGTTATCTCTTTCCACCAGAAGAATCATATGATTGCCTGCTATCATATTAAATAAAATAGTTCTTTTTACGTCATTAGCTATCAAACAAGCAGTCCTAAGTCCTAATGAAAAGAGAAACTAATACCTATAAACACCAAAGATGTCATTGGTGCGTTGCTATCAATGAAGATGACATTGCCATGTGCAAAAATGTATGAAAATGTATTATATCTGGTGGCAGCACTTCTAATACCTACTTGAAACACAATTTTACATACTGCTGTCATCTTCTGAGGTCTATATATATATATATATATATATATATATATATATATATATATATATATATATATATATATATATATATATATATATATATATATATATATATAGCAATTAAGATTATTAAAATATAAGATATCAAAAATAAGAAAGATAAGAAATCAAAAAAACTATATAAATTTTGAATCGACTCCAAGCCCCACTGATATATCTAGCATAGTCAGGTGGTCAGGAGAGCTAGCCACTTGGCCTACGGAGTAGCGTTCCGACGCATATTGACCAATATTAACAATTTTTTTATCACTATTTGACGCATTCGCATATTGACTAATCAGCATTTGGACTAATACACAAAATGATGAAAACGCAAGATGAACCATTAGTAAAATGACCAATACGCATAATAATTCAAACGCGAAATGTTTAACCTATATAAATGATGGACAAATTACACGAATTCAAGAAAAGAGCTTAATCATTTTTAAAAGGCCGGCAACGCAACTGCAAGATCCCTGGTATTGCAGATGTCCATGGGCGGCGGTCATCATTAACATCAGGTGCACTTCCTGCTCGCTTGACCCTTCTTCCATAAAAAAAGAGTTGAGTTAACAATAATTATTTGCTTACTATATTTTACTTTTAAATTAGTGTTGGTCAACAATGTTAAAGTATCCCCCCCCCCAGCAGGCCAGGACGATTAGTTATACGTGTCACTACCATCGTGACGGATACTAGTGGGTGGTAGAGTTCCGCAACATCTCGCGGATCGGAACAAATTGGATTCTGCTAAACTTAGACTTCCTGAAGATTTGACTCAAATCAGTTTAGATATTTAAAAATTTTGAAAATAAATCAAAAAAATTTTGGATAAACAGTCTTTTTTTAATACAACTTACTGGTTAATGTATCGATTGAGTACAAAATCTAATCAGCTCTTTCCTCAAAAAACTGCGTCCAATGCTAAAATTGCATGAAAATCAGTTTATTTGTTCAAGACATATCGTTGACGAAAATTTTTGAAAAACTGCTTTTTTGACATAAATTCGAAATTTTTTAACAAATTATGTTTCGACCTTCTACAATATTTTATTACTTCATATTTTAAAAATAACTGTCAGGGTAATGTTATACAGATTGATTTAAAAATCTAATTACCTTTTGTCTCTAAAAAACTGCGTTAAATACTTAATTAATTCTTTTAATAACTTAATTCTGCTTTCAACCAACTATCGCCTAATTGACAGTAAAGATATTAAAGGTGCGTTGCTATCCGTTATGCAAGTTCAAAATGGCACGTGCATTGGTTTATCGGCTAACTTAATGAAACCGAAATACGGCAGAGACAATCACCGACGGTATTGCGGCAGGAATAGGCAAGGCGGTGTTACTAAAGTACTACTATGATACCATCGCCTGGCCTATTTGCCTAACCCGGGCGAGACGTTGCGGAACTCTACCACCTAGTAGTCACGATGGCAGTGATACATGGGGCACACTATGTTTTAAAAAATGGTTCGATCGCATGAAAAAATGTTTAAAATGTAAAGGAGATTATTTTGAAAAGCAATAAACATAATATTTTGGTTAAAACGTGTTGTTTTTATAAGTTACGCAAAACTTATAGTGTGACCTATGTACTATAGCAAATCGGTCGCCGGTACGACCACGATGAACGGCAGTGGGTCTATTCTTCGAAGAGGCCCGGACCAACACAGGGGAAATCTTAAAAGAAAGTAATTAATTAAATCTTTGTAAGAGAATCTATTCATATAATAAAATCGTAGGAAAGTCAAAACTGTACATTGAATTTTTTTTAAAGAATACTTGGGGCGTGATCTACAATCAATATCGAAGCCAAAATATAATATATTGACTTTGGGGTACGATCAATAAAATTAATCGTGTAATTTGTCCACGGATATTATATTATTATTGTTATATCTAAGCAAGTTCACGTTTTGTTATCACTTATTTTACTATCCTGTGGAGGACTATGGAGGACCCATGGACAATGTTTTCGATGTTACCAAGTATGTGCAGTTTATGTGGCTTATGTGCAGTTGACTTTATGGTATATGGCACTGTGATCTGATACTCTCTTCAATTTGAGATAACATCATGTCATAACATTACTACTCTAACTTTCTAGTTTCTTTATTTTTTATTTTTGGGATGTCATAACATCATTCAGAATTTGATTAATGAAAATGCGACTCCAAATACATTTTTTAAAATATTAAATATACTATATGCATTTTTTGTAATTGGTATACAATTTATGAAAATGACGATGAATATAATCATCTACATGAAAATTATTGTGAAAAATTCTAGATTTCTCTCCTTTTTTGTAATCAGTTGAAAAACGCAAGTTCACAAGATATATTGTCAATTGAAAAGGATCGTTGTTTATTAATGTTGGTCACAATACATCACAGTCTGAAGGAGAATGTAAACAATCAGAATGGTAGCGGGGAAGTGCCAGTAAACGACGCCCGGGGATGTTTATCGCGAGCTCTCGCGATGTATGGGCTCAGGAAACACAGCTTTACATTTTTAAGCAATTCCTAAAGTTATGGCGGTTTACTCAAGATTTAAGTAGAATAAAATTTTTTGTGATTGTTTTGTTGAGACGAATTTGAAACATTTTGATAAAAGTTAAGTAATAATACAATTTCGCGGAAAAATCTTGTTTTATCTAAGTTGTATGTGAAGTATATTTTCCGCAGTTTATCGGATAAGTCATCACAGAACTTTACCACCTGGTAGTCATGATGCTTGTGATGTGTTTAGCTTTCGCTCACAACTTACGTACTACCTGGCAAAACATGAGGAATGATTTGGAGAATAAAATGCATAAAGACTTTAAATCTGAGATGCGTATTAAGCTTTCCCCCGTGTTGGTCCGGTTTTAGCATTGGGTTGGCCCGGGCTTCCTCTGAAGAATAGATCAATTGCCATTCTGCTAGGCAGGTCGTAAAAAGTGACCGATTTGCTATACGTGTCACTAGCATCGTGACCACTAGGTGATAGAGTTCTGCAACATCTCGGCCGGGTATTTGGTACCGGCGCCTTATCTATTATTATTATTATTAATAATAATAATAATAATATTTAATTCAGAAACAAGTCCATATTTGTGTTAGCAATACATTTTTAAAAAGTAAAATTATTGAATATTGTATGATGTATATAACAGTTTCTAGTGATTTTGGGTAACTAAGTTCTAAAATATGAAATAATGTAACTTATTCCTTTCTTACGGCAATGTAGCGGAAAAAAAATAATAAAAATTATATCAATCGTCCTGGAGTCACCTGAGATATATGCAGCTTTAACCAATGCTGAAGCAATTTTGAGTCCCAATGATACACCAATACATTTAGAATACTGTTCACGCTAGTTCTCAGTCTACTGAGTAAAGAGGCACATCGCTTTCTGACAATCGCATGAAACCCATCCACACGATTCTCCGCAAACATGCCCGAAGCACTACAATGGCGTGGCAGACCAATCAGTATCCTAAATGCGTTATTATATTGCACTCGTAGGGCATCAAACACGCGCCTCGTGTACCTTCCCCACAGGCTACAGGTGTAAAAAGACTGGCAGTATGCTTTAAACAGAGTTACTTTAACCTGTTTAGTGCAGCGAGCAAACTTGCGGGCCAGCACGTTTGCTCGCTGCACTAAACAGGTTAAAGTAAACCCTACGCTTGCGCTCAATATCTAAATCGTCCTTTAAATCCACTGAAACCCAGTGCCTTGACACTATTCCTGTCGCATTAGTGTCAATGCTTGTCATTATCGTTTTCACGTTTGGAGGGTAAGGTAGCCGGTAGACTTATGCATGTGGCATTACCATCCCGCTACACGGATAACAACGTACTATTAACATCTTTGACGTTTATAGACGATGGTTTCTTTTTCTATAAGGAGAGCCAGCTGATTGTTTGCTATAATATGATATACTCGTAAAATAATTCTTAAAATAAATTAGTAAACCGTACTAAATTAGTAGAGAATTTTACAAACTTATTAAAATACAGTTCCCGCAAAATTTTAACATACAAAAGACAAAATCTCAAACATTTCAATTTAAAGGGATTTTTGGTTTGTTTACGTCAACGAGGCTTTATCACAAATTCTTGAGATAAATGAAATCGAATTAAATAATATGGAAACGAACAGTAAATAAAAAAAGGCTCCCGTACCTAAAGCGTAAAACGTAACCCTATTACCAAGCCTCCGCTCTCTGTCTGTCTGTCACCAGGCTGTATCATAAGCCGTGAAAGCTAGAATGCTGAAATTTTCACAAATTATTTATTTCCGTTGCCGCTATAACAACAATTACTAAAAATAAAAAAAAGGAAAATATTAAGGGGTCCCCATACAATAAATGTATTTTTTTTTTCGGATTTTTTTGCTATAATGGTACGAAAACGTTCGTGCACGAGTCCGGCTTAGCCTTACTTACACTTAGCCGATTTTTTTTTGATACTGGGAGATTTTTATAGTTGGAACTTTTTGATTTAATGAAGATATTTGAAATTCGTAGAAAGGTTCTAATTTTTTGGCACTTTTTTATTGAAATTCAAAAACTCTAATGACTAATTTATATTTCTATGAAAAAATATGTCTGAGCTACAGGCAAAAAATCACGACTATCAGTAGGTACCACTGATTATATACGTTAACCGGTATCGACAACTTAGAATGTAGAATCAGAACTGCAGCTGTCATAAATAAATAAGTTTAATAATTGAAAATAGGTGGAAGTCAAGGACAAGTAGATCCTCTGACGAACTCTTACTGAATAGACTTGTGTTCACTAAGAATGGATCAGATATTATATTGTAGTTTTTCATGACTATTCATGATATGGGGATAACAAAAAACTAAAATATTTGTTATAGAATATAAAGATTAATAATATTTTTAAGATATAAATTCGGCAAAATGGATATTAGTTAACGTGACTGTAAACGTAAATCTGGAAGTGTTACGTCATACCGTGGTAAAATGCCATCTTGTTTTCGCCATTTTTATAGAAGCCAAAGAGTGTATGTATTATCACGACATGATATCTTTCAAGTTTCAACGCCAAGGCAGTTTAGAGCGTTTTCGTGGTAGGTTTGTTTGGAAACTACTTTGTTGTGGAACCAGTTACCGGCAGGGGTGTTTCCAAACGGATACGACTTGGGGGCCTTCAAGAAAAGAGCTTACTCATTCTTAAAAGGCCGGCAACGCAACTGCAAGACCTCTGGTATTGTGGATGTCCATGGGCGGCGGTGATCACTTACCATCATGTGCACCTCCTGCTCGTTTGCCCCCTCTTCTATAAAAAAAAGGCACAATTAAATTAAAAATTTTTAATCGCGTAATTTTTATCATATATGTATAATATTTAAAAAAGTAAGTAGTTATTGGTTAATATACCTAAAAAGGTATTAGAGTTTTTCAAATTTAGTCAACGAGCCTATTTAACGCGAAAAACAATGACGATGGTAATATATTTATTGTTTTTTTAATTAATATAATTTAAAATGATACAGTCAATACGTATTATAAAATATTAAAATACATTTCATGCATGAAATACACACTCGTGTGGCAATTTCAACTCTAGCCACAATAACGGATTTGGAAACTTCCAAAAACTTAAGTGAAATTTAAGCATGTTATGCTAATTGCAAAAGCGCTACTAAACTATAAGAGATACGTATGGTTTTAATGCTAGAAACTAGTAACTAGTTCAGTTACTTGGCACATAAAATGTTGGCTCAGTAGGATCATAAATGGGTATGAGATTCGGGATGCAATCTGGTAACTCGGATACATACAAGAATATTGCAGTACCCATTGTTCAAAAGGAATTGCCGCGGGTTATATAAAATTACATATGCACTATACAATTTGTTATTTGTCATAAATATGACGAATAATGGAATATGTTATACCAAATAAAACAGGAATGAACAATCACTTTACACTGATCATTATTTTTCTATTGTAAATAATATCCCCTCGGTTTGATCTATTTTCGTGATTTTTAGACCTTATAGGGTTTTGAGTTACTTATAAACTTTATATAATGTGTCGCTGAATGATATAAAAAAATAAATAAAAAAAAAACAAATTTTAAACAAACTAATTCGTTATTATGTTATATAAGACTTGAAACACCTTTTAAATTATTTGTTTACTAAAATTAAGTACATGTGTTAGTATGCATGATTCGTTTTCGTTTAGGACAGAGTTCCCCAAACTTTTTTGTGTCGTAGACCCCTTGCCATGTTTTTCCGTGTAGAGTAGACCCCCTACTTACCTGATATTGATTTCCTGTAAATTTCTAACTGTAGTGAAAGTTAGTGTTAAAAACTTAAAGTATAAACACATGTTAATTTATACATTTATTAATTAAATTTAAATTAAAACTACTCAAAATAAAATTTTGTATCTGTTATGTAAAATATACGTAACATTAAATAAACATAAAATAAACTATAAATAAAATAACATAAGCAATAAGTCAATATTTTTAGTGAGAAGGATGAACCTGATGCTTTAATAATAAATTATCAACATTTGGCGTTAATTTTGTAAGGGTTAATCTTAAATCTCCTCGGCTAATGATGTCCAGTCTGTTTCTTTTTTTTGTTAGGAGATTGGTAACAGCGTTGAACCCCCTTTCTATTAGGTATCCGCTCACTTCACTTTGGTAACTAACGAGACCTCGGAGAAACACTATTATTAATACACTATGGTCTCTATAGGGACCAACGCTAACTTCATCCAAAAAAACAATATTTTCACTATTTATCAGTTTTAATACAATACTCTTTGGTATTTTATCGTTTTCGAACGAAACATTGTACAGAATAACATCAAAATGGCATTCTTTTTTCAAATATGCTCTTGGGGAAAAATAATAGAACTTAGTCCGCCATTTTGATTCGTGTTATGTGTTATGTGCTGGTTGCAGTTTATGATACAGGTTAATTTAAAAGTGTTTTGGCGTATTAATCAACTTTATTTATAATCAAGATTAGTTCAAGATCTAACAGTTTAGATAATAATTTTGTCAAAAAACTGTAAATACCAATTAATAAAACATATATTTCGTTAACGACCAACTTGATGATACCAGCGCTTTTGGGTATGACGGTACCTATTTTTATTTATTTTCTTAAATTTTAGTGTAGTCTGTGATCTCAAACAAAATCATGTGATGTGAATGTGAAATATCCTAGACAATATTTAAAAAAAATTAACATAGCTGTAAAATTGAAAAACAAATAAATTATTTAAAAATTACGAAAAAAAACTACGTATTAATTATTAAAAAAATATTAATATTTATGTAAATAAATATTTTTGTACTATAACATATGTTGTTTATTTTTTCCGTACGTATATATGTTTACCAATTATATAAAAAAATATAAAAAGCATAGGTCATCGATTTACTTTTTGAATTAAAAATCCTCGACTAACAAGTAGTAATATTTTTCTCAAAGTGTCATGTTACAACTGAATTATTTTGTAGCTTAAGCCATTTAAATTAAACAATTCTCACACCAGTGTATTGCTGTGCTCAAGACCTCTTAAGAAATATACGCTTTACAGTATTGGATTCAATTCAAATAACTCATAAGCCATTTTTGTGACCACGGTCCACCGGAACGAACTCGGAACGTGTGCGCGTAACGGTCCGTGTGTTTTTAGAAATAATGCGAAAATGGCTGGTAGTATGAGCGGGTATGACGATGGAAAGGAAATTAAAAACTTCCTCGCTATATTCCATAATACGGGATAAGTAACGGGTATGATGTTCTGCAGCCAGAATTGCTGATATTCGTTTTTAAACTGAACCTTAAGTTCTTCGTTTGTACTTAGTTCAGTCGGTTCCTCTTGTATTATGACATTCGTTTCTTCTATGTCAACATATGGAATAATTATCCACGGTGGTATTACCATAGTCAAAATATCCTTAAACCTAGATTCAAAATCTGAATAAAGGGCATTTAAATGTTAACGTAAGTTGAAACGTCGTCTTCCTGGCAGCTTGTCTGTGACAAATTGGGGAACTGAGAAAATTCGCCCCGTCCAATATGTTGCTTCATTAGTTTAACTCTGGCAAGAAACGCTGATAAGATGGACTTTGTTTTAAGGCGATTACACCTGCGAACGACCTTGAGTTAGTGACAGGCGCAGCGTAAATACTATTCCGCACGCCGATATCTCCAAAAGTCAAAGAGTATATACAGTGGGTGCAGATACGTTTTAACATTTTTGTTTACCTATATGAACTTTTATCATCATGAATCAAATGAATGTTAGCAAACTCAAAACCCATAACCGATAATCGGTCATTTATCGATTCATTTTATAAAAACGATAAATATCGAAAGAGAAAACAGTAAATATCGAAAATCGACAAAAGAATTATTATATGACAATTTTACACAATCATGACTGTTACGTATCCTATTATCTTATAATATACAATACATCTCGTGTAGCACTTTATTTTAATACATACAATTAAGAATTTTAACAAAACCTTTAAAATGTGATTTTGTAAAAAGTGATCTCTTAAATAACCTTTAAAAATTTAAGTTTTTGTTTAGAAATCTCATAAGAAAAAGTAGACATTTAATTTAGTTGAAACCATGTCTGTATGTTTTCAATTAAATTAAAAGGAAAGTTTTAAGCAGGTTGATTAATTTAGACTATTTGTATGTATAATATATTTAATTTATATTTATTTCATTTCTTATGATAGCAAACAAGTAAACAGTTTTCTTGATAGAAACATATAAACATCGCCTATAGACACTAAAAATGTTAATGGTGCATTGCTATTCTTGTAGCAGGGTTAGAATGTTACATGCATATGCTTACCTTGCCCTCAAAACCGAATCACGACAGTTAAAAACACCGACGCTATTGCGGCAGGAATATGTAACGCGGTAGTTCCAAAACCGGGTTGATGTGTTGCAAAAAACCAAGGTCGAAAAAAATTACTGATGATTATAATAACTGCCTCGTAGTCAAGGGGATAACCTAAAGTTTGGTTTAAGGTATTTTTCGAAAATTCAAAAATCTCAGTAGCAGCTTGGAGTCTGGCGGTTGGTGTGTTACCACTTCCATGCCTCGGATGAGCACATAAAGCAGTCGGTCCTGGTTATTGTTAAAACAACAACGACGATATATATTCACGCCAGTCCCTTTACGAGGTATGCAAAGAGAACCGAGTGCAATAGTGCGAGTGCTTTCAGCCCCTTAATACCCTCTTTTACCTCTTTAGGAGATAAAACTCAAAGTTTCCTTACATGCACGTTTATGTAATTGAAGTAAAGAGCATAACTAATAAATTTGAAAAGATTTTGATGAAACAAATTTTATTTGTTACACAAACTTAACCACATTTTTGATCCTTTTAAGGGATGAAATTTAAAAAACACTAAACTCGTATTCATTTAATTGTGTTAAAAAACATAAATACTAAGTTTTAAATAATTTCTACAATATTCTACAATAAACAATCTATTTTTTTAATACAAACAAAAACGCTTTTTTTTACCCTTTTAAGGAATAAATGTATGAAATCCCTAAATATATAATTTTTAAATTGTGTTGAAGAACATAAGTACCAAATTTCAAGTTATGTTGACCATAAGCGTTTAATTTTTCATATGAATTGTAACACCCATTTTTACTCCTTTAAGGGATGAAACTCCGAACTTCATTACGCGCATGTTTCTTTAATTTGGATTGAATTGAATAAGCAGGTACTACATTTTATGAGAGTTTAGATAATATAAACTTTTTATTTTAATACAAACTTATACACTTACCCTTTTAATGGATGAAATTTAAAAAAAAATCTGAAATATGAATTTCTTTAATTGCATTAAAAAGCATAAATACTAAATTTTTAGTAATTTCTACGACAAACAATTCATTTTTCATACAAAAATTAACTCTCCTTTTATCCCTTTATGGGATGAAATTCAAAAATGCGTATTTATTTAATCGTATTAAAAAGCATTAATACTAAATTTTAAGTAATATACATTTTTTTTAAAACAATCATTAACGCCCCTTTTACCTCTTTAAGGGATTAAATTACATCATAAGAACAACCTCTGTAAAAAATCAGCCTTCCCGCTCCAAACTTATTATCTACTATAAAAAACGTTCAAGCGTAAACGAAATGTCCAATTTTTAAACAGCACAACCTTATTACTGTGCCAAACGCACTATCTGTATTATTACTCTTTGACTCTAATGTGGAGAGCGGTATACGCTGACGTGCGACACAGCCTCCTCGTACGAACGCTATCGGGAGACTGACTTTCGGAGCGAGCGCTGTCCGCGAATGAAATAATAAGGTTTTTATTGATTTAATGGCACACTATAATGATTTTGTAAACTGTTGAACTTAAATTTTATAAAGCAATAAATTGTCTGTAACAAAGTGAAAAAATCACCAAAATCGTTTCAGTAGTTTAGAAGTTATAAGAAAATTCTTGCGTAAAAATAAGAGAGATATTCGATTTTTTTTCGTCAAAAATAACAATGAAATTTGAAAAAACGAACTTAAAATTTAAAGTTAATTATATTTTACGTACAATGTATATTTTTTTTAAATTATTGGATTAACGGTTTAGGAGAAGTAGGCTTTCAAAGAGAAGTATATTTCGTAGTTTGGCGTATGTTATCGCCTTAATCAAATTTAAACTGCCGCCTTGTAATTGCAAATTAACCATATTAAATTTTGTAAACAAATCTGTTAAATAGGCGATGTCTGTTTTCCCCTTCCTTAAATTTTCTTTTAAAATTTTATCTTTAGTATCCAGAAATTCTAAAATAGTCTTAAAAAGTGCAAAAAATTTTGTCGAACATAAGCCTTTCGACAGCTAGCGTACTTCAGTATGAAGGAGTAATTGATGAAAGTGTTCGTCATTTTCTTCACACAACTGCGCAAATAACCGCGTATTCAACGCGTTGCTTCGGATTCGGTTTACTGCATCAATGTCTAAATGAAGTGATTCATGCAATCTAATACTCACATTTTTAGCAACTAAATGTTGTCGATGGATGAAACAAAATGTGTCAGGGGTGTTAGCAATACATTGCGTATTGCTAACACCCCTGACCCATTTTGTTTTAAATAGCTTATAAATCCACGATAACGTCCAACCATGGCAGGTGCTCCATCTGTAGCTACTGATATTATATTTGACAAAGGAATTGTTTTTTCAATGAAGTAATCATTCAAAACATGAAATATTGATTCACCTTTAGTGTCGGTTATCAAAGTTCTTGCGAAGAGCAGTTCTTCGTAGATTTCTTGATTCATAATAAAACGAACATATGCCAATAATAATGCTGCATTATCAGGTAAAGTTGACTTGTCCAGTTGTATAGAGAAATGAGTCGTTTGCAAATAATTACATAAGACGCTTTCTATATCAGAACTCATTTCATCAATACGTCTTTCAACAGTATTGTTGCTTAAGGGAATTCTTTTAATGACATCAGATGCAGGTTTGTGTAAAACAGTTTTTAAAACCTCTTCAACGGCTGGCAAAATTAACTTCTCTCCGATAGTATGCGGTTTTCCGGATTTTGCTATAAGTAACGAGATATTGTAAGACGCCCGCAAACCATCATCATTTCTTTGTGACGTCGAAGCGAACATTCTGTCCAGTGTAGGTCTCTTCTGAAGTTTATCTTTGAGTGTTTGAAAGTATTTCAAATCTTTTTCTGTTTTATCGGGGTGGCATCTTCTCAGATGATCTTGCAGTTTAGATGGTTTCATAGCGTCATTGCCCAAAACTTTGTTGCATAAAAGGCACATAGGCAATTTTTTTTCCGGCAATGATGGAATGAAGCCAAATTTCAAATAATCAACACTTTACTGCCTACATTTTTTATGGATTCGGACATGGCATCAGTCATCTGTGGGCAAAATTAAATTCTTTAAATAAGACAGAAATTCCAGCAGCTGTATATTAAAAATATTTTTTGATTTTTCCGAAAACATTCCATAATTCGAACATCTTCTTACAACAATTAGCTCGAATTACGGAGATTGCACTGTAATTATAATACCGATTGCTAAAACTTTCAAAAAGAAACTATTGAGGAGTACTCGGGTAATTTTGTATGATTGAATATTAAACTACTAATAAATAAAGTCATGATTGGCGAAATTTATCTATCTTTGCTAACTACGAGTACAAAACTAAAATTTAATAAAAAATAATGTACTTACTTTTCTCCAGCACTCTCAAACAAAATAACACTGACTCACTATAATTTGTGTGATATACTATCTGTTTATATTATATTTTCTTAACACTGTCCTTTTCAAGATTCAGGAAACGAATAAACGTATTTGTCCCACATTCGTATTTATAGAGTGACGAATTGAACAAGTCAGTGCAAGGTAGCGAAGCTCTGAGACGGCGACTCTCAGGTTTTTACAAGTTCAAAATGTATTGCGACCACAAAGCGAATACCAACATCCCACAACTTACACAATTTTATAAACATATATAATACATTTTTTTACTTCATAGGTACTTTTATAAATAATGTATATGTTTTGATATTATAAGATAGTATGATGTAAGTAAATAGGTACTATCAGTGTATGTGTTGAGATCCACTGTCGTGGACCCCCATTTTTATTTCATGGACCCCAAATTTTTTTTCGCTGACGTAGACCTCTTGCAGGTTGTCATAGACCCTTAAGGGTCGATATAGACCACTTTGGGAATCACTGGTTTAGGATATCATTGTCTTGAGTCAGCGAGGTACTAGATTGTAGGTGGCTGGATTACAATTTCATTGTCTTGCCCGACACAGTACTAGTTTATTATTGAATTCATTACAATGCATTTACTTGTAACGCAACTTTTAGTAAACATAATAAAGATGAGCTAAAATTATGGAATTTAAAAAATATCATGTGCCTAAACTATTGAGATTCTTCGGTTAACTTTTTTGTGTGCAGTCTAAAAAATATTTTTAAGACGTGTCAATTATTTTTAATAAACTATTCATATACAATTATACAATACAATTATAGATACATGTTTACATTTTACCCACGGCTTCGCTTGCGTTTATGTTTTTAAATAACTGTAAAAATCATCATCATGATATTTTTATTGCATGACTTTCAAAATTTGAAAAAATCTAAAATTGAGCTAAGTTTAAAAAACTAAAAACATAGTTTATTATATAGATTTACAACAAACACTCAGTAAATTTTCTTACAAATAACAAATTGACGTGGGAAGTGCGGTACTTCAAATAAAGTGGCAGAGGAATCTCCGTAGTAACCTAAATTTTCTTACAAATAAATAAACAAATATTAAGGGGACAAATAACGCTTACTGATCTAACCCCAAAGTAAGAAAATTATTTGCTTGTGTTACGGGCGTTAGTCAACGATACTAATACATAGAAATACATATATAAAAACTGAAATATATTTAATAAACACTCAGACCCGGAAATATAAACATTTATGCTTATCACCAAATGCTTGTCCCCGTCGGGGATCGAACTCCACTGATTGTATAGTCAGGGTCGCTAACCACACGACCAACGGGGCGGTCAAATAACAAAATTGAAGCACACGTCAAATAATGATTTATAAAACCAAATTGTTGATAGTTTGGGTCACATTATTGTTAGTTTTTGCAAGCATATCTAATTAAAAAGTTACAATATCAATGATTAAGCCTATGTTACTCGCTGATAATGTAGCTTTATTTTGGTGAAAGGATTTTTAAAATCGGTTTTGTAGTTTAGGCATCAAAGCATAACAAAAACATAAACTTACGTTCGTAGGTATTTATAATATGAGTTGGGATATCTAGCAACGTGAACAAATTATGTAACCTTTAGTTTCGAGATTTTTAGATGGATGGCGTAACCTGCAATAAATCTTCATAAACCTAAACTGAAACGATGCATTTTTCATGAATCGAACTAGAGTGCTAGAGGTTAGTCAATTATAGTGGCGTAATTCGACGTTGCTAAAAACTTGTTCAGTATATTTCTCGAACTCTCTGTGATTGTAGAGCTATTGATGGAATGTCCATTTCTGTAACGATCTATGTGCCCTGCACTGTGCACCCACATCCGTCAATGACAAGAGTCGAAGCGTACCCTTTTTGTATAATAAAGTTAGTTTTTACTTTGTAAATGGTTTTTGTTAAGTTGAGCGATTAAAATAAACATAAGTACAAAGACAATACGGCGAATCTCAATTGTTTGCATTTGAAACATTTTAAAATGTACACACGCATTAAGTATGTTAATGGCAAATTTTTTCAGCATAAACTTTACACCAAATATTTGATTTTAATATATTATGTCGTGCTCTTTAATATGATATAATATATGTCAGATATAATCCAGACTAGCCTTATTAAATATCTTAATACATGGATTCCGAAATAACTGAACCGATTTCAATGAAGTTTTGTAGGTATAGATATATTTACTGTTTGGTCCAATTTAAAAGTTAGGATAGATTTTATCTCAATCAAGGGGGGGGGGGGGGGGGGGGCTCCCCCAAGTACCCCACTCAAATATTTAATACAAGTTATGTGTATGATAAACAACGTCTGCTGGGTCAGCAAGTATATTTATAAATCTGTTTAAAACCTTTTTTAGAATGATAATTCTTGGATAACAACCGACAATATAATTTTCGTACACCATAAAATAACAAGCTAAGTAGTCTAATACAATCATATATATGCTATTATCTTGCGGATGGAGGTAGGTAATTTTCGGCGATGAAAATAAATAATCAAATATTACCATAATACATAATATTAACACAAAATGCTGGAGAAAAAATGGCGACAGACCACAGACTATTTAGAAGATTTACGTTCGACAGACGCAGATGTGACTGAGGCTGTGCATCTAAGATACAAAACCAATAGGTACCAAAGTAAAACTCATGTATGTATGTACTTCACTTTTCATAGCTATGTACGGTAGTCGCACTAGGGTTATCACTTATCAGCTTTGCCTTATGCACGAAAAACTGGTAGTGGCACTCGTATCTAGGTGTTTGATTTATTGTTGCGAATAAATGGAAATGAAAACAAATAATAACTAAGATATTTTAATGTTATTGTTATACCTATAACAAATTTTTTTAAAAAAAGTTCACTGACGCGCTTCTCAAGCGGGTGGCACTCGCGCTTGCACCACTATATACTGTATTCCAACTTCATAGGAAGGGACGAAGAGCGAGCAAACTCACGCGCCTCGATCTCGGCATTGCGCTCGGCATGCAGAGTCGCGATTGTACCAGAGCGCGCAATGACAAACGGACGGTGTGCCGTTTTTTTAAACAATAACCGCGCGCTTTTTTCACTAAAAATAAGTTCAAGTACATCTTTAATATGACAAGTAGGACATATTGTGCTATTGTTGGTTGCATGAATTCGTCAATAACGCTTCCAGAGATAACTTTTTTAGATTACCTGGAAACTCTGAAAGGTACGACTGTAAATTAATATTACTAGTATGTGTGTGTTTTTAATGGATAAGTATTTCCCCTTATTTCCCGAAAAAAAGATGTCTGGATTAATAAATAAAGTTAATAGAGTAGAAAAAAGTGATTGACACGAGTTGTTTATTGTACTATGTGTACAAATAATACTAGAAAAATCAATTTGACCATATCTGTCACTAGACAGTTTCTCAGTTTAAGTATTTCTACTGCCGCTATAACAACATATACCACTAAAAACCTACTGAACCGATTTTGATAAAACTTAGAAAGTTCCCTAAGTTGTAATATACCTACCTTTTTAAATCAAAAATAATTATCTCGATATGTTTCTTATTTACTGAAAAATTTCCGGACAAAGACACAAATATACATACACTTATGCAATTTTAGCCATAGCCAATTTTTCCAAGCACGTGTAGTGCTTGGACGCCTAAATATATCATCATACTCAAATGTTATCCAATTCCAACAATATTACATACATACATGTTAAACTGATTAATCTTTCGTTTTTTCGTTGCTTGAAAATATTGTCTAACTGATGATAACTACTGGTTTATGTAATGAAGACCGAATAACGAATACTGAAGTAGGTATACAGGTATATATAAAATACCTGAATACAATTAGGAAAATTAACTTTAGTTACATATCCTAAACTATTATTTAAAATGAAAAATGACAAATGAAACACATAATGATTTTTAAATATCTATTCAACGATACGTGACATTGTTCATCAATATATATTTTTTTAATTTTGATAATATGGCGTATGGTGGTGTCCATGGTGGAGTCTAGTAACACTTGCAAGATTAAAACGAATCGATTGACATACGAAACATAAAAATTAGCCTACGCGTTTGGCCTTTAGAATGCCACATAACAACAAACATACATACACATATAGACTGATAAACACAATACCCTCCTAAAATCCGGTAAAAACAACACGTATTTTAATTGAACACTTCTTATTTAAATCACAAAGTATTTTATTTGTTTATATAAAGAAGTATATTTACAATCACAAAACTAAAAGGAAACACAAAGTAGGCAAATGTAATTAAAATACTGGAGGCGGGCAGCGCTATTGCATGTTTACGTACCGTGCGGCTGTAAGTATCTATTTCAAAGATACGGCCCAGTTATTCTACTGTATATAACATTACCGTGCTTGCACTATTACCAACCATTCCGAGGTATCGCGTCCGCCCGTCCGTGAGAGGTGTCTATAATAATATAATATGTGCGTTGCTCGAGCGCTATTTGCATGTAGATTGACTTTTGTACCTATTTGCTTTGTCCTTAAAATAAATAATCCAATAGATTTGACAAACGCGTACAAACCTGTTAGGTACAGAAAAGGTGTATTAACCTGCTAAATTCAAAATACATAAATTTATTATTTTTTCCGCGAGATATCTTACGGGGTATGAAAAGAGACGCCAAGTGCCATAGATCACAATTTCTTCAGATTTGGCTTGCTTACACTATATTTTTCCTACAAACACGACGCGTCGTTACAGAGACTCTTGTTACCACTTTCTTATACGAATCGTCCGATCCATCAGAGCGTAGTAGGTTAGTCATCAGTCCTCGGTACCTACATTCTTCCACATTTGCATTGTATACCTATGACTATTTGCGTATCTTTCTAAATGCGAACAAAGCACGCCCTTTCATAATTTTTTCCGACACGTTTTTTATAGACCATTTTTTCTCTATCACACAATATTACGAGTATGAACGCAGTCTGTAAGTATTACACCACATTTTTTTTCTCTCATGCCTTTTATGATATATTTAACTCTTGCTTTCATACTTGGATAAACACAAAATGTGCACGGCACCCTGATATAAAAACGTGCTTTAAATTTAATTAGGATTCGAAAATCGGATCTAAGTAATTTTTTGGTCATTCTTTTTCTACGAGTACCTACAAAAGTATTTATCTAAAAGAGATATATTTCAATGCATAAATATATATATATATATATATATATATATATATATATATATATATATATATATATATATATATATATGTCTATACACCATCAGAATAGATATTGCACATTTTACTTCAGTATGTCAGTATGTTCAGTTTTTTACCAATCCTTCTACATATATGACTGATTTACTAATTTAGCAGGTAACTTATTCGCCTAAAGCTATGAGATTTCCGAGTCGGACAAAAAATCTTACTCGAGTTTAAACTTTTTAATGGTAACATATCAAAATCTCTGTGCCTTGGAGAGCGTTTAAGAAGGTATTTACGTTTGACAAATTTCCGATTTCATCTGTCAATTATATTATGTAAAATTCATGAAGGTGTATTGTATCTGGAGACAGCACTTCTAATACCTACTTGAAACACAATTTTAAATACTGCTGTCATCTTCTGATGTCTTACCCTCTCTTTCTAACACAGCTGTATAAAAAGAGATGGACAGACCTCATAGACAGAAATATAACGTAAATATGTTTTCAAGTGATTAATACGAGTGCTAGCTCCACCTATACGTAATACCTGTAACCTTGCAAAGTGGGCAGAGTTACCCCAATTTTAGGATTAAAATTCACGTAAACAGGCTAACAAACGTTTAAAAGGCTTTGGTACCTGGCTAGATAGATAATAAAATAGCTGAATTTACCAATTGTAATTACCATCGATTGTTACTATAAGTAACCTCGCTTGTACAATAAATAAGATCGACAGCTTTACCAGCAATTTGATTTGATGTGATGATTGATGTAGTCATTGTTTATTATTACATTATTATTGCCAATTACTTTACCAGCAATTTTAACACTGCCAACAAGCTCCGGGATTAAATATATATTTTTAAATATAGCCTTTTTTATGTTATAAGATAGCAAACAAGCAGATGGGTCTCCTGATGGAAAGAGTCAACAATCGCCTATAGACATCAAAGGTGTTAAAGGTGCGTAGCTATCTTGTGGCGACGTCTAATGCTACATGCATAAGTTAACCGGTTACCTTACCCTCCAAACCGGAACACGACAGCGACAAGCACTGATGCTATTGCGGCAGTAATAGGCAAGGCGGTGGTACCAGACCCGGGCGGGACAATGCAGAACTCTACCACCTAGTAAAAAGCTAGCCTGGATTGAACTTGAGACCTAGATATTTACTGTTAATCAGGCTAGCCATTGAACCAACAAGACATCCAATTACTTAATGCTTGTTAATTATTAGTCTGTCGGGGAAAAGCGTCGCGTACATGTATTTTAGGCTAACTACGAGTATGAGGCTTAATACGAGCGAGCATTGCAACTTAAGCCGCATTGCTGAAGCGAGATTACAGAGTGAGTTTATAATATTAGTATTTAATACTAGAGTTTATTCAGTATTCTTAATTGCCGATGCAAAAGGAAAAATATCTTTGGTTTAAAATGTGTATGTGTATGCGTCTTGTATGGGTGGGTATATGTTTACTGTTTTTGGTCTAGACAAAGTATAAATTCGTACAACTCCAATTTTTCCAGGACTCTTTTGAAGAATAGACCTTTTGCCTTTCTGTCAGGTAGTTTTTAAGAGACGAATAAGGCTATATAAATTACTACAATTGTGGCTACTAGGTGGTGGAACTGTATTGTCTCGCCCGGGTCTGGTATCACCACCTTACCTATTCCTGCCGCAATAGCGTTAGTGCTTATCACTGTCGTGTTTCAGTTGGGAGGGTAAGGTAGCCGGTAAACTTATACATGCATCATTAAGTCTCCGCCACTAGGATACCGACGCGCCATAAAAATGTTTGGGGTCAATAGGCAATGGCCGTCTCAGGGATTAAATGGATACGCCTTTCAAGACAATTTTTCTTGCAATTACATATAGAATGCAGAGTTATACTACTTACTAGTGAAATAAAGTCATTTCAAAGGTATTTTTTAAACCTTGTTATCTCATTCGGTACGATAAAACAGTAAGCACAACATGGTTAATTTCTATTTTTTCACAATATGTATTCAACCTTCAACAACAACAACAACAACATTCACTTTCAAATGTGACATTTTAGACAGTAATATGAGCGTTTGCTCATATGCGCGGTGACACGTTTTCCTTCCCAATGGCGTGTCTATTAGTATTCATGTAGTCTGTGGGTCATCTCTTTTCATCAGGTGCTCATCTGTTTGTTTACTGTTTTAAGATATAAAAAAATATTAATCACTTGGTTTCTGATATATACAGAGTGTTTTTTAGCTGTGAGACGGAATAAAACCCGTGGAAATTCACGCTTATACATATCGAATAAAAATATTCAAAAAAAAGTGTTAAATAAACAAGAAAACAGTAATTGAAATATTGTCAAAAGTCTCTTAAATTAATGGTTATCCTAGTCGTCGTAGTCGTAACGCTAGTCTTCACGATTCACGAATCAACATAATACATAAGTAGATAATGTAAACGTAATCTACCTACTCGTTTTAAACTAGTGTGAATTGTGAGTAATTTTCCCTTTATAATTGTTCCTGGTAATAAACCAGGAAAGACAGGCAAAAGTACCTAGGCACTAAATAATAAAAAATGTCTTAAGTGTGTTATAATTTAAAAAAATAAACTAGACACAAATAAAAGTGTAACATACAGCTAATATTTACATTAGTATTTCTGGAGTAAACGGAACCATCCTCACAAAGGTCAAACTTGACTTGATTATTTAATATTTTACAATAATTTCAATTTTTGAATTATTCTTCTGTATTTGGCGATTTTGGACATAATTTTAAATTAAATTAAGTAACGCATAGGCACGTCCCATATCCAATTTTCATTGGAACACTGGAACACTTGGGCATATATTTTATGGATTTTTGGGTACAGAACCGAATACTGAGTACACTCCTTCAATAGGTCCCACGGTTTAAAAAATATCCTGTATAAGAATAAACGATTCCTTATTTTTGGTGTCAATTTATAATATAAAATTGCGTGTCAAAATATCAAATTTGTGATGTCACTATCTTAAAAACTAGTTCGACCACTGTATAAGTGTTCTCGTATAGTAACACAAGTACTCGATTAAATTGCTCAGCAATCATATTGATTCACACCGACATATTATGTTTGATAATGGTTAAGGGACACTTTGTCGAACAGGTAATATCAGGTTACCCGTTACAGTTATTGCGATCTACAAGGTGACTTTTTATGTACATTTGATCGTATGGTGGTGCTGATGGTTCAACATTAGTATGGTGGTCGTGATGGTGCAACAGGTAGCTACGACTATAACTGATGTATAAAAAGTTTAGAATTAATTGCTCCTGATCCTAATCTCGTAAAAATAAAGTTATATTATCAGTATTCTACATATTATACACATTGTAGAAAACAAGTGAAATTGCAAACTATTCTATTTTACACGATTTCTGTATCCCAAAAGGAAAAAACAAACAGAAACCTCATAGGATCAGGTTGTTGTCCGTCCGCCTGTCAAGACCCTTTTTGAAGCTAAAATTAAGATTAAATACTCAGGTCTGCAATCCATTGGAGCAGAAAAAAATCCACCTCATGCAAGAAGATTTTTTTATATCATAAGATAGCAAACAAGCAGATGTCTCCTGATGGAAAGAGTCAACCATTGCCTATAGACACCAAAGGTGTTAATGGTGCGTTGCTATCTTGTGGCGAGGTCTAATGCCACAGGCATATGTTTACCGGCTACCTTACCCTCCAAACCGGAACACGACAGTGACAAGCACTGACGCTATTGCGGCAGGAATAGGTGAGGCGGTGGTACCAAACCCGGGCGAGACAATGCAGAACTCTACCACCTAGTAGCGACGTTGGTAGTGATTCAAATAGCCAATTGGTCGCCTTTTACGACCTACCTGGCAGAACGGCAATTGGCCTATTCTTCAAAGGAGCCCGGAACCAACACAGGGGATAAACGAGTTCTACTTGCAAGGGAATCAAAATAAATTGGGGAATTTCCATTGACTCCCAGATCATCATGAAATTTGGCAAGAATCAATGGCTTCAAGCACTTCTAAAGGTATAATTCTGAAATCAGTGAAATATGAAGGTTAATAAAAAAAGCGATGGAATCTATATTTAAAAGGTCCGTTGGTCGAGTGGTTAGCGAACCTAACTGCAAATCGATCCCGACAGGGACAAGCGTTTGTGTGATGGGCATAGATGTTTGTATTTCTGGGTTTGTGTGTTTATTATGTATATAACAGTATTTATATATGTACTAGCTGACCCGGCAAACGTTGTTTTGCCATTCATATTAGGAAACAACTTGACAAGTAATTTATATAAGTCTTCGCGATTGTCCTTCTACGCAGCCAAAATGGCATTAAACTTTATATGGTGGTTAAGTATTCTTATATTTTCTAATTTTCCGCGCAATTTTCTTAATATTTTCTTTTATAAGAACCTTCTCCTTACAATTACAAACACAACAAAAAAAAATACCGAAATTGGTCCAGCCATTCAGGCGTGATGTCGTGACCAAGGAAAATAGGGATTGATTTTTATATATATAGATTTCTATGTATGAGTATCGTTGACTAGCACCTATAACACAACCAAATAATATGCTTACTTTGGTATTAGATCAGTTCGTGTAATTTGTCCAGCAATATGTATGATTTGTTTTTGTTAGTTCAATAAACCTTTTTGGGGATTTAACGGCAAAGCTAAATTTGTCTTTTAACCTAGTTTGCCTTTTGATTTAGCCTGCGTTTTATAAGTTTAAGTTAGTACAGAACTCTTGGTGCACGAGAAATTTTTAATAATCTCGGAAGCTTTGGACTGCATGTTGACAAGTAAGTGGTGTTGTTTATAAGTCACATCCATACTATATACTATATACTATAATATTATAAATGCGAAAGTAACTCTGTCTGTCTGTCTGTCTGTTACGCTTTCACGGCCAAACCACTGAACCGATTTGGATAAAATTTGGTACAAATATGGTTTGAAACCCAAGAAAGGACATAGGATAGTTCTTATCCCGGATATCCCACGGGAACGGGAACTATGCGGATTTATATTTTAGAATTTTTTCCACGCGAACGAAGTCGCGGGCACAGCTAGTATTTAATAAATCCTTGTATTTTCCTCTCATTTCCATATTGTTCCGGGCCTCTTTTTTAAAATAGACCTTTTGCCGTCCTGCCAGGCATTTCGTAAAAGGCGAACGATTGACTATACGTTTCACTACAGTCGTGACTACTTGGTGGTAGTGTTCCTCAACGTCTCGCCTAGTAGCGTCAGTGTTTGCCACTTATAATTATGTATATGGTACTACCATCTGGCCACACGGATAACAATTATGCACCATTAACATCTTTGGTTTAATAATGGTTTCTCTTTTTTCATCAGGAGAACCATCTGCTTGTTTGTTATCTCATAGTATAAAAAATCAAAGTTTATTTTAAATATCTTAAATCACTAGTATTAAATGTTTCCTACAATATTATTATTTGTTATTATAACGATGAATCGGGCACTAGACCTTAGACGTCTTCTATAGCACTACGTTGTGTATGATATATTATGATGTATGGAAGCTAGACAGGCGAAAAATATTGATTGTGTTTTACCTATATGTTTGCCCGTACCAGATCTTCAAAGGATAGGCCTTGGGCTTCTTGTCCGGGCTTACTAACAGTCGATCGATCTATGAGGCGCACAGATTCTAGGCATCACCATTTGGTGGACGTTCCACGTACCCGGACAAAGCGGTTCGACTCAACATTCTTCATTCGGACTTCAAAGGACTGGAACATGCTTCCTGAGTCTGTGTTCCCCGACGAGTACAATCTCGGGATTTTCAAGAGAAGAGTGAACAGATACCTTCTAGGGAAGCGCGTTCCATCTTAGGCCTCATCTCAGCTTACCATCAGGCGAGATCGAGGTCAAGCGCTTACCTATCGATAGTAAAAAAAACGTGTCATGATTTCTAGGAGATAGACTTCCGCAACATATCGCCCGGGTTTATTTTAGTAAAAGTGATTTAGTAAAAGTGATATGCTATAGAAAGAAGGGCACAAGTGGAATACACCGCATGAATCTAAATCTGTTATTAATTTTTTTTTGTTATATTTTTAATTTCAATGGTTTTCTGAAATTAATGCATAGTATACGCAAGTTTGTATTTATTTTCATCGTGTGTTCTAGTGTTGTATATCGTATGTGTATCCGTAGATGTTTATATATCATCATTATATTCATCTACGTATGTATACCCATTCATATTGTTATATAATATACTAGTAGGCTGTTCTTTTTTATAGATCAATTTGATAAGAATTTTGAATGTAATATTACACATTATTTAATAGCGCACACATGAATATGCATACTTAACATAAATTAAGGTAAATATATAGGTAATTATTATTAGACACTTTTATTAATGCACTTGTACATAAACACATAATTATGGAACACATACAATGGAATTTCACCAAGTGATTTCACCAAGGAAAGTATAGAATTTATATACCTAGTTATTATGTTTTTTAGTCCTATCGCCAGGGTTTGCTACCATCACCATGCATTTTCTTACCACAACTATGTTCATACTTGTCACTGTCCGGTTTCAGTTTGGTAATCATGTAACATTAAATCTGCCTCACGGATATAGGACATTGTTTACATCTTTGGTGTTTATAGGCATCAGGTGAGTCAGCTAGTTTTTTCTACTCTTTGATGAAAAAATATACACCATATGTTCGATATTATGCTTATATGTCATGCTACGAGTAATAAACGTTTCCTTGACAATTAAATGCATCCTTATAATATTATAAAACTTTTTGTTGTGTATTTTATATTTAAACGCTAAAATCTACAGAAGTACTATTTAATTTGTAAAATTCTTTTATAATTTGTAAATTATTTACTGAGGACCTATAAGATTTTTATATTTTATATAACTTTTATACAACTTATATAACTATTTGCGTCAGAATTGAAACCTTTTGTATATTCTACAGGAGCAATGCAACTTTCGAGTTCAGCTGTGTGTTTTAATACACATAAACATTCAAGCATAAACAACTCTACATTTATTTTATAAGTACTAAATAATACACAAGTTTTAAATAAAATTGGTTGTAAACTAAATAGACCGTGATCCCAGGAACAAACTTTTTTTTAGTAATACCAAGCTAAATTATTTTGAACAGGTTGATTTTGACGAGACGCCCATATGTTCTTCTATAAAGAATCTTGAATCGGGTAACTAATAAAGTAAGGGGGCTTCGAACATTTCTAATTCGATTAAGGAAAATATTGATTCATAACAATAATAATTTTTTTACTTTAGTCGCTTGATTTTTTTATGAAAAACCCGAAAATACTTTTGTCCTACTCATTTGATGGTTTTTCTGATGAGTCCTCCATTATTATTGATTCGGAATTATAAGATTTTTAAATTGATATTAATCAATTTAACAACAAACTAATTTTCTCACAACAGCTTATTAATTATTATTATAATTCAAGGGTTACTTTGACCTAAACGTAAAGTGGAAACATTTTTTCGTCCGACACTCTAAAGTTTTCTTTTTATATATCTTTATTAGTTACCAGATTCAAGATTTTTCAAAGATAGAAAAGATGTGCGTCTCGTCAAAACGAAGTTGTTCACAAAAAAGCAGCTTGTTATTAATAAAAAAATGTTTCTAGAACCACGGTCTGAAATATATTTTCCTGCATTACTAAAAACAATTTCCGAAAAAATAAATACCTTACAAGTCGAAGATCACATTTGCTAATCCTAAGACTACGATAAAGCTTCAGTAAAGGTGAGCTCCATTTATAATGACAATGTCAAGGGCAAAACGTTATAAAATAAATTAAACTTCATTCTGACAATTTCGTTTGCAACTGCTGCAAAGTGATGTTTCATTCTCTTGAAGCGCAAAAGAATAATATTGAATTTTGCATATGACATGAGACACTGTCTCAGTCTGCATTTGTAGGTAGTGCAAACATATTTAAAATTAAATCTGTAGTCTAGACATTTATTTTTGCAGACGATTTTTAACTATGCATTCATTAAATAAATTATCATCGTCACACTATTTTCAATTCCTATAATCAAATATAATACGATAAAAATGTAGTCTTATAATGCTACGGTTGCTGTTGCCATTGTCCCCGTGTTGTTCCGGGCTTCTTTGAAGAATAGACAAACTACCGTTCCGTCAGGCAGGTCGTAAAGGCGATCGATTGGTTATACGTGTCACTATAATCGTGACAATTAGGTGGTAGATTTTCGCAATGTCTCGCTCGGATATTTGGTATCATCGACTTACCTAATCCTGCCGCAATAGTGTCAGTGCTTGTAATTGCCGTGTTACAGTTCGGAGGGTAAGGTAGCCGGTAGACTCATGCATGTGGCATTGCCATTCCACCGTACGGATAGCAATACACGATTAACATTTTTGGTGTCTATAGGCGATGGTTTCTCTTTTGCTGTTTCCTGGCTTATGATTTAAAAAAAAAGTAATATATTCTGAATAGGGTGTAAGCATATCTACCGCTCTTATAAAAAATACAGAGAATGTAAGGTCTGCCATGGAGAAAGCAAGACTGGCAATCCTATTTCTAATCGATTTTTTTAATGCTTTTAATGTAGTCAACCATGACATTTCGCACACCTTAGCCTGTCACTCAAGATTGGTTTTCATTATACATCAGAGATCGCTAGCAGGCAGTTTGTATTAATGATAATTTATCTGATTGGTGTGGTTTATACAGGCGTCCTTCAAGGCGGAATTCGATATTACCTTCTTTTTTAAGTTATTTAATTAGCAATAGTTAAAATTACTCTCACCATTAGAATGCAGATGGCCTGCAAATTTATGCCCAATCTGGTTTAACAATTATCATTGAGAATTGTAATTATTCTGGACAACAACGTATTATTCTGGATACGGAATGCTCTTGACTGGACGGAAGAATTTGTTATGTGTGTCCATCCTAATAAACGCCGAGCCATCATTGATGGCAGCTCGTGTCAAACTAAAAGTTTAGATGAAGTTCCATTTCAGATATAGTTTTAATAATATTACTATCCTTTCCTTCTTACGTTACGTAAATATCCAGGATTCTTAAGTGATTATAGGCCAAAATAGTCACCACACACTACAGAGTTTAGTCGTAAAGTTAATATGGCTTTGCGAACCCTTTACTTCTTTTTGCCTCCTGAATCGAAACTTTAACTAGTACAGACTTTAGTTCTATCAATAATTGATGATGTCGATGTGTGTCTTATAGATTTAAGTCAAGCCGTTTTAGACGATAGAGATTTTCCCTTTTAGATTAGACATTATAACGTATACTTAACGCATATTTGTGTTTGGTCTGCGGAAGTACGACCACGTTCTATTATATCGCTTTAAACTGAAATAGCTTCCGATTCGCCAGCGAAAGCAGTTGAGAATGATCTGTACGTATTACTTATTTACTATTCGTTATAACCCCGATGCACTTCAATGCCGTATGCCGAAATTCCAATATCAGCTTTCCACACATTCATGTCAACTTCGTTCAGAAAATATTCCCACTCTTCAACTACGTTTTGTCGTACTGATTTCTTATACTAATATTTTTTTTGAAGCTGCGAGGCTTTGGAATACTCTTTCCATTGTTATCAGGAATTTACCTCTAAATTTTCATTTAATCATTCTCTCTTTAAACATCTGACAGAATAATGGTGTCGTTACTATGATAGTGCATGCGTATAATATGTATTTAACTACTAAATTTAATTAAAAATTATTTATTTCCTTACCAGACATAAAATTAACAGGTAACATATAGTAAGAAAGCATTTTAAGTGAAAAATTAGTGTAAGTTTAAGTCGTAATCAGTTGTATATCTAATATCATATAACTTTATTTTTTCAGTATATAGGTAATAAAATATATAATTTATGATATGTGTGCATGCTTGTGTACTTGTGTATGCATGTGTGTGGGTGTGTGTGCATGCGTGCAAAAAAATCTCGTCTCGTGGCGTGCGTCCGTGCGTGCGTACGTGTGTTCGTGCATACGTGTGTTCGTGCGTGCGTGCTTGCATCCTTCATACGTGTTATTCGTTGCATTGTATATATTTATAAATACTTTTAATAAGGTCTCAGTTTATTCATAAGTTTTAGCCATTAACCGATTCACTGCGGATGGCATGCCAGCCGTGTTATGATTGTTTTCAACATAAGGTGTATGACACGGGAGTAGTGTCATTTTTAAATCAATTATATCTCCCTCAAATTGCATTTTAAAAAGTTCTACCCTGAACAAAACCTTTATAATTTTACACGAAAATCAAGTCTGTAGGCTTCATTTCTAAATATACTGTGAAATGCAAAAATTTAGGGGGAATGCATTTTTATGCTGCATTAATATTAACAAACGAAACAAAAATCAAAAATAAAATAAAAAACAAACTAATCGACAATTTATTAAATTTAGTATATTCACGCTTGTAACCCCAAAGAGGTCGGCAGAGATATAGCCAGTGCACCCACGATTAGCCGAAGACATTAAGTCCCACAATGTGATTGATATTAACTCAAGTTATTTGTTTGTAGGCTTAAATTATACAAACTTGAATTATATCATATCGTGCCCTTAATCCCTCGGCGAATCTTTGGAGAATCCTTCGGCGACTCGCTTGATAGGCAGAAATGAGTATGACCTTGCCTATTCCAGAAGCAATAACATAACCACAAAACACTACGTATCGAACGGAGATCACAACCAAAATACTCACATCTATTTAATGCACTTATTTTTCTAACTCTTATTTTACAAAAGGTTTGCAACATCTAAATAAAAAAGTTTCTAAACTTCCATTTTCAGGAAAACACTTAGTAAGCCTACTCAATAACCTCTCAAAGCAACGTAATCTTCCGTTTACATCCGTAGTTTGGTTTCAATTGAATGAATCAAGTCTATACACGCGTAAAACAATCGATCTTTTTATACATGGCAGGTGACATGGTAGCCGTGTCATCAACGTATATGGCGTTTGACACGGCAGTCGTGTCACGAAATATTTGTACGCCGCCACTACTAAAAGTTTTGGAAAATATGCGTCGCAACGAATCGGTTAACTCAATAAACAATTTTTTTTGTACTTACATAGTGTCAATGGTAAATATTTATGCTTTTGTTACTTAAATTGTAAATGCGTATAGCAAAGTATGTTTTTTACAAGAATATCAGCCACTTTGTATGAGTTTTTAGACTAGGTTGTGGCACATGTATAGTTTCCTAGCTGTAAGTAGTTGCCTTATAGAGTACTTGTTATGTCCGCGACGTCGACCGCGTTAAAAACTTTCTAAGGTAAAATTAGATTAATTTACTCCTAATTATCGTGGTTTAAAAGATAAACAGCTCTGAGGTTTTATATTTCCGTATAGTTCCCGTTTCCGTGGGATTTCTATAAAAAAATCCTATATTTGTCGTTTTCGGGCCTCAAACTATCTTTGTACCAAATTTCATTAAAATTAGTTCAGTGGTTTAGGCGTGAAGAAGAGACAGACAGACAGACAGAGTAACCTTCGCATTTGTACTATTATATAGGTAGTTTTTTAATGGTGAATCTGAAAAATTCAAAAATACATCACCTCTATTAAAGCTCGTTTTGCTATTTCTAGAGTAATAAATTTTGATTTGGCAGTTCCACCCCAAATGGGGATACAATAGCCTGTTATGGATTGACCTAGAGCGATATATATTTGATTTAAAAGTAATTTAGAGGCGATATACCTTAGTATTTTAAAGATCTATATAAGTTTACTTATCTTGTTACTGATGACCTCTATTTGTGGGTACCATGACAATCGTTGATCCGTTAAGACACCTAAATATTTTATAGATTTGACTTTATCAATAGTTATTATACAATATTATTATATAATACTATACATTAGTTATTATACAATTTCCAATAGGTGTCATTGTTGAGTTATTAATGTGAACAATATAATATATATTTATATTTATTTATATTTATGTAAGTGTATAAATATTTATATAGAAGTAAGCAGTATATATTATTTGTATTTAAGTTTATTGTAATATCAAATCATGTTTATGTTTTATTTAATGAAATATTAATTAAGAAATTAAGTTGATAGCAAACTATTGTTATTACTTTTCTGTGTACGCTATCCTAAATACTTTTCTTATTTAGTTAAAATTGGCTGGTAGATAATTTCATG
This sequence comes from Apodemia mormo, assembly GCA_036924255.1. Lineage (NCBI taxonomy): Eukaryota > Metazoa > Arthropoda > Insecta > Lepidoptera > Riodinidae > Apodemia > Apodemia mormo. Next base: position 19,346,283 of record JAUPFN010000011.1, on the reverse strand, counting down.
TAGCCTTAAGAGGAAACACTATTGTCATGAGAATTCAAAAATAGGTATTTGTAAAATCTGATGCTGTCTCGCTATACACGTATTGTGCCACTTTGTTCGCGTGACCTACATATATTACTTCCTTTTAATTAGTCGAGCAAAAATGTTACCATAGCTTTATACAAGTGAAAGAATTTTAAAAATTTGTTCCGTAATTTGGAATGTATTCATCATAAAAAATATCGTTTCACTGAATTTTTTAAGGTTTTTTCAAATTTTCTCTAAATCTACTGGGCTGAATCGGTTCAGATTTTCAGGAAATCTAAGTTAAGAGGAACCCAATCGAATTGGGAATTGGGAATCGAAAACCCAACCGTGTTTCGATCGGTCAAACCGTTCAAAATTAATCAGATGTTTACGTATCTACATATTTGTGAAATCAATTACCGGCAGGGATGTTTCCAAACGGATACGATTTAGGGGCCATTAAGAAAAGAGTTAACTCATTCTTAAAAGGGCGACAACACAACTGCAATACCTCTACTATTGCGGATGTCCATGGGCGGCGGTAATCACTTACCATCAAGTGCACTTGCTGCTCGTTTGCCCCTCTTTTATAAAAAAAAAGATCCACACATACATACGCAAACATTTCGATTTATTTACATACATACAGATATACTGACATCTTACTTTACTTAGGATTGATTTACATACGTACAGATATACTGACATCATCGTACAGATATCTGAAAATAGAAAAGGTTCATAAGACCTCAAAATGTGTAGATCTGGTAAAAACTCGATTTTCGAAAATCGGGGAATATCCGTAAATTCTTTACCTACATACGAAGCAGAAAGTTAAAAATAAAATTTTCCTCTCTACAATATGTTATAGATTATGATGCAATAGCAACGTCACCTTATGGGATCGAGCACACTAGGATGGGTCGCAAGGAATGAAATGCGACCCATCCTAGTGTATTTCATCAATGAAATGAGCCGAACCGCATTGTAAAAATCCATCTTGATCGCTTTCATACATTTTATATTAACTATCGTACAATAGGCTGGGTTGCAGCGGGTCGGATTTTTGCACGGTTGATTTTGGTAGATGTGATGCGGCCTGACCTGCCTCTCTGCACCCCGTCACCAGTGTGTTATGGCAAGCGGAAAGGCATGCACGAGTTCCTCCGTATTTTGATTATTAATTTTAAAATCAGTAATTATGGATAAAGAACGATTTATAATTTTAGTTCAAAAACATTAGGAAATAAAATAAGGAAATGTGCTACGATACGATGCGGCACGATACGTCCGGCTGCAGCCTCCTCCTACCAGACCGTCATAATGTTCTAAGATAGCATTTTTGTTGCAATGCCTGAATAGGTCCTTCAGGCTTCAGGCGGTAGTACTAGACCCAGGCGAAACAATGCAGAACTATATACCTACTATATATATATATATATATATATATATATATATATATATATATATATATATATATATATATATATATATATATATATATATATATATATATATATATATATATATATATATATATATATATATATATATAGCCAATCAGTCGCCCTTTACGACCTGTCTGGCAGAACGGCAGTTGGTTTATTCTTTAAAACAGTCCGGATCAACACGGTGGAAAATTTATTTTTGGTTTAGAAATGCAAAGAAATCCGAAAGTCCGTTCAAATATTTTTATGCCAGGAATGAAATATTGGAAATTCCAACCCTATTTTTCACAAAAGGCAAGGGCTCTCAAAGAAACAAATATTTGTTATTTTTGCACTGAGCATCGTCCAATAATACTAGACATAGGTACGCAGCAGAGTTTATCAGCATTTCGCTTTATTTTCTAGTGATTCTTTCATTTTGTAGATTTTCCAACAACTATAATAAGTTTATCTGTTATTCTCTGCTTTTATAAATGTTAAGCAAACTGACTTGGGGATTTACGTGCAGTTTTATTTATCCCAGTATAACACCTTCTATCGGTTTTGTAGTTTGAGAATTTCAGCAAACACATCCGTGAACGTATGTACTCATATAGCGTTATATATACTCATGATTAGCGTGTAAAATTCATACATATGTATACTCTTGAACACACACATTCAGATTTTTTTTTGAAATAAATTTTGGCAGGTGGTCCCAATGACCGCGACTGGGCGCAAAACTGGGCGCTTTGGACGAGCAGAGTGCTTAGCCATTGTTATAATATATTCAGATATTTTTTTCATATAAGAGAAAAATGCAGATGGAATTAAGGCACCAAAGACGTTCATGGTGCTGTGCTCCGTGAGGCGAGGTGTTAATGATACTTGTATTAGTTTACCGCATGGTTACCTAAAAAAATGGACAAAATCTACCGCTTACAATAGGGTCATGCTAAATAATTAGAATTCAAAAATATGCAGATTAAACCGAACACGTCTGAAGGCGTTCCAGCTCACCGGGATTCACTCGTTTGTCGGTTGGCGAGATGAGTGATGATCCCCTTCATCACATTTTTCCGACCTGTTAACGATTGTCGACTATTTCTAGCGTTAGCTGGGGACATCAGCTTGCAACTGAATTTTATAATAAATGAACTGTGAACTGTGAACTTATGAGTGAACTGGAAGTACAAGTGAGTTTGCTTCTAATACCTATTTTATTTTATTAAGAAATCTGAGTGCTAAGTGTAAGTTTCTCAAATGCGTTCGAATAACTTTACCATCGCGTTAATCGAATAAACTCTTTACTTAACGAGTATCGAGAAGCTGCGAGTGTGAGTCGCGATTTAGCCAAACCACTCGGTCGGCGTCTACTCATCGTGAATGGCGAACATTTGTTTCGTAATGTTGGTTGTACGTTAGCATCGAATGAATAACCAAACATTTTCAGAAGTACACAATTCTTGAATGTCTATAACTAAAAGAGTAGTGTTTTAAACTTATACGGATTACTACCAAACAAAACATTATTGTATTTTTTATTCGATTGTGACTGTCTTGAGAATAAATAAATTACATACTCTTTGTTGAAAATCTTGAGATTATTCATAGTGGAAATTAAAAATGAAGATGGGAGCATCAACATTTGGATTAATGAATGGCGTTTATGAAGGAGTAAACATATTTTAGTTGTTTAGCCTTTTAGGTTATATTCTTCTTTGTTGCTTAGCTTAGATTAGCAAGGATTATAATTCTTTTCATAACCATTTATACATTTCACGTCAATAAAGAAACGTGTGAAAAAGATATTTGTGATGGGCAAAGACAAGTAAAAAAGTTATGATGGAAAAAATACATATAAAACGAGAGAAATCTTTAAACGCGTTTAAGATCTTCGTGTCAAAACATAAGTTGAATCAAGCAATTAGCAAGGATTATAGTTCTCTGCATAACCATTTATGCATCTAACGTCAACAAAGAAACGTGTGAAAAAGATATTTGTGATGGGAAAAGACAAGTGAAAAAGTTATGATGGAAAAAATACATATAAAACGTGAGAAATCTTAAAACGAGTTTAAGATCTTCGAGTTAAAACACGAACGAGTTATGGCCAGATGGTATAAATTTCAGGCGTTTTGTACATTTCAGAATGCTTTCAAAAGCAATGGAGTCTCCAGCTGGGACACGCAGTGTAAACAAATACTAACTGATAATGGATCAAACCAAACCCAGTATATTTATTAGCTTTAATTGCAAAAATGTGAAATGCAGTGTTCTGTGTGTCAAAACACTATGTAATTTGGTGATGTTAATGGTGCTTTGATATTGTAGCGAGGTCTTATGCCACATGCATAAGTTTACCGGGTACCTTAGTCTCCAAATCCGAAAACGACAGTGACAAGCATTGACGCTATTGTGTCAGGAATAGATAAGACGGTGGTACCAGACCCGGGCAAGACAATGCAGATCTACCACATAATAGCCCATGATGGTAGTGACTTGTGTAGCTAATCGGTCACCTTTTACGACCTGTCTGATAGAATGGCAGTTGACCTTCTTCAAAAGAGCTCGGGATCAACACGGGGATTTTTTATTTATGCGATAGCCGTCACTGAATTGTTTCTCTGTGAGGTCCAGCAGCGCATCAAATGATGGTTGAAAGCGTCATTGCTCCAACCAGTATAACCTGTGTCTGTGCCACTGCAAACATTGTCTAAGCGAAAAAGAGGCACCAACTATGATTTTTGTCAAATTTATGAATTAAATTTTTTACACATTGTATTTTTTTTTCTTTTTTTACGTTCTCACTACGATAAACCTAAGTGATAACTTTACTTCGGCGTAAGCGTACCATTGACCAATGTTAGTGACTCGAAACGTCAAAATTGCATCTCACACTAACCTACCATTTGAACCCACCAATCACATGCGTTAATGCTCTCGCTATCGAATACAAAATGGCCGTTAATGGCCGTATTCGACAGGGAACATGTAAACATAAATCTCACACTTGCATGTTTTGTTTCTCACGTTTACCACTAGGTGGCGCTGTACAAATCACATACAAATTCCTAGTAAACTCGAAACGCGCTCACGATCGAATACGAAAAGAAAAACTCACACTGATCGAAATCCAGTTAACCAGGTTATTTTTTTCAACCTAAAAATTTCTGATGACTAATCTCGTATCGATTTTATGTATTCCAGTATAATTTTATGAACATAAATCATAACACTACACTACGTCCAATTTAATTAAACCTAATTGCAATTACTTAAGTATAAGGCTACGTTTTCTTAAACGCTTCAATGAATTCGTCACAATAAAGAAATGGTCGCTAATTAATTAAGGTTCCTCGTGTTCTCTCTGTGTGGGTGTGGCCATTCTTTCTGTTTGCTCGCGAAGGGAAAAAGAAAGTTAGATTAAATGCGACTCATTGTTCGGCCATTGTAATACAGTCAGCACCAACAGCGTAATCACAGTGAGAAAAATCCCAATTCCAAATAGAATAAATTGGAACGTCTTGCTGGAGTTTTTCTATTTTGTCTGGAACTATGCGAGTCTAAAGCCAACAATAAAAGGAATTTTTTTGTCGTTATTCTTTAAATCCTAATTATATTTGTTGCATCAGAATGTGGCGTGTGTTAGTCGATATTACTTACGATAGTACCTAACTATTATATAATCTGTGATATTATTCAGATATTAAATATTCAATGCTCAGATGTTAAAAATTGAAAAAAAAATTTCCGCCGTAGGGACATGACGACCCCATCGCCCACCGGGGGGGGGGGGGGGGGGGGGATTTTGTTACAAAGTTACTCCACCGTTGCAGTCAGTCAACCAAATTAGTGGTAGTGCCATCCTGCAATAGCAGCTGAATAGGCCGACACGCCCAGGGAGATACCACTCTCTCACTAGGGTACCACTTGCCTGGTTTTATATGTGGACGACCATACGCCTTCACTGTTGGACCTTCTGCCGACCTCTCATCCGGATGACTACCAGGTATCTGTGAACGTCCCACTTGGTATGTCAGACCTCTGCCTAATTCGGAGCAAAGTACCGGTTACGCGCCTATCAAGGCCTCCTTTTGCAGGCCGTCGTCGCGTTTGGCACTATATATATATATCAGCAGATTGGGACGGGATGCGGTCTTTTTTTGCGTCCTACCCATGGGGGCGGATGTACTTCAAGCTGGATGATCCGAGTGTCGTTGCTGACTCTATCGCTAATGTGGTGCTGCAGGGCATGGAACTTTTCATTCCATTTTTTGCGGTACTAGTTGGTGGTAAGTCTCAGCCTTGGTTTGGTCGCTTCTGCAAAACGGCTTCACGCCGAAAGCGGGAGTGCTACCGAGCTTGGGCTGCTGCGGCGGCATCTCGTGATGTAAAAACCAGCGCATTATGAAAGGAGTACAATTCTGCCTCTAGGTTCTTCAAAAGAGCTATTGCCAAGGCAAAATCGGAACACATTGGCAGAATTGGTGAGAGATTAGTTCGCCTTCCTTCGGCTTAAAGTGTGCGCTCCAGAGTTGGTGCCAGTGTTAACGCGCCTGTTTAGACTCTCCTACTCGTCCGGCGTGGTACCAAAATCGTGGAAGACAGCTCTAGTGCATCCCATTTACAAAAAAGGAGATAGCTCTAGCCCGTCCAATTACCGGCCCATAGCCATAACATCTTTGTTTTCTAAAATTATGGAAACCATCATCAACTGTGAGCTCCTGAAGTATTTAGAAGAGCACCAGCTGATTAGTGACCGTCAGTACGGTTTCCGTCGCGGCCGCTCAGCTAGTGATCTGCTAGTATATTTGACAAATCGCGGAAGCGGAAGCAGTTGAGTCCAAGGGGGCGGCATTGGCTGTAAGTTTGGACATAGCTAAGGCCTTTGATCGGGTATGGCACAAAGCGCTTCTCGCAAAGCTGCCTTCCTACGGGCTTCCTGAGAAATTGTGCAAGTGGATAAGCACTTTTTTGGCTGATCAGAGCATCAAGGTCGTAGTCGACGGTGCATGCTCCGACCTTAAACCCGTCAATGCTGGTGTTTCCCAAGGCTGCGTGCTATCACCGACCCTTTTTCGTCTGCATATTAATGATATGTTGCGAATTAGTAACATACATTGCTATGCAGATGATAGTACTGGTGATGCTACATACTCTGGCCGCAGCGGTATTTCTCGGGAACACGTCAAAGAGAGCCGGAAGAAGCTTGTGTCTGAAGTCGAGAATCGACTTACTGATGTCTCGGAATGGATTCGTTAAACCTTGGTCACATTTAACCCCAAAAAGACACAGCTTTGCGCGTTCACCACAAAAAAGACACCCCTTGTCATATCACCTCGATTTGAGGATACTCTCCTGACAGCCTCAGCCAGTGTCGGAATCCTGGGAGACGACATATCGAATACCGTTCAATTTCGCGGTCATCTGGAAGGCAAAGCGAAACTAGCCTCCAAAAAGCTCGGTGTGCTCAGCAGAGCGAAGCAGTATTTCTTGCCGGCCCATCGTCTCTAACTTTATAAGGCGCAAATTCGGCTTCACTTGGAATACTGCTCTCATCTCTGGGCCGGAGCTCCCCAGTACCAGCTTCTTCCACTTGACCGCATTCAACGTAGAGCGGTTCGAATCATTGACGATCAGGCTATTTCGTAACGGCTTGACTCTTTGGCATTACGCAGAGATGTAAGCTCACTCTGCGTCTTTCATCGTATCTATCATGGAGAGTGTTCCGACGAGTTGTTTGGATTAATTCCTGCTGCTAACTTCCATAATCGGACATCGCGTCAAAATTTGAAGTTCCTCCCGCACCATCTTGATTTTTGGAAATCCACAACCGTGCGCTTTTGTCGGCACTTTTTGCCTCGTACTACTCTTTTGTGGAATCAGTTACCGGCAGGGGTTTTTCCGAACAGGTACGACATGGGGATCTTCAAGAAAAGAGCTTACCCATTTTTAAAAGAGCGGCAACGCAACTGCAAGGCCTCTGGTATTGCTGATGTCCATGGGCGGCGATGATCACTCAACATCAGGTGCACCACCTGCTCGTTTGCCCCCTCTTCCATAAAAAAAAATCAAAATAATTTTTTTGGGGAAGCGCGTTCCATCTTAGGCCTTATCTTAGCTTACCGTCAGGCGAGATCGTGGTCCGGCGCTTCCCTGTCGATTCTAAAAAAAAATTGATTGCTGGTAAATTATTTGAATAATGAGGTGGTGAATTTAATATGAGACTTGTGGGATTAATTCTTCGCCCCGCAGGTCCAATTTGCATGTACGCCTATTGATACCAATTGTGATAAGGCTTGGGTTCGATCCCCGACAGCGGTAGGCATTTTTGTGTTGAGCGTAGGTATTATTACTTCTGAGTATGAGGTTTTGGTCTAAACTCGAGCATAATTTTATTTATGTAAAAGTATAAATATCTATTAGACGAAATACAGGATAAACAATATTATGTGACTTAGTTTGACCATAGACTTAAGTCTAAAGTCTAAGCAATAAAATTCCTTCTGCAATTGTTCCTCGATCTTAACTCGAGCTTTATTTTAAAGCACTATCTACTAGGCAAATTAAAAGATAAACAATTTATGACTCAGTTTGAACATAGACTAAATAATAAAATCTTTTTTTCGATTGCTTCCTGGTCTAAATGTGAACCTAATTCTATTTTTGTTAAAGCACAAATATCTATTAGAAAAATTACAGAATAAGCAATATATGTCTCAGTTTGATCATAAACTTATTACGTAATACTACGTTGTTATCCTACTTGAATATACATGCAAGAATACAATGCTACAGAAACGAGTACCTACAACTTTACCGGCTATCTTATTTTCCAAGCCGGAACACAATAGTGGTAGTCACCAAAAAGGAGATAAAGTCGTATCATCGTACATATATGGTTACTATTCAGCCACTATACTGATCAAACAATTGCAATAAATCTGCAATAACAGTACCGGGGGAGAAATAAATTAGCTAACCATAATGAAATTAATTTGGTGGTGCCCAACGTCAAGAGTCAAGAGTCTCCGAAACCCCTCATGTATTTAGAATAAATTAAAATATGAATATTATATTTGTCTGATCTCCACGTGATTTGTTGCCAAGGTGAAATTGTCGAAAAAGCAATTTGCAATTGGCCATCGGTTCAAAGGAACGAATTTCGCAACGACTAAAGATGGTCTATTAAAATTTGAAACTTCATTTTACTAAATAAATTGCTTCTTGACTTTCGGTATCTTTAAGATAAATATATGAGCGTCAGTAATCAAAAACCACAAATTAGGTTTTGATGGAATATTTTATTATGTTTATTATTTAACTGTCGCGATGGCGAGACGAATATTAAATGAAGTTTATTAGCTGGAAACTGTATGTATATTAAACGTAGTTACTCGATTTATAATTTATTACGTGCTTTCAATGAATGCAAACATCTTGAGGAGACCGGTGTTTTGCGAGAGTTTCTGTTACATATTTACACTGGAATTCATATTAAATTATAAAGTGGCATGAATTCAGAAATCTGTAATAATAATTAACGTCCGCTTGCACCAAACTATGCAAACGTGTGACATGAATTTGTGTGGTTAAATTCATTTAAAAATATTTTTTGAAGTTTGGTGCACGCGGACCAAATATTCAAATGTTAGTATCGAAAAAGTTAGTAAATTTAATTATTTTGGAAACTTTAATTGATGTTAAAAATCTTGGCTAACAATTTACGTATCATTAAACCTTAATTAAATTACTCAATTTTTTAAAGCGTAAGATATATTACTAGCAAACAATTTTCCTGATGGAAATAATTATCCATCGTCATTCGTCAATAGACCTTAGATGAGAGCGCACTACGAGCTGTTATCTGTATGGTAGAAATTTGATAATGCATGTTTACCCAACTAAGATATACTCGAAAATAGAACACAATAGTTATAAACACTGTTTACTGACACTGTGGTGGTAGGAATAGACAAGGGGTTTTCCTCGTGTTGGTCTCGGGCTCCTTTGAAGAATAGACCAACTGCCGTTCTGCCAGGCGGGCCACTACCATCGTGGTTACTAGGTGGTAGAGTTCTGCATTGTCTCACCTGGGTATGGTACCACCGCCTTACCTATTTCTGCCGCAATAGCATCTGTGCTTGTCACTTGTGCATGTGTCATTAGACCTCGCCACAAGATAGCTACGCACCATTAACATCTTTGGTGTCTATAGGCGATGGTTGACTCTTTCCATCAGGAGACCCATCTGCTTGTTTGCTGTCTTATGATAAAAAAAGGTAAGTGATAACTGGCTGACGCATTGCGTATATCTACCACCTAGACCAGAGAATCGCACAAATAAAAAGCAAAAATCGATATTCCATTAACTGCACATATTGATTCTATTATTGAAACTTGAATGGGATAACGAATAAAGTATTCTAGTTTAGATAAAAACTGACAAGCTTGGGTTGTACAGCAATATAAAATACTTTTATTTGACACTAGCTAACCCCCGCAGATTCGCCCGCGCACAAAGCAGCATGTCATCAGTTTTGTATTGATTTTATTCCCTATTTCAGTTTCTAGGGGTTGATTCTAAAAGAACAATAGCCTTTGTTTTAACCCGCGGGCCGCGTCTTGAACTGTCTCCTTGTCAAATTTCATCAAAATCCTTTTACGGTTTGGACGTGAAAGTATTACAGACAAATAGGTTTTCGAATTTATAAAAGTGTAGACTTTATTTTTATACTAATTATAGGTATATATTTTTAAAAGTATCTTCACGCCCGTATCCCCGAAGAGGTAGGCAGAGGTACAACAAGTGCACCTACGACTAGCCGAAGATCCTTTGTCCCACAAATGTGATAAGTGGCAAGCCTATCGCTAACCGGGCCCTTTCCAGTCCAGGGCAACTTTGTGTTTCTCTGAAAACTGAAAAAACACTTTTTTTAAGTGCCTGACCTGGGAATCGAACCCGGGTCCTCATGTGGTCAACGCCAACGTTGGACCACTAGACCACAAAATAGCGCGGCGGATTGCATTACATTTGATTCCGCTCAACTTAGACTTCCTGAAAATTTGAATTAATTCGGTCTAGGTGATTTTGAGAAACTGAAAAAAAATTTGGCGAACCAGTATTTTTTTATTATTAACTTACAAATTAATGTACTGATTGAGTACAAAATCTAATCAGCTGTTTTCTTCAAGAAATTGCGTCTAATGCATAAATTGCATCAAAATTAGTTTATCCGTTCGGGACTTATTGTTGACGAAAAATTAAATAAATAGTGTTTTTCGACCTAATTTCGAAATATATCCACTTCCACAATATTTTAGTACTTAAAGAAAACACGTCAAATTGTGTTTCAAAAATTAAAATCCTATTAAATTTTCACAAGTTACAGCTTTTCAAATATTAAAATTATGTTGTTTACAGCAAACTTACTTAATATTTTTAAAATAACTTTCAGGCTAATATACCGAATTAACTAAAAATCTAGTAAGCTCTTCTACTTAAATAACTGTGTCAAATACCGAAAATCGGGATCGATATTTATTAATGAAGCAAATTTTTGAAAAAGTTTTATTTATGTCATTTCTTGGAAATTTTTAAACCTTTTTATTTTGTAACTAAATAAAACAACTTAGAGCTCAATAATTGATTTGAACTCCATTCACAAAATAAAAATCGATCATAATTTTGGCAGTATACATATTTTCAAACATTAAAGTACTATTATTTTTATAAACAGTACATTTTTGAATTCTTTGTGTTCAAAAATTTACCTGTAAGGGACGAAAGCACGAAACGAAAGTTTGTATTCCAGATTATATTGAGGATAAGTTACCTACTCGACTCCCCGTACAATGTGTCTAGGACAATTAAGTTTTCTCTTTCATAAACTCTATTTTTTATATTATAAGATAGCAAACAAGCAGATGGGTCTCCCGATGGAAAGAGTCAACCATCGCCTATAGACACCAAAGGTGTTAATGGTGCGTTGCTATCTTGTGGCGAAGTCTAATGCCACATGCATAAGTTTACCGGCTACCTTACTCTCCAAACTGGAACACGACAGCGACAAACACTGAGCTATTGCGGCAGGAATAGGTAAGGCGGTGGTACCAAACCCGGGCGAGACAATGCAGAACTCTACCACCTAGTAGCCACAATGGTAGTGACTCGACAGCTAATCGGTCGCCTTTTACGACCTGCTTGGCAGAACGGCAGTTGGCCTATCCTTCAAAGGAGGCCGGGACCAACACGGCAAAAATTATTTATCTGTATTGTTTCAAATAAAAAAAATAGAGTCATGCCAGTTATTTATATTTAAACACGTTAGTTCATCACAACATGTAATTTTCAATACCATTATTGCAGACCTTGCAAACTCGTGTTATGGTATTTGTTTTGGTTATATATTTATGATTCAATATTTATCAAAAAATATTTGTTTTTAATAATTTTATTTGTTAGCTGTTACAGGTGGCTTCCATGTGATGAAGTTTTTTCAATCACTTTATTTCCATTCCTGCTGCAAAAGTGTCAATACTTAATTATCGTGTTCTGTTTTGGAGGGTAATGTAGTCGGCAAACCTACGTATTTGGCAACGAATAGCAATGCGACTATAGACACCAAAGATGCAACCATTTACATCTTTGGTGTCTATAGGCGATTTTTTCTTTTTCCATCAGAAGATATTTCTATTTTTTTGCTATCTAATGATACAAAAAAAATATTATTAATATTTTTTTAAGTGGTTGTACTGTACAGCGGCTTGACCGTGAAAGCGTCATAAATGCACAGACTTACTTTTTCAATTCTGATTTTAGTATGAAATAAATAGATTCTAAATTGTGGAAGCTTTCAAAAGTTCAATACGTTCTAATTGAGATTTAAACGGTTTTTGTAATTTTGCTTGGTTAATTACCAAGCAAAATTACAAAAACCGTTTAAAGCTCGTCGAAATAATGAAGTTAACCCTGGATTGGAAAAATGCTTCTACGCGCAAGATACCGAAAATTAACCTTGAAGTATCCTTTTCTTTCTAGTTTTAAAGTTTCTATATCTTTAAATACAGGACTGGTAACTGAAACTGGTTAAAGTGAATTAATAAGCACGACTTTTTCTTTTGAGTCGTATGTACCTACATGTTCTTAATTATAATTATCTAGGTAGTGATTAGGTATGAATCAATGATGTAAAGTAGGTATAATGTTGATGCCGGGAATAGTTAATGTTTCATATTTACATTTAACAGTTTTAATCACTGGCCATAGTATGGTTTGACTTAAAAGAAATATTTTTGCAGTCCTATGTTTTCATAAAAATACGAGTATTTATAAATAAGTTAACACACACACACACACACCAAAAACAAAAATCCAGGGTTATCACAGATTTACTTGTTTATGTAGGAAATAATACCTGTCCGAGGTACTTTTATGTCACCAGGTACCAGGTTTTGTAGTCAAGAGTCGCTAGAAACCACTCAAATAATAATAATAAATAGTGAAATGGTGATCCCAAATTCGTTTTTGCCGACAGGACAGGGATAAACATATTTACAAGCTTTTCCTCTTCTTGAAACATACATTTCATAAATCAACCAGGCTCCATGCTGACAGATTTTTCTATACAATAATACCCAATAACGCTTTGGCCGAGCCGGTAATCGAACCCAGGACAAATGAGGCAGTTAGAAGATTTAAGAAATAACACTAATTATCATTAAGTTAAGCAAAAATGTCTATCATGTTTGTACAATGATTAATTACGATAATATTGATTTTCCATCCTTTCCAATTCTAATGATCCCATCACAGCTTATACTTCACAATTTATACGCACACGTCAAAGTCGCCGCCGGCGGCGACTCGGCCCTCTGTTTCGGTAACACTCGAGATCTGATTCCTTTCCCACTTATCGTCAAGATACTGTTCTAAGCATTGATATAAAGTTTTTATATCAATTGTTCTATGTCGAGGTTCGGTCTCACAGGAGACTTAATTTAAACTCTGGCTAAGCATTCCGCTCGTCCGAAAAGCCCGGTTTTGTAGTAACCATTAGTACCAACTGCTTAAGTCCATTTCGAAAAAAAAAAGATTTATTCACGGAATGTACAAAACAAGTATCTGTCAAATAAAGTGAAATTAATTTCATTAAAATATTTTACTTAACTACGAAAGTGGTTTAATTAATTAAGAACATGTTATGCAATGAAGCTGTGATAATGGAACCTTTTTAGCCAAATAAAGTGCTAAGTAGGCGTGACAAATGGTGTTATTTGTAAAACTCTTTTTATTGTAGGCTCTCAAAAAATTACACAACTTTTTCCAGCTTGCTAAAAATACAAATCTTCATCGTCCCTTCAGTAACAGACGTTAGGCGTGGGTTTAAGGTATAATTTACGAAGTAACAATTCGGTTTTATATCAGCGGATGTATAAATTATAAATACATTTAGCAACGCACGTCTCGAACCATTTCTCTTCTTACTCGGCTAGCCCATTTCCAGATCTCCAAACGGTGCCATTACTCAGCAATAAATTGGCATTTGCGCCGTCATACATAAATTACACAAAAGCGCAATGGAAAATAAGTTCTTCGTAGTCACTTTTCGCGCATTTAGAACTTTTATACAAATGTTTTCACATATTTTACTATGTGTTAATGTTTATGCCAAAGCTGCCATTCAATATAAATATTTGTGTTTGTATATACCGTGACTGATCTAAAACAAAAACTATACTATTTCGGGTAAAAAAAGGGTTGTGTCTTTGTCATGGATACAGCCGTATATGTTTTTCGTGATTACGTCTACCTAATTCGTCGTGCAGGTGCCGTTGCTGTTTGGTTCAGATGCTATCTTTTTGCGTTCTTGGCACTTTTTTACTCTTTTTTACATGAGGGTTCGTAAGCATCATTCGATTTCTTATTTATAATATCTTTTAGATGGTATACGTTCTTTGTATTTTGATTTGGCATTTTAAAATATATTTTTTTTGCAATTTTTTTTAATTTTTGTTTTTATTTAAACGCTATATTTATTCAGTATAAGCAGTTAGAATAAATTATTAAATTTTTTACTCACACAATCAATTTATATTTATAAGAATTTTCGGATAAAATTGAATTGGACGTCATATAGTAGGGGAGCCCAAGAGGGGATATTTGCATTTACTCGAGCGCGTCAGATTTACGTAGGAGGATTACCTCGCATACTGTTAAGGCTCAAAAAGACAGAAAAAAAAAATTAAGATAACTTCGGCTTGTGGAAATTGTCAGTAATTCTTACATGTTTTTCTCCATAGTAAAAGAAAATTCAGTCGCGCTCGAGACTGTCAAGACAACATTTTCTTGCAACTTTTTGACCCTCCCACTCCCTTACGCTACACCTGAATCGTCAGATTTTCTAAATTTTAGCTGGCAATTAACACACCATACCCTAATCTAACGCTCTTCAGTGTATCCATGTCACTGTTTTTTTTATTTGTAGATTTTTCCCCCACCATTGAAATGAAAAACATTATATGACCTTTTATTTTTCCTATAATTTATTCTACAAAATCCAATAGGGCGCGGGGGCGAGCAGAGTACTCAGCCAGTGGTAAGTATAATAAATGCATGCATCATTTAGGTAGATAACTATTTGTTATTGGTACTTTGTTACTTAATAATTAAAGTGGTGTACTGTATATTTAATTTATGAAAGAAAAATAAAGATATAATATGTTCTATATTCACAAATACAGTATTTTTTCTATTACACTAAAATTTTGTTTACGTGATGGAAAGCTATATAAGATTTTTTAAATTATAATTAATGCAAAAAGTAGAAGTGTTTTTAAATTAAGTATATAAAAATTGGGATATAAAAAAATTGGTAAAGTACGTGTTGGGTCATGCGCAATGTAGGTTTCCAAAATTGCCTATCACAATAATGACGAGGGCTTTTATTGTTTCATACTCTGAACATTTTACCTATTTAACGTCAATGGCGGATATATCTGCACCACAGGCTCATCGTCTATCAAAATTTCTTCAAACATATTACATAAGTTGGACGACTATTATTCAAAACTTTGTAAAGCCTTTTAAGCCGTGATAGTTTTTCTTTTGACTTTGTTATATTATTTACTACTATCGTAATTTTTTCCTACCCCCGATACCAATAGTTTACTTGAAATAGATGTTACAAATAAACTCACTAGTACTTCCAGTTTATTTGTAATATCTATTTCAAAATGCAGTTTCACCAAGTGCCAACATGAAAAGTATCCAATTTAATAGTTGACTTGGCATAGGGAGGGGGAGCACTTGCCTTTATCAAAAAAATAGCACTTTAAAGCTGAATATTTCATAAACGAGTTTCTTATTAGAAATATTGATTTTGCGAACTTACAATATTTTTTAAAAACCTATCCAGTGATACCCCACACTATGGAGTGTAGAGGAGTTACCCTAAAAAAATATTTTTCAAGATTTTGTTACCAGTTTTTAGCCGTAACTAACATGTATATACATGCCAAATTATAACTTTCTAGTACTAAGCATTTCTGATCTACACTGCGGACAGATGGACGGATTGACAAACGGATATAGCGAAAATAAAAAGGTGTCTAGTTTAATTCGGAATCTTAATTAAGCCAAACATTCAAATACGACTATGTTAGAAGATCACCAGCGAGAAAGTGTATTGATGGACACTGTTGCTTCTATGTATTATGTTCTTCTTAATTACAGTACCCGGCGATAAATATTGCACATCGAACTTTGGAAAGAGACAGTCGGATAATTTCGGCTGCGTAGAGCGTTATCTCAGTCCCACACTACCTATGTGACGTTTAGTCAGTCGTTGTTCAAGTACGATAGAGTGCGGTCGCGTCCCGATCAAAAATATATATTTAGAGTTGATAACACCCACAAATTTAAATAATTTAAAGTTGTAATATGGCATCTTTCGGAAAAAGAGGGAAACCTTTACGAGATCAGTCACGTGAAATTATCTACAATGTTTATAAATACTTTGTAACCGAAGCTGATAGATTTAAAAAAAAAGTAGATGAAAATGTAAGTTGTTATTTTAAGAAGATTCAAGAGCGAGTTGCAAATGCCACTGGAATTTCAAGAAGAACTTTGAACAATATATTAAACGAAGTCAGTACTGAAACACATTCGACTGGAATTAAGTTCAGCACTCCAAAAAAAGGGAGACCAAAAAAGCAATTTCGTTTGGATATGGACGATTTTGATTACGATGTTGTTCGAAGAATGGTGTATGATTTTCACTTACGATTTAATGAACTGCCAACAATAAAATCATTAAAAGCTAAATTATCTGAAGCTATTAATTACAATGGGTCTGAAAAAACGTTGAGAAAAATACTTCATGACATGGGATTTTAGTTCACTAAAATGGAAGATAATCGAAAAATTCTAATGGAAAAGCACGACGTTAGTCTCAAACGAATGGAATACCTTGATAAAATACGCAAATTTCGCGAAACAGGAAAAAATATCGTCTACATGGATGAGTCATATATACATGCATCCCACACTAAAGGGAAATCTTGGAGTGACGATAAGAAAAAAGGAGTAAAAAAGCCAATTTCAAAAGGTCAACGTTTGATAATAGTTCATGCGGGAAATGAAAAAGCTTTGTACCCGGTGCTTTTTTAACGTATAAATCCACGGACACTACAGGTGACTATCACAATGAAATGAATAACGTTAACTATGAGAAATGGCTGGTTAACCAATTAATCCCAAATATACCCAGTGATTCTGTTCTAGTTATCGACAACGCATCCTATCACAACAAATATATTGAGAGACCCCCCAACTCAAACACCATTAAACGGGAAATGATCAACTGGTTAAACAGACACGAAATTCCAGTTGATCCAAAATTAACAAAAACCCAGATTTACGCTATTATATGTCAGCACAAGGAGAGGTATACAGAGTTTTCTGTGGACAAAGTACTTGCCGAACATGGGCACACTGTGTTGCGATTGCCACCATATCATCCGGATTTTAATCCAATTGAAAATATATGGTCTCAACTGAAAGGCTATGTAGCCTCTAAAAATGTGGGTATGAACTTAACTACAGTAAAAACATTATTGACTGAAAAAGTAAACATGATCGGCGCTGAAGAGTGGAAAAAGGTTTGCGATCATGCAATCAAATGTGAGAATGAATATAGAAGCATTCAACACAGTTTAGACAATTACACTGATAGATTAGTAATAAATACGGCTGATAGTGGCAGTGATATTGACCTCTTTGAGAGCACAGATAGTGAAATGGAAGTAATTGAGAATTAGAATTATTATTATTTTTATTGCAATGTCTCATTTTAGCAATAGGTATAATGGTGTTTATTATGTACACTAAAGCTGTAATGTTCCAAAATAATTAAATACGTAAATATAATGTGAACATGTTTTTTTAATTTATTTTACCCCAACCTAAAGCCATCACTTATAGAAAAATTAGTGTATTTTATACAAAGAATAAAAATATTAAAGAAGCAAATCATACTTGTTTTAACAGCTCCTAATAGGTACCGGACTGTTTGTATTTTGTGCGACAGAGATAACGCTCTACGAAGCTGAAATTAGCCGATTGTCTCTTTCCAAAGGTCGATGTGCAATATTTATCGCCGGGTACTGTACTACTTAATTTTGAAGAACAGGGGTCTGATTGTTATAGTTCGGTTGTTGAACGGATTAGAGAGTTCACATATCTATATATTAATACATGAAGGGAAAAGTTTGGATCCCCTTATTTTTATATAATATGCATTAAAATTCAAAAAATAATAAAAGTAAACAATTTACCTACACTACGTTCATGTGACATACATGATAATATACACACATGTATCTGCACTGTGTTCTTTACGTCTAAAGTTTGTTGTCAAACTTAAAAGAGATTTTATTGTTTAGTCTATGGACAAATTTCGGCCACAGGCGCTAGTATTAGGAATTGGGTGTACTATTCGTTACGGTACTGATACTGTAGTAAATGAACTATAGATTTTTATGTATAAACTCCCATTCAAATAATTATTAAGTTCTTTTGCTGATACTTTCTTCCTTGCGAATGTGTCTGTTGGGTTTCCACATAGATTTTCGTAAAAAATGGCCGTGAATGCAACTAATGCAGTTTTTCAAGGTTTTGATGAACTTTAAAGCATGAAAAGATGCAAAAAAACCGGTGTCTGTTCCAGAACATATGCATTGAGCATAACCAGAGGGACGACTGGTCCAAAGAAATAATTACTTATGCACTAAGATCTAGAGGAACTTGCATTATTTTTTGAACAGCCATGGATTTATCGCAATATGCAAGACGGTACGTTTACTTAATCATGCAGAGTCAAGTTGGCTACTCAAGTTGGTTACTCAAGGAGATCAGTTGTTAACATACTCAATTTCATAAAGAGGGGCAAACTTATCAGTTATCGTTTATTGTCATTTCATATATTGTCTTCGTAAAAGACTATATCTGATTTGTCGGTTACATTTTGTAAAAGAAAAATAGTGACAGCACTCCTGATTGTGACGCAAGGCTATTGTGCTGAGACAACCAAACCACGGATGAGGCTGCCACCAATAGATTCATTAAAGAACGAAATAAAAATTTCATTAAAGAACGGATGGATTTTATGGGACACTATTTTAGCGGCAAAATTAGAAATTGCATCTGGATCTTCCCGGTAAAAGCTCTTCTTGCCCTATAGCTTTGATACAAAGAAAGACAGCATCCCGTCCGAATTCGCTCATTTGCAGAGGCAAATGCAACCGAAGTCTGTATAAGGAGGCACGTGATAAGCATTTTACTCCGGATCAGCTGTACGCTGATGAGCTTTGAATAATATTTACATTTAGTGCACGTTTCGTCACTTATATTCCTTTGTGTGTGATGTTTGATAAAACTTCCGAGCAAGAAACTTAAGACTCTCTAAACATTGTGCACTGTTTCTTTATTTTTTAATAAGGCCCACCTCTTATTCCCAGCATTGTAACTTCTGTTATTGAGAATCAACAGCGGCAACTGTCCTGATAACCACTGAGCTCATGTTGTCCTTGTTAAAAGCTGCTTGGAAAGCTGTCTTGGAACCCACAACAAAATTAATCAGAAGTATTTAGGAGGAGTAGAAAAATACATCCTATTTCCCTCCCTTTTCAGCAAGAGACAACAAAACGCGAAAAAGCATACAAAATGCTATGAAATGAGACTTTTACGTTCGAAGTTTTTCTCGAAAATGTAAAATCTCAATAACAGATCGGAGTCTGGCGGAGTGGTATATTAATTACCACCCCCGTGCCCCGGATTATTACGTAAAACTGTCGGTGCCGGTTATCGTAAGAAATATTAGATAATAGGTAACATGTCGGTGAATGCGGTGATGAGGATCACCATTTATCTCGCCAACCCACAAACTGGTCAATCGCGGTGAACCGGAAAGTCTAAGACGTTCGGTTTACTCTACCTACCCCGCGAGGGAACTGGGCGCGATGATACTTTACTTATTTTTCACTCGACGATAAACGGACGTTATCCTTATCAGTTTGAATGGGCACGAGTACTAAATTTCATTAGTGTATGAATGTATGTTTGTGTGTTTGTCTACGAATTTCTCGGGATCTAAAAGCCATGTCGAATGATTCTTTTGATTTAAATCAAGTAAATTCCAACTTAGGGAACAGTCTAAGTTTCATCAAAATCGGTTGTGTAATTTTTGAGATACGAATTATAGTTGACATTTAAAGTCAGTTTAAATTTTAAAATGTCTATTTAGTCTGTACATTTCATATAATATTATGTGTATTGTAATATAAATAACTTGATATATTTAGAAGTATTACGATGTCATTAGATTGTATTCTGCCCAGATACGTCATAGCATACAATTTACACCACCTACGTGAAAACGTGTTTAATTAATTTCCATATAACAGGGCTATTTATTCATTGTTCATCTTAATTATTCTCAAGGAGAAACTGTTGTAATAAAATTGTGCTAATTTAGAGGTTTCATAACATATTTTTTTGGAAAAAAAGTATTCTTATCTGTCATCTGTTTATAATTCCATATCTACTTATTTATTGTGTCTAGTCATTGATCATACAGAATTGCTACTATACTGGTAATGTATCATTGAGAATTGTACGTCACTATCGTTTAAGGTTTAAGTTATTCTTCTTAGCAAAGTAAGTTGGGCTTGTGTCTACTAAAAATGAATCGAATATAATATAGTTTTTAATGATTAATTATTATTATATGAAGATAATAAAAAAACTAAAATGCTTGCGATAAAAGATAAGAATTATTATTCGCATGTGGCATTAGACCTCGCCACAAGATAGCAACGCACCATTAACATCTTTAGTGTCTATAGGCGATGGTTAACTCTTTCCATCAGGAGGCCCATCTGCTTGTTTGCTATCTTATGATATAAAAAAAATAATATTTTTAAAAATATAAATTCGGTAAAAATAGACGTTAAGTCACGTGACAGTAAATGTAAATCTAGAAGTGTTACGTCACACCGTGGTACCACGTTATTTTGATGTTTTCATTTTCATAGAAATCACAGAGTAGGTATGTAATGTAGATATTACAGCGGCGTAATGTCATTAGGACGCCGTGACAGTTCAGAGCGTTTTCGCTGTTTTAAAATGAGAAATTTATATCATAAATGTACGTTATTAAACGAAAATAAATGAGTAGTATTTTTTTGTTAATATATCTAATAATGCAAATTATTAAACTGTAAACCGGTTGGCGATAGGCTTGCCACCTATCACATTGTGGGGCCAAGTACGAGTATCTTCGGCTAATCGTGGGTGCACTTGCTGTACCTTTGCTTGCTGTACCCTTTCGGGGATACGGGCATGAAGATACTTAAGCTGTATTTCAAATTTAGTCAACTAGCCAATTTTCATATTTCTATACTATAACTTGGTTTTGGATTGTACCTTTAGCTGCTGCTTGACGTGCCATTAATGCACGTTGCTGGATATATTAGGTAACGTGAAAATCTATACATATAAGAAAATCGTAGGAAAGACAAAATATTTTTTAAAAAGAATATTTGGGGCGTGATCTACAATCGATGTCGAAGCCAAAAATAAAGTTTTTAGAATTTTTGTCTGTTTGTCTCTATGTGTGTCGGGGGTAAACTCAAAAAGTACTGCATGGATTTACTTTAAATTTTGTATGAATATTACTAATAGGTCGGGTCAACATATAGGCTACATATTATCACGCTATCACCTATGGGAGAGGGGCAGTGCGGAGTAAACGAACTCCGCGCGGACGAAGTCGCTGGCAACAGCTAGTATTTAATATATATTCTTTGTAGATACAGGATTATAATGAGTTTTATAGATTATTATTTTATAGATAGATATATTTACTTTGATCTTTCAGATGATAACGAACCATTTTATTTCAGGTATATGGAAAAGCTCCAGCGTTGAAATATTGACTAATTGGCAATATCAGTTTTGCATAACCAAAATTCAGTCTCACTTTGTGGCAAAGGCACCTAAGCCTATCACAGAGCTTTGTTCAATTTATAGGAATTATATGAAGTACGAATTTAATCTGGTTAGGAGTACGATTGTACCATTCTGAAAACTGTAGTTTCATATATCACATGAGAATTTAATATTTTTTTATAGTTTTGATTGTGTTATTGTTTTAACTATCATAATTAGTCGTGGGCGTTTAAACGATATAGGCTTGAAAAATTAGGCTTTTCAAAATAAGCCTATAAGCGCGCTTACGGAGTTAAGCTGTTTTCGTTTAAACGTTGATGTTTAAGATACAAAAATTTAATTACCATATTATCATGTTTGACGAAAAGTAACCTTATTTCAATAACGTTAAAAATCAAAATAAAATAGAATAAAGAACCTAATTTCTATACTCTAGGACTCAATATATTTTTTCATTTTATTGGATTAACAACCTTATTACTATTGCTATAGGAAACGATAACAATTTGGATTGGTTATCTTATTAAGCGGCTAAATTATTTTCTACTTGTTTACGCAATATTTGTGTCGGACTGACAACGCTCCGTTTTTGGTTGATTAGTACTTTTTACAACGAATTAACAACTTACGTTTTTTCAAGTTCCAGTACCATAGATAAATATGTGTATTACTATAGGTATAGATAGCCAACTTTCTAAATCTATAATGGCGTACTACTGGCGTCATCTATCTTATAGCATGAGAACTATTTTGTTTCGGCAGCTTAATATAGGTACCTACTTTTTTATTGAAATTTTAATAGTAAATAGGAATTTATCAAACACTATACAGCGTGCCATTCAAACAAAATGTAACTTTGACAAGTCCTTTTGCAACTTCGTTTGATTGCCACGCTGTATAATGTTATATATTCAGAATTAAAACATTCATATTATAATTTAAGATTTTATTAACTCACAATAAATAGCACAATATATTAGTTTTGTGTCACGATTAAGCAACCCGGAGAATAAAAGTTCAAACTCAACGAAAATAACACTAAAACACACAAAACAAACTGAATTTCAATAATAAAATACGCACGAGTATCAACATTTAACGCCATGACGACGCCATTTGTAATTGTGTTGTTTTTTGTTTGATAGATTGGCCAAACTTTGTTATTTTGAAAAATAAGCGTATTTACCACAAAACAATATATGTTTATAGTTCAAATAGTTAAAAAATATAATGTAATGTAATATCTTATTTAAAAATATATATTTAAGACATTAAAAGGTTATTTTTAATATTCGTATGTAGTGGCAAAAACCTTGAATCCAGATCTTAAGTCTTTAGTAATAAAATCTTTTTCAATTCGTGTCCTAGATGACGCTATTTTCAATACAATTATCAAATATTTTATAGTACTAAATTACTATAGCATGTCCAGTACGCTTTTCGTTGTTGAAGAAATTCGACGCGTTCAACAATTGTTTATTTTATTTAGCGCGCGTACGAACATGACACGAATCCCTTTACAAATTTTCAAAGTAATTTTGTTTATATTAATGATTGAAATTAGGTTATGGATAAAAAAGTGTATATTGTGTTACTATTCATTTCAGATATTCTCGTGTTACAATGTTATTTACCATACTCCTCCGAAACGGCTTGACCGATTTTTATGAAATTTTATATGCATATTCAGTAGGTCTGAAAATCGGCTACTGTTTATTTTTTATACCCCTAAGTGATAAGGGTTGTCCACCCCTAACATTGCTTTTTATTTTAGGACAAAAATTTTTATTTTTATTTTTTTATAATGTGGCATTAAAAATACATACAACCCTAATATTCACCCTTCTATCATCAACCCCTATTTTTAATTGAATAATTTATATGGCAAAACAACGTTTGTCGGGTCAGCTAGTATTGTATAATAATTTATATTGTATTTGATAACACGTCATTTCTATAAGCTAGT
This sequence comes from Apodemia mormo, assembly GCA_036924255.1. Classification (NCBI taxonomy): domain Eukaryota; kingdom Metazoa; phylum Arthropoda; class Insecta; order Lepidoptera; family Riodinidae; genus Apodemia; species Apodemia mormo. The sequence goes on along the minus strand of JAUPFN010000011.1, from coordinate 19,322,372 downwards.
AATAAGTAATAACGCTAACAAAACCACAAAACATTGAACGCTTTTTTCAGCTCTCGGTTTTATCGGTCGCCACTAATTCACTTAAATCTTCGTTTTATAATCGACGTTCTCAACGATCAACAACTTTTGTTTAAAAAAGCGTTTAAACGAAAAGCGCTTTTTTAAGCACGCTTAAAAGTATAAGCAAAACGTTTAAACGTGTTAATAATTAAAAGCCGTTTATCACATCTCTAATCATAATATTTGATGCACTATAACTACTTTGAATCTCCGTTTCCCTCGTGTTGGTACGGAGCCCTTTGAAGAATAGACTATCTGCCATTCTGCCAGGTACTTCGTAAAAAGCCAGCATTGATCCGAGTCCCTCTTTAAGAAAAAACATTCTGCTATTCTAAATGGCTATTCTAAATTACAAACTGTAAAAAGCGAACGGTTGGCTATACGAGTGACTATCAGATGGTAGAATTTTGCAGCGGCTCGTCCGGATCTGATACGACCGCCTTAGCTATACCTGCGATAGCGTCAGTGCTTATCACTGCAGTGCATTTTGGCTACTTTATAGTAGATTTCTGAATAGTCTCGTCGGAGTCTTGTTCTGGTTTGCAGGGTAAGATGGCCGATAAAGTACCTAATGAATGTTATATTACCAACCCGCTACACGGATAGCAACGCAGCATTATCATCTTCGGTATCTTTAGACGAAGGTTACTTTTTCAATCATGAGACCAATCTGCTTATTGATGTGTAACATATTTCTTATTGTTTTTCTGCTATATATGGGAGTGATTTCGTGATATGCAACGGAAGTGTGTAACGGGAATTATTTTGTAGTTAAATTGGTATTATATATTTGTTAGTATTTTTCCGATTTTGATATATAATTTTTTCCGAACAAAATAATTAATTTTAAATAATATTTTTAAATATTACTAATGGCAACACTAATTAATGTGATATGTGTATGTTTTAGTAAAGAGCTTCATCTTTGAAGTTGTAGCCGCCTTTGTGTCGAGGTGGCTACGATATCAAAGCCGCTGATAGGACATAGTGCAACCCATTGTAAGACATTTGCCCCCTTCCTATTTACCCTTTACATCTTAAAAAGAAAATGGCGTCCTTTGATAAATGCAAGTCAAAATGTAACTTTACAATGGAGTAAATTTAGTGTCAAAAAATAAATGAGTTTAACAGTTACCTGCCATAAATATGATCAAGTATAGGTTTAAAATAATTGATTTATAAATATAGCATGAACTGTATAAACAAAGTTATTTTTGCCATGTTCCACTTTCTTGAGAATAAATCAGTAAGACGTAGTCCATAACTTCAAGATAAAATGTATCAAGAAACCACAGCTTTGTTGAGAAATACGAGTAAATATTTGATTGCGATTGATCGAATATTTTTTGCTTATCCTAGATACACAAAAGCATCTCCTTTCTGCAGTAAAAATATGGTATTTTCAGAAAGATAACGTTTTCCAGTTAAGATGCATATTCTAAGGCTTTGTAAGTGCTTTATCATAATAGCTCGCCTGCTAGGAATTTTCAAGTACCTACTCTCGTACTTCAAATTATATTTACGTATATATTAGCTTCCGTTTTACAAAAAATATCATGACTTTGATTTGCTTAACTTGTAGACAAAGCGAACAGAACTTCCACAGACGTTCTTGATTCATTACGATTTGCCGATTTGTTGTGTGTTAAAACAGTTGGTAACGATCGCATTTGCTAGTGTTAACAACTATCCCTTTTTTCTACACGGGACTAAATTTTGACGTGTGCTCTTAGAAGACACGAAGGTATTGACTTACTTCTACCAGACGCTATAAAGATTTTTTAAAGTAAAAACTACTATTCGCTCGACCCGGGATTCCCTCTGGTGACTTCTAGACCACACAATCAACTTACTTAACCACCGAGATAGTCAACATTTTAAAAGCAATCGATATTTACAATGTAAATTTAAATAGCTTTCCCAATTTACTCCTGATAAGGTGATTCTCAAAACAACCACGTCTGTTTTAATAGAGGCACGTTCTAACATGAATCGCTAGCGGAATCAGTACTAATGAAAGTCATAAGCGTGGCTCTAACACTACGTCATTAACACACCGCAATTGCCTTTTAAAGGGCCCGAATAGCTCCCCCTCCGTAGTAACATACGTTACCCTAAAAGCCTAAGGTGACATAAAACTCAACGCACAATTAATTAAATCAGTAAGTAAATTAACTGTAAAGAAACATTCTCTGGTAATAAAATCCTTTTAACGATATTTTAAGACAGCTTTACAAATTGTTTTGTTTTCGACTTAATAATACACCGAATTAAGTTGCCTACTTATGTTCGTCAATTATCTGAGTAATGTTCTTTCAGTTCTCGAATTTCCAATTTGACGAATAAACTTTGACAGCGTCATGATTTTATATTGTGAAAACATTTTACATATTTACGACGCAGTACTACTCTTGTATGTTAAATAAGAAGGCATTAACTTTTTAGGTAAACGATATTAAAGGATTTTTTTTAGGCTGAAACCCTTTTTTCAAGTGTTTGTTCGTGGCCCCTTTGAAGAACAGAGCATTTAACATTCAACCAGGTAGTTCATGAGTATTACTATTATTGTTAGTAGTATAATTGGTAGTATACTAGTTAGTACTGTCGTGACTACTAGGTGGTAGAGTTCTGCAACGTCTCCTCCGGGTCTGGTACCTGCCTTGCCTATCCTTGCCGAAATAGCGTCAAAGCTTATCGCTGTGATGTTTTGCTTTAAAGGGTTTTTTTAGTGGGATAGGCAAACTGGCAGACATGCCACCTGATGGTAAGTGGTCGATGTCGCCAATGAACTTAAATAGGATACCTGGACTGAACTAGCCAAGGAACTAGCTGAACTACCATTTATGTGTTGTCTATCTTGAGACAAAAGATGTAAAGTCTCGGTGCCAGTAATTACACTGCCTATTTTGCCCTTCTCTCCAAAACACAGCAAAGCCGTTTCACGGGAGAAACAAGCAAGATGGTGGTACCCATGCAGCCGGAAGCGCCGCACAGCGAATTCCTACCACCGGTAATTAATAAATTTATGCATGTGGAATAACATATCTAGTGTCTATAGGCGACGGTTGTCTCTTTCCATCAAGAGAGCCATCTGCTCGTAATAAAAAATATATAGAACATCTACCAAATTTAAGACGAAGGTTGCTGATTTTAAACCAGCCAGTGTCAAATATTTTTCTTTGTGTGCAAAATATAAACTGATTTTACATTATGAGTTCATAAATTAGATCCGGTTTGAGCAAGTGTTATAAGGTTTTTTTGAGGTTTATCGCCTAAAATCCAAATCTCGGTAGCTGCTCGGAGTCTGGTCGTGTGCTTACACTCTCGTGTTTCCATGAGCATGTAAATCCGTCGGTCATTAGTTATCAGGTCAGTGAACTGTGAATGTGGCGATCACTATCCATCCCGCTAACCCACTAGTCGGTGAATCATGGTAAACTGAAGAGCCTATAAACTTTTTGATATTTCCAACTGCTCTGCAAAAGAACCAACGTGATGATACTCTTTTTTACTAGAAAGTAATATTTCTGAACATCCTAGACGCGATCTTGAGTCGTGATTTACTGCTAAACAAGCTCTCTACGAAGTGAAACATGCATTGAGTTCATAAAGTGTATTTTTCTGATTGTGCTCGTGACAGTGGCGGATTTGCCGCTCTAGGCCTTGAAGAATCAGCTGCCCCCTTCTTAGCTCCTTTTATTAAAGTATTACATGAGAATTCACCCTCTTGACAACTTTTATCGTAGTATATTCAAAAATTTATTTTGGATTTTACCTTTTTATTAAACTTTTCCGTTTAGTCTTACATTTGAAAAAATCTGATAAATTTGGGGAAAATCTGACTAAGGGATCCAAAGATAAAGAAGGTTTAGAAAACTTTTATTGAAATTTTACTGCGTTTCAAGTATATTACTGTGTACAAATAATAAAATTGAAACGCAGTAATATTGCAATATTTTATTTTAGTGTAATTTCTTTTTATCGACACTGTATTTTATCCTCCTAGTATCTGATCGGCCTAGGCCCGTGCCTACTGGGGCTTAAGGGACGTTGTGGAAAGTGTGGTGGATGTGGGAAGATTATTGTCGCATTAGGGTCTTCTTTAATTTCCAGATCCTCGCTAAGTTTTTCAAATTCTTTTACTATTCTTGCTACAGAGGCATTACATATTGCAAATATACGTATTTAAAGAATTCGCGCTAAAAGTTACAAATTTATTACCTTAATTTCGTTTTTGAAGCAATGGTAGTTTAAACAGGTAACCGTCGTATATACGTCTACGTACAGATATCTAGTTTAGAAAGCAGGATTTATTTGCAAGGATATTTTACACTTTCAATCGTTAGCACTTGATGAAATTCCATTATAATCCAGTTTAACCCCATTACGATACAATACTGCGCGTTTACCGCTAAAAAATCACCCTTCGTCGTATCTCCTCGTTTTGAAAATATTTCCCTGAAAGCCTCAACCAGCATTGGAATACTTGGAGTCAACATATCGAGCGACGTTCAGTTCCACAGTCACTTAGAAGGCAAGGCTAAATTAGCCTATAAAAAGCTGGGAGTTCTTTGCAGTGCTAGGCAGTAATTCACACCGGTCCGTCGTTTACTGCTTTATAAAGCCCAAATCCGGGTTCATGTGGAGTACTGCTCTCATTTATGGGCGGGGGCTCCTCAGTACCAGCTCCTTCCTTTTGATCGCATTTAACGTAGGGCGGCTCCAATCGTCGATGACGAGACTATTTCAAATCGGCTTGATTCTTGGGCGTTACGTAGAGATGTGGCATCACTTTGCATCTATCATGGGGAATGTTCCAAGGTACTGTTTGGATTGATTCCTGCCGCCGAATTTCACTATGGTGGTTACCTGGTATGCTGAAGGTTGGCTTCCAAATAATAACCACACATTTAATAATGAACGTTTATTTCGTTTGTACACGGCACGGAACAATAGGCACAAGCATAAGCAAAGCAGAGTACAGCGTATATATACAAGCAATAATTCTCAAGCACTAGCGCGAGTATTATATGGCGGCAGAATTATAAGCAAGCGACATGCGTCTGCGCAGATAGTGTATTTCGGACTGGCTGGTAGTCGTGTGTAGTTCGCGAATGAATCCTTCAATTGGACTACTTCAGTTGCGTTTAGTTCATCCTTCACTAGTTCAGTTCCAATTTATCTATATCTCTAGTTCGCGTAGTTCACCACGAACGAAACGATTACGAGAGTCGAAGATTGCCGATCACGCGCCGATGGGAGTGACGTAGCAGACACAATCTCGGCCCGGCTGAACTTGATACTGGTTAACTATATCACTCGTGCTTTCGTGTACAATTTGCTGTATTCGGCAATTGTAAACACTATTTTAGTAAGAACTTTTAATCTTTCATTAGTAAAAGTACGAATAAAAAAACGAAAAAAATAGTACAAATAAATATACTTTATTTTAAAATTGTTTTACTATCACTTCAACGTTTATCTCGTTCGCAGAAATCATAAGATTCATTACAAACTACTTAGTTCGATTAACAAACGAAGGAAAATCAATGTACTGAGAAATGATAGCGACTCAAGCCATTGGACTAGATGAACTACTGAACTAAAAGAGTGATATACTTCGCAGTGATCAAAAGATATGTACATATCTTTTCAATTCAGTGACACATTCTGCGCACCTCTACTGGCTGGCAAAAGGTGTACGAACGTTCGTTGCAAGCGGATGACGTGGGCTATTGTTCACAAACCGGGCGTGGATTATTGCAGCATTTACATCGATCGTGACGACCACCTTCCGACATACGAGTCGTAGGCTATGTGTCAGCAGCAGTATTAATTAGTTTTAAGTTATTTATACATATTAATTTATTTTATACATATATTAATATAATTAAGTTTATTTTATAGTTTATTACATATTATTAGATAGTTTTAATTTACTTAAATTTAGATTTAGTGTTGTACATAGTTTTTAATTCATTTTAGGAATAATATTTAATTATTTTAGTTATTAACTATTTCTTAGCATTTCATTGTTAGTACCTATTGTTTTTAGTACTTTGTTATAACAGACAATCTAGATTCGCCATATCACCATCGGATATCGCAACAAAATTTAAAGTTCATCCTTACCATCTCGATGTCTGGAAGTCCAAAACCGTGCAATTCTCCAGGCACTTTTTGCCCCGCACTACTCCTATATAGAACCAGCTATCGGTAGAATTTTTTCCGAACGGATACGACTTAGGTACTTTCAAGAAAAGAGCCTACTCATTCTTAAAAGGCCGACAATGCAAGTACAAGACCCTTGGTAGGTAGTTGTCTATGGCCGGCGGTAATCATTTACCATCAAGTGAGCTGTCCGTTTGCTCCCACTTCTATAAAAAAAATTATTCTGTTGTTATCATTTTTAAATCATTTAAAAAAAATATTAAGAATATTTTTGTTATTTTTTCATTTATGTAATCAATTCTTTGGTTTGTATTTGTACTTAGAAGAATTATCAGTCTCCTTTACCTCTTATCTCAAAGTAATCATTACTATTCCTTTAAAATCGTTTAATTCTGATAATCGTTTTGGTACTTGTCTATATTCCACGTCATGAAATTTTGGTAAATGCAGTTTCAGTCCGTGTACTGTTTATTTTTTTGGTTCCTAGCTTCCTAACGAATAGGACTTGCTACATATCTTCCAAACAGCTTTTAAAACATCAAAGTTCTACAACATCTAAGTTTTAGAGACTACAAAGTTCGCTCGGACACTAGTAATTTTGTCAACAAAAATATTATACCATGTATTATGATATTTAAGAAATTGGCATTAGTGACCATTTTTCAATTTTAAAATAAAACATTTTTTTCGCTTAAAATTTACTTTTATTAGCAATTAGCACATTATAATATCCACACTAATGTCTGACTGTCTGTTACACTTTCACAAATAAACAGTTAAACCGATTTTTATGAAATTTGACATAAATATAGTTGCAGCTCTGAAGTCAAACATAACTAATGCTTTTTTTTTTCAAAAATCATCACTTGAGAAGCTGAAACAGGGAATGAAATTCTGTATGAGAAACTATATGGATGAAATGTTAATCTATTCGCGGGTGAAGCTGCGCCGTTCAGCTAATAATATACAGGTTGACTGGTAAAATACTACATATACTGAAGGAGGAGGAGGAGAAGGGAAGAAGGGAGGGTGATCAGTACTCGATTCTAATACCGAATATGTTAAAAATATTAAAACTTAAGTTGACCTAATATATATGTTTAACATGGACACCCTCGTATATACATATATCGAAATTCGTTTTTACGAACAGCTATTACCGGCACGGCACGTGTTATTGTAAGCGCTCGGCTATTGTCTGCGCTGTAACTATAATTTTTGAATATTTCTACACTAATTTCGTTGAAGTTTACCATGTAGTTACCAACATTTGCTTTTTATTATGTTTTAATAGTGTTATATGACCACTAACTATCGTGTCCTTTAATAAGCAAAATCTTCTACCAATCCATCTGTATAAAAATAAGTAAGATTCGTCTATCCTGTAAAGCGATAACTATGTAAAACCAAGCTTCAAAAACATTAATACGCCTCAGTTATTTTATAACCACAAAACCACGAGCCCCGAAGAAAAGCTCCTTACAGTAATATATTAATTCTAGTGAAGTTCTGTGTAAGAGTTGACAATCCGCTTTAATTAACAAATCTCGCACATCGTTAATATACAAATACTCAAATAAATACTAAAATGCTTATTGTAATTTTAACTATTTACTCGACTTTCTTTGTGGTTTATATGTTAGGCTTAGATTATGAGGTCCTAATGAAAATTATATATTATATGTATACATACAGGCTGGTTTTTAGATAAGGGATGTGTTGATGAAGACTCAGTATTCGATTCTGAGCCTGTGAATCATAAACATCAAGCCCGCAAGATACGCACTAGCGATTAAATGGAATGCCTATAAACACGTATGACGCGCGTCGTGGTGTAATGAACTTTGCTGGTAGTTCATTCTTTGAGCTAGCTCATTCTGTGGCTAGTGCTAGCCACCGCTGAGCTGAGCCAAACGGCCGGGCGCGGGGCTCCGCGCATTTCCAGATAGTGTGAATACATCGCGACGTTCGGATGTGTTTCTGCGTAATGCAATAAACTGCCTCTGCACTAAACTGCCTAATGCAATAAACGTATTTTTGTGAAGTATTAGATTACCTAATAATAACAATCTAATCTTATTGGTATTCCAATGAAAAATATTGTAATATGATCGTGCCTATGCGTTGCGTAAATATTATGTGCTATCAGATATTAAAGCGAGATGTTCCTAAATCTCCAAATCCAGAAGAATAATTCAACAATGGAGATTATTGTAAAATCCTGTTAATAGTTAATTAATCAAGTTCATTAACGTCATTCCATTTACGTCAGAAATACCAACGGTGTTTTACGTCCATTTACGTCAGAAATACCAACGGTGTTTTACACTTTTATTCGTGTCTAGTATCTTTTTTTAAATTATAAGACGCTTTAAACAATTATTTTTATTTAGTGCCTAGTTATTTTTGCCTATTAATGAAATTCTATCCTGATCATCAGATAAAACATTGATTAAGCTGATGTGTTATATTACGAGATGTTCCTAAATCTCCAAATCCAGAAGAATAATTCAACAATTGAGATTATTGTAAAATCCTGTTAATAGTTAATTAATCAAGTTCATTAACGTCATGCCATTTACGTCAGAAATACCAACGGTGTTTTACGTCCATTTACGTCAGAAATACCAACGGTGTTTTACACTTTTATTCGTGTCTAGTATCTTTTTTTAAATTATAAGACGCTTTAAACAATTATTTTTATTTAGTGCCTAGTTATTTTTGCCTATTAATGAAATTCTATCCTGATCATCACATAAAACATTGATTAAGCTGATGTGTTATATTACAGATTTAAGTCACATGTCCTCGCCTGCGCTGTGCAAGTACGATCGCATCTATTTATAAAACTCTTAACTTAAATTTTCTGGCTTTCGGTCTGATATTGTTATAATACAGTGTTTTAAGTACACTTTTTACCGGCCTTCATAATTCAAATGCCCACCTTCACCTCCTTTCACCTCCTTACATAATGTGAATACCTTTCATTAAATATAAAAAAACTAACCCTGTACAAGCCACTATGTATAAGATTTAGGTTCCATAACGAATTATGATAGTTGCAATTATTAACCTCATAGCAGCATACAGACCTAAGCTGAGTTTCTTTATATACATGTATTAATTTTCAAACCTAAATCAACACAAATAGTGATGTGTTTTACTAAAGTTTGGCTCTACCTTAGCTCAAAAGTACCGGTTTCCTTGTGGAGCAAAATAATTGTTTTGAATCAATATATTTAATAATAAACCAGTTTATAGAGGTTTTTCAAATCATGTTCATCGCTTGAAATTTTTGCCGCATTGTGCGTTATGTATGTAGGTCACACTGTAAGTTTTGCGTAACTTAAAAAAACAACATGTTATAACCAAAATATTATGTTTATTGCTTTTCAAAATAATCTCCTTTACATTTTAAACATTTTTTCATGCGATCGAACTATTTTTTAAAACAGGAGGATCACAGATCTGAAGGCATGTTTTCTACGTGCTGATTGAACGCTATCACTGCCTCTTCGGAGTTGGTAAAAGTAAAACCTTTCATCAAATCTTTGATTTTGCAGAAAATACAGAAATCACAGGGTACTAGGTCGGGGCTATGCGCAGGATGAGTGACGAGATGTACTTTTTCGGAAGCTAAAAATGACTTTGTTTTGTTGGCCGTGTGTGAAGTAGCGTTATCATGGTGTAGGAGAATGCGGCTTTTGGGTCGTCTTTCGTGAACTTTTTGTAACACACTGGGTAAACAAATGGTAGAATACCACTCGGCATTAAACTGTTTTGATCTTCAAGTGGAATTGTACAGATGGGACTCGTAGCTGAGACAAAAAACGCGTTCATTTTTTTACCAACCTTTCTCGCCTGTCTTACTTTTGTTGGCCTGTTCTCATTTTCAAATACCCATTCACAAGATTACTGTTTTTTTTCGGGTTCAGAACAATAAATCCACGTTTCGCCTCCTGTGACCATGTTATAAACAGCATTAGAATGTCCGTGGTCGTACTTCAGTAGCATCTGTGAGCACCATTCCACGCGAGCCCGCTTCTGCTCCGCTGCCAGTTCCTGTGGAATCCAAGGACAACAAAGTTTCCGAACTTTCAATTCTTCGTATAAAATTTTCTGAACCTGGCTCAAATTAGTGAAAAATTATGAAAAAAATGTTATTCCGAATTAACTTCGATATATTTCAACCAATCGATTTTGTGCCAAAGCAATATTTTAGATCTCAAGTAACTGCGTTGAATGCTTTTACTAAAGCTCAAAAAATTATTATTACTTAGGTATATTTTGACTGCATTGAGTCTAAAATATCTAAACTTTGCAGGAAATTTTAGAGATTTCTCAGAAAATTAAGTTTAGTTTCTGTTTCACTTAGTAAATATTATTTTTAAGCTTTTTTAAATATAGAAGATGATATTAAATAATTAAATAATTAAATATGAAATAATAATACAATATGAAGTTGATGTTCTTTTTATTCCTTTTATACAACATTTTAATATTTAATGAGCTTAATATTTTATATGTTTCTGAATATAAATATAATTAAAGATCCATTGTCAGATATAAATTATTAATAACACGTAATTAAACATTTTTCTTATATTGATTTTATGAATTTAGTTGTAAGTAAATTGTTAAGATAATTTATGAGCTTATATTTAAAAATTAAGATTAATTAGATTATAACATTATGTATTTGCACACCGGAATTGCCGGTAGATTATGATGATCTGAAAGAAAAAAAAATACCAATTCCCAATAGTCCTCGAGTTGTCTCATTGGTAGTCCAGGGGTTTTCTTCAATTAACCGCTTAACAGTAGCCACATTATTTTCGTTGATGGCAGTTGAAGACCGCTCTTCACGAAATTTGTCATGTAAAGAAACTCAACCTTTCTCAAATTCAGCACACGGTGCTCAAACAAAGTGCTTCTCTCCCAAAAGCATTTTGAAGACGAGCGGCACAGTCTTAAATCATAAAAAATCATCGCTAAAATCTTTTCAACTTAATTCCCTTTTCGTTGCGTACGTAGAACTTTGATGTGTGATAAAAAATTGATTGACAAATCATTTCCCGCCAATTGTTTTCTTTTTATTACTAGGAAGGTTGCAACGTTTTAAAAATATAACGTTAGAAATTCAAGTAGTTCCGATTAGCTAGAAGTGTAAAACTTTTTGTGTGCCCCCATATATAATTCGTGGTTATTCCCTTAATCTGCAAACTCTTTAAATATTGACCAAAATAAATTTTGTATACAAAACACAGATACCTCTGTGACGAGGGTCTAAGATAATAAGTTCAGACATATTCCAAACAATACCTATCTAATTTTAAATAAAACTCTAGAACACTTAAACAAACCTTCACAGAAGTACGTCTTCAAGATTCAAAGTTTGCCTAATACTTTAAACTGGTAATGAAGGCATTAAGGCGCGCTGAATGCATAACAAATGAGTTGCGCCGCAACCATCCCTATATAATTAGCCCCTTTATTACAGTTCTAATAAAATGCTTAGCTTTTATAGCATTAACATGATTTAAATTTAATATGCCTATTATTTCTGAGTTGAAGCCAGCTTGTCCTTAAAATTCTCAAGTTTTACCTAAACTAGATACATAATCAAAACTTTTTACTGTTTAATTACCTAATCTTGCTTTGCCATGCTTTTTAATATGTAAAGGTCAAACGGCTAAAAAGCATAAGATATGTCACTAAAAATAAACATAACAAACAGTAGGAAATAGGAAACTGATGTAGACAATCTAAAACAGCATTTCCCGAACTCAACCGATGCTGAACAGGAAATTACTCATACACATCTACATACAGGTCTGAGTGACGTGACACGACACATTATCTTATGAATAAATGTATTATGCAAGCAATGGACGTAACTGAGTTTTCCATGTGTGCATGAGTGCCCCAATCAACGAGGAAACCCCTCACCACTGTATTGTACTGTCAAAGTGCGACCTGTTGAACTACCTAAGGGCCTGGTTGCTCTGGGACTATATACATCGAGAGTTCAAACATCCCTCTACTGTCCTAAGCCTCCAGAAAGAGCTGAATTGTCAGGATTGTATAAAAGAATTTATGTCCAGATCTTTAATTTATTTGTTGCATTCTTGTTTCTGAAGTACTCTCATAAAAATCTTAAAAAGTTTTAAATAAAATTACTTCTTTGAGTTATGGATTTCTGCAAAATAACGATTGAATGTATATTAAATAGTGAGTTTTCTTTATAACAAGTTACAACCGCCGCATATGCATACTTGAAATTCCAAGGATTGTTGCAACTTGCAACGCAATCTCTAATCTACTTTACCCTCCGTACAAAATCACCATATAAGCAGACAATGTCGTTATAGCAGTGAGAATGGGAAATGTGTAAAGGTTGACGTGTCATTTGGAGTTATTTTCAGCAACTATGAAAGTTGTTTCTTTACTCAGAAATCCAACTTTTATATGGCGTCTTCTTTATTTAAAAGGATTGTACTCTTTGAGTAAATTCTATTCTCATTAGCTTATGCACTTATGCACGTGGCATTAGACCTCACCACAAGATAGCAATACACCATTAACATCTTTGGTGTCTATAGGCGATGGTTGATTCTTTCCTTCAGGAGATCCATCTGCTTGTTTGCTATGTTATGATATATAAAAAAATAATACTATAAATTCAGTCATTTATTTGAATTCGCTTTTAATGTTATTTACTATTCTTAATTAATATTATAAATGCGAAGGTCTATCTGTCTGTCTGTACGTCAGGCTTTCGCAGCTAAAACATGACGAAATTTGGTATGAAGATAGTTGGTATGAAGATAGTTTGGTATGAAGTTAGCCTTAGAACCCGGATTGGATTCAAACAAAGACTAACTTTATTTTTAGACAATTTCTAAGATGCTGAAAGTTAAAAGGGATGAATGTTTGTACGAAAAATTATATGGATGACATGCTAATCTAGCGTGTCGTATGCAAGATGATATAATAGCGTATGAAAAAAAACTACCGAACTTTAAAATATTCGCATATGATGTGTAACATCCAAGTAATTAAATTGGTACAACATCATAACCGCTCATACTACCAGCCATTTTCGCATTTTTTTCTAAAAAAACACGGACCTTTACGCGCACACGTTCCGAGTTCGTTCCGGTGGACCGTGGTCACAAATATGGTTTATGAGTTATTTGGATTGAATCCGATACTGTAAAGCATTTATTTTTAAGAGGTCTTGAGCACTGCAATACACTGGTGTGAGAATTGTTTAATTTAAATGGATTAAGCTACAAAATAATTCAGGTGTAACACAACACTGAGAAAAATATGACTACTTGTGAGTCGAGGTTTTTTAATTCAAAAAATAAATCGATGACCTATGCTTTTTATATTTTTTTATATAATTGGTAAACATATACATACGGAAAAAATAGACAACATACATTGTAGTACAAAAATATTTATTTACATAAATATTAATATAAATTTTTTTAAATTATTTTTTTGTATGAAATCACATACTTTAAAAAATTGGACAAAACAACGCATAGTGAGAAAAATAGCGCTTAATTACAACATACCTTACAATATTATGTAATACAAAGGTCTTATATATTGATAATGAATAACCCTTGTAACTGAATCCTTACATCATCAAGCTTGTTGGATTCTATATTGTCTTGTTAATCCCCATTTAATGGTATCCCTCTTTATGTAATGGCTGTTTTGATGTGAAAACGACCCAACTTTATTTATATCGGTTTAAGGAGAGACCTGGAAATTTATCATATAACCAGTTCGTTATTACATGTTAAAATATCGATAAAACACAAATTAATGCCTTTAAGCGATTTATTTGCTTAATTTAAACTTTTCACGAGTAAATTAATAGGCACATTATCTAAATAACGTTTATTAACTCAATTACAACTTTTTATTTTATAATAAATAATATTAATAACTTTTGCAAAGTGAAATAGGTTTCAAAAGTCTAGGCAATAAACTATAAAACTAATAAAACTTTCGTGAGACATTATTAACTATTAATTAAAATAGGCTACACTCCCGGTTAATCGGCGTAAGTTCTGGACCTGAGTTCCAGACGAGACGCTACCGCGAGCGAACTAGTAGAACGTTCGCTGAGTTCGCGGCTCACCCTGAGGCACAGAACGATATTACTTCAGGGAGCCCCGAGGAAAGACCTCATATTATAGGTCCGAAACTAGTCGGAACCTACGCCTATTAAACGTGAATGTAGCCGAGTTTAATTAATAGACTATAAAACTGAAAAATTATTACTATGTTGTAAGAAAGCTTCTTAGCTTACGCTGTCAAAAACTTTAAGTTTAGAACTAGGTGGTATATTTTTTAAACTTTAGAACTAGGTGGTATATTTTTTTTATCATTAGATAGAGACTAGAAGCAAAAACACAGAAGCAGAAATGGAAAGAGACAATTATCGCCTATGACACTAAAATGTTAATGATGCGTTGCTATCCGTGTAATGGGATGGTAATGCCACTGGCATAAGTTTACCGGCTAACTTACCCTCCAAACTAGAATACAAAAGTGACAAGCACTGACGCTATTACGGCAGGAAAAGCTAAAGCGGTGGTATCAGATCCGGGTGAGACAATGCAGAACTCTATCACCTAGTAGCCACGATGGTAGTGACTCGCATAGCCAACCGTACGCCTTTTACGAACTGCCTGGTAGAACGGCATATGGTCTATTCTTCGACTCGTGGTAATTTATGCTAGTTTAGCGTTAAAGTATAATATTTATAAACCAATACAAGTTTTATTTTTATGGAACATGCAGATTAACTTAGTTCCATCAGTTGTTACATACTAGGGGTCAAAGAAAACACCAAAACTTACATGTCCAATAAGATTTTGATTTGGAAAGTTTGCCAACCCGCGTTAAGCTGGCATGGGAAATCAACGCTTGTACCGTAAAGTTCATGGCTTATACTTTGTTTACTAGGTACGCTAGTATATTTTATTACGTCGACATCTCGTAAGGAAAATTTAAACGCTCATTTATGAATGGATGATAAGAATTGAAATAAGTTATCGATTGTATTTAAAAATTTGAAAATTTAACTGACACTTTGCTATTGTTGATGCTACTACCAATCGTTCCACTGTTTATTTTATGGAATTATATATAGTAGAGTGAATAAGTTACTTTTGGGTGGGCGTGTATCACCTTTGTCTATTTCCACAAAAATAGGAATTGCCATCGTGACAAGGACGTAAAAATAGTATGGTTTCTTAATTTTTCGCTAGACCTTGCACGCTGGATATAATATGCGTGTGGTAAAAGACTTACTTGGTCTTGGTAAAAGACTGTACATATGAAGAACACGTTAGTCAATGGTCATACGTAACCAACATAAAAAATTGGTAAAGTGTGTGTCGAGCCACGCGCAATGTAGGGTTCCGTATATATTGTTATACTAGCTGTTGCCCGCGACTTCGTTCGCGCGGACTTTGTTTACTCCGCACAGGTCTCCCCCGTAGGTAATAGCGTGATAATATGTAGCCTATATGTTGACCTGACCTGTTAGTAATATTCATGCAAAATTTGAAGTAAATCCATGCAGTACTTCTTGAGTTTACCCCGGAGCACGGGAAATCGCTGAGTGTTAACAGTGAACTTCGATACCTATGCGCAGGTATCCGTTTATAAACATGTTTATTCGATAATTAGGGTAACATTTAAATACTTATTTTTTACATATTCGATGTCAAAATCGAGTACTGAATAACCTGTTTTAGTATGTGCAGTCTTTTCCCAGTTAACCTGTGTAATAGCTTTCGTATAAAAGTATTCATGTCCGCAAAGTTTTAATAGTTTTTGAAAAAAATACTACAATTCTTTACACAATATTGTAATTTAATGTCGACAGAATAGTGTTGTATTAAATTTTTACGCTAAGTTTTCACAGGAAAAATAAAGATATAATTTCACAGGAAAAATAAAGTGAAGCATGGCTGGATACCACATGCACTTAATAATAAGTACTAAGTAATATTTAAAAAAAAATTGGTTTATGATATAACTTACAACTAATACTAACTTTGTACTTTAAATCATCTGAATTTCTTCTTTGATATTTACGCAAAGTAATATCTCAATATAAAATTCTTATATTCGTAGGGATTATGTTCATATCAAAAACACGTTTGGTTTTATAGTTTTATCATATTTTCATTAGTTACGGAGACTAAAGACAGCATCTAATCAATCTTTGACCGCCCCGTTGGTCAAGTGGTTAGCGACCCTGACTACGCAATCGACGGGGCTCGGGTTCGATTCCCGACGGGGACAAGCATTTGTGTGATAAGCACAAATGTTTGTATTTCCGGGTTTGCGTGTTTATTAAATATATTCTAGTATTTATATATGTATTTCTATGTACATATTAGTATCGTTGACTAACACCCATAACACAAGCAAATAATTTCTTTACTTTGGGGTTAGATCAGTAAGTGGATAAATTATCCCGCGAATATTTATTTATTATATATTTTTATAGGCAGTATGAACAGTGAAAGCATAGTTCAATAGAAATTATTCATGTATTTAAATTAATGATGAAGTAATAATAAATGTTTAGTGGATTTATATAAGGATCACCTCGAAGCATTGTCCGGAGATCCTACCCGTTAGCCGTGCGTTAATAGGATCAAACCGGGCTTTATTTGGGATCTGTCCACGCGATTTAACCAAACTTATCGAATTTGCAAATCGCCTTACGCTTCGTTACTGCCTACACTAGCTGATAAAAATTAATAGGCGATAAAAATATGTCCCTAATGTGTTACTTATCTACATTCGGTTCTCGTTAATAAATGCCAATCTGTTTTTATTACTTTTAAGCATCTGTATTCAATAAATGAAAACCGTCACACGTAATGCTACGATATATATAAATTTAGCTGCTGTATAATTAAAGTAAATGATTATTTCAATATAAACAACATTGAGTTTTAAGTTGTTAAAAAATAAAATATGTCGATAAATTTTGTCATTGAGAAAGCTAGTTTAAAACAAATTGAACAATTTTACAAAATATAAATTAATTAACTTAAGTAATAAAAAAGCTTTATCTTTCTTTAAATTATGTATTTACATAATTTATAGAAAAATAAAGAATTCCTAAAGTGCAAAACCCTAACCCAACTTCTGTTTTAAACTACACTACTACTAGCTTTAGTTTAGTTTTTAATTACTAGCTTTTCCTTCCGGCTTTGTTCGCGTGACTCAAACATCACTTCCTTTTGTGCAGTTGGGTAAACAATGTTACTCAGTGATAATGCAGCTTTATATTGATTTCAGTAGTTTTTGAAATTATCAGAGATATTACAAACAAACAAAGATTACTTGTTTATAATATACCTACTAGTAGTAGTAAGTAGTAGTAGTAGTAGTAGTAGTACTCTTTATAATATACTCCTAAAATATAGATAATAGATGAATTAATTATACTAACACTTATTCCTAAGCAAAAATCTAAAGTAATATTATAAATGCGAAAGTAACTCTGTCTGTTTATTGTCCCTTCTTCACGTCTAAACCATTGAACCGATTTGGATGAAATTTAGTACAAAAATAGTTTAAGATAAGAGAGAGAGAGACATGAAAGGATAGAATATTTTTTTCCCAGAAATCCCACGGGAACTAGAACTACAACGAGTAAAACCACGGGACTGTCTATCATTTAAACCACGGTAATAAATGGTAACTTAGGCTACTTTTATTTTAGAAATGTTCACACGGACGAAGTCGTGGGCATAGCTAGTATATAATATGTGCCTATGTTTATTACTTTAATTAGAAGAAAATGTAATTTATATCTTGTGAATCAAACATAAGATTGTCTCAATCAGTGCTACGGCTGCTATTTAGTTATAGTAAATATATCACTCTCAGAAATTGAGCAAAATGGACGAAAGCTTCTCTCGCTTAGTCTCTTAAATTATTAACCTAGTAAGGGCGATACGTAGAAAGGTTTTGTCTTGTTTACGCGTTAAGGGAGGGAAAGGGAACTTAATGCCCTATATCACTGTCGGGGTAATACAAACTAGCAGGGTCGCAACCTTTTCCACTAAATTACGTATCGGCACATGGGATAATCCGCGCCAACTTGAATAACATTGAAACGAGGAACTAATTCCATAATAAGTGCACTGAATTAATAATGTCTTTGAACAATACTCCAGTTGTTAGTTTCCCGTGTAAATACAAGTAAATATAACCCTCTGTAACTTCAAATGAATAAGCAAGTTCACAGTTCAATTCGTCGTCACCGCTATTGTGTAAATACATGTTATATGTTAGCGCCAAAAATTCTACAATATATTCGCGTCATGGTATGCTGTGGTTTAGTTGTTTATTTATACTGTTTATTTTATTACACGACAACTCAAGTTTATATTTCTCTCATTCTGTTTTTTATATATCATTAGACGGCAAACAAGCAGATTGCTATCCTGATAGCAAGAAAAGCCATTCCCTATAGATCCCTAATAGTGTATTGCTTTCCGTGTGTCGAAATGGCAATGCCACATGTATAATTCTACCGGTTACCTTTCCCCTAAACTGGAACACGACAATGACGAGCATTGACGCAATTGCGGTAGGAATAGGTAAGGCGATGGTACCAAATACGAAACTCTACCACCTAGTAGTCACGATGGTAGTGGTACGTATAGCGACCGATTGCTTTTACGATCAGAGTGCTAAGTGTGAGTTTTTCTTTTCGCATTCGATCGTGAGCGCGTTTCGAGTTTACTAGGAATTTGTATGTGATTTGTTCAGCGCCACCTAGTGGTAAACGTGAGAAACCAGTTTACCACTAGGTGGCGCTGTACAAATCACATACAAATTCCTAGTAAACTCGAAACGCGCTCACGATCGAATGCGAAAAGAAAAACTCACACTTAGCACTCTGATTGGCAGAACAGCAGTTAGTGTATTCTTCAAAGGAGCCCGGACCAAGACGGGGTGAATATTAAAATAGGTAATCTTTTATGAAGTTATAGGCTTTTGTGTTGCTGTGTGGCTTGCATGTGTTTGATTTTAGATTATCCTTTAGCTCATCATAACGCCTCTTGGTCTAATGGTCCGGTGTCGGTGTTGACCACAAGAAGTCCCGGATTCAATTTCCGGGTTGGGCAATTCAAAAATATATTTTTTCAGTTTTCTAATAAAAACAAAAGGAATTTATTAAATCACTTAAATTGTAGTAAATTTCTACCAATAGCAGTTAAACAGTTCATCGCCATTTCTAATAATAGCATTTTTAAGACTGTCACAATATGGTTTAAATGTTACGGTTGCTTTAGGTACAGACAACTTTATATTATCAACGTACGTTTTTATTATTATTATTTTATTATTAATGTTATTTTTTATTTATTTGGTCCCGCCGTGTTGGTCCCGGCCTCCTTTGAAGAATAGGCCAACTGCCGTTCTGCCAGGCAGGTCGTAAAAGGCGACCGATTGGCTAACGAGTCACTAACATCGTGGCTACTAGGTGGTAGAGTTCTGCATTGTGTCGCCCGGGTCTGGTACCACCGCCTTATCTATTCCTGCCGCAATAGCGTAAGTGCTTGTTGCTGTCGTGTTCCGGTTTGGAGGATAAGGTAGCCGGTAAACTTATGCATGTGGCATTAGACCTCGCCACAAGATAGCAACGCACCATTAACATCTTTGGTGTCTATAGGCGATGGTTGACTCTTTCCATCAGGAGACCCATCTGCTTGTTTGCTATCTTATAATATAAAAAAAAAAAAAATAATTTTAGTTTTAGATTTTTGTTTAATTCATACTGCTTATTTTTATATTTACAGATGTACGTATGTTTGAATGTTTGAAACTCAATTACATAATAGCAGATTATGGCACGTATTGTGTAACTAGATAACATTATGTATATGGTATTAAAATCGCCCCACACACATAGGATAGGAACGCAACATTAATAGCTTTGACTTCATAGGCAATGTCTTTTCATTAGGAAACCCATTTGTTTGCTGTTGTTATAAGTAGCAGTGCGCCAATAAAATAAAGTGAAAATCTATGGAAAGTTGTTAATGAAATTCTCTGCGATTCTTAAGTTTTAGACTTTCGCAAACAAACGTCTGAATTAAACTAAATTATTATATAACCGATAAACTTTGCGATTTGTTTACATAAAATCACATACATGAATTTGTGTGTGTCACAGAATCTCATACAGAAATAAGCTCGCTTTCAAAAAGTTCAAACATCAAAATATAATATTACTTTTATGTCTACAAAAAAGTATTAAATAAATAAATAAAAATATGTAAAATAAGGTCTATTTTTGAGCTAAAATCTAAAATGAGACCCAGTTTTGGTCGTAAGTCTGGTTTGATTTGGTGTAAAAGTAATGTTAATTTAATAAACAACGCAGATAAATTTATAGCTGTCAGATTACTCCATAGTAATATATGTTGACTGATAAAAGATTTTAACTACATACTCAAGTAGGGTGTTCAATACTCGTTTCTGATAACAAATATGCAAAAAAAACAAGTACTTAAATGTTGATCTAATTATCCAATAAAAATGTTAAGCGCAGACACCCGCGCATAGATGTTGAAGTTCATTGTTTACAAATAACGGTACACTACCGTCTCGGTAATATTATCTATACAGTATTGTAACTCGGCCGTATCTTTGAATTAAATATCTACAGCCGCGCGGTACGTAAACATGCAATAGGGCTGCCCACCTCCAGCATTTTAATTATATTTGCCTACTTTGTGTTTCCATTTAGTTTTGTGATTGTAAATATACTTTTGTTTATAAAAAAATAAAATACTTTACGAAATGAATAGGAAGTGTTCAAATAAAATGCGTGTTGTTTTTTGATTTGTAGATTTAATTGAAAAATCATGTTTGTGTTCGAATAACAAATCGGTTTTATAAATTTGTGAAAAAAATTATTTATGGATGCATTATTGACGAATTCATGCAACCAAATACAGCACAATATATCCTAGTCGTCATATTAAATATGTATTTCAATTTATTTTTAGTGAAAAAATCGCGCGGTTATTGTTAAAAAACAACACACCGTCCGTTTGTCACTGCGGCACAGTCGCGACTGTCTGTATGCCGAGCGCAATGTCAAGATCGAGGCGCGTAGGCATAGCTCCCGCTTCGTCCGTTTGTGTGAAGTTGGAATACTGTATAGATATATTACCGTGCTAATGTGGCAAGTGTAATATAAAAGTGAGTTCTCATCGCCTGCACAGTGACAATATTTTTTTAATATTAACTAAGTACATTAATTTTGTTGAAGTTTACTATGTAGTTAAGTAATATTCTCTTTTTATTGGCTATATATGACCATCAACTATCGTGTTTTGTACATCTTAAGATAGCAAACAAACTGATGTGTCTCCTGATGGAAAGATTTAACCATCGCCTATAGATACCAAAGATGTTAATGGCGCATTGCTACCTTGTGGCGAGGGCTAATGCCACATGCACAAGTTTACCAGCTACTTTACCCTCTAAACCGGAACACGAAAGTGACAGCGCTGACGCTATTGCGGCAGGAATAGGTAAGGCGGTGGTACCAGACCCGGGCGCAACAATGCAGAACTCTACCACAAAAAAGCCACGATGGTAGTAAATCGCATAGCCAATCGGTCGCTTTTCACGACCTGCCTGGTAGCACGGCAGTTGGCTTATTCTTCAAAGAAACACGGACCAATACGAGGGACAACTTATACTGTCATAGTATATTATATTCTACAATATATGTACTCTTTTATCAGTCACCCTATATAATACTACCATCACTGTTGTCATGAGATACAAGATAATTTTAAATAAGTTTCAAATCTAGATGTAAGAGTCTCATTACACAGTCGTGCAGGTGTCACTCATTACTATCATGAGTTATGTTTGCATGTTTAAATGATAATATCGACATTAGACGCTCAGTCATGTGTTCATGACTGATAGTCAGTCAAACAAAAGGTACTTAGAGGAAAGTACGTTGCCACGCTAGATATTACGGATATTTATTAAAAAAGCCTTTATTTGAATTATAATTGAAATATTAAGTAATAAACAGAAAGCGTTGGGTGAAACTGCAGTAGCTGTTAGAAGGGATTTCTATAGTTATTTTTTTAGTTATAGTTAGTTTAACTTGTTGGCTGACATACATCCTTTACTGCTATTTTAATAACTATCTTCTAAAAGAAAATTCTTTGTAAGGTAAATTACAAACCTATTTGGATTTCGTACAGCCACAAACTTGTCTCGTTTCGCGTCAAAGCGAAATGTTTACGCGGCTGGCGTGACACAGTACGTGTTCTCTTGTTAATAATTTATCAGATTGATAAAATCTCAGCATGGATGCCTTAGGGTAAGTTCTGTGAGGGTTAGATTTTTAAATTGATTATTTTTATCTACAACTTCTGATAAAATATTAAAAATGAAGTATTCCACTATATGAACTATACTCGTACATAGCTGCTAGCATCATCCATACTAGCCCACACTATCCATAGTAATTCATATTTCCATATGCATACTGATATCAAAATGCAAAAGTCTGTCTGTCTGTTTGCTTATCTGTCTGTTAAGCTTTCACGGTTAAACCGCTGGATCGATTTCAATAAAATTTGGCATGTATATAAGTAAAGATCCGCGGTACAAATGTAGGCTACTTTTTTCGAAAATCAACCCCCAAGAGACTAAAATAGGGGATTAAAGTTTGTACGGGAAATGCTTACTAGCAAGCCACGTAACAAAGCATAGCATTTACGTTCGTCTAGCATTCACGTAACAAAGCGTCAATCGAATCGAAGCGCTTAGGGTCCTTAGACAAATTAAAACGATACAACGATGCATCCTGCTACGACGTGGCATTATGTATAAGAAAATGTGTACGAAACCTAAACGATTCTACTTGATTGATGATTTGTTACGTGAATCGAATCCCATGTTGTCCAATCAAGCAATTGTTGTGTATTATGATTTATGTGTAACATGTGGGTACTTATAAATATAAGTCAGTCTTGGTCTAACTGGAGTTTCATTTACAACATGGTGACAGCGGTCTGTAAAATATTCAAGTTTTAATTATAAATCAGTTTATTTACAAGTGAATTTGTGTAGAAAAATTGATAAAACTTAATAAAAAGTCAATAATAAAATGGAACACGCAAGGCCGCCGACGGAATTGTGTTTACAAGGAGGACCGGCGACACGTGCTGACGCGTGGCACAAATGGTACCGACAGTTTATGGTATTCCTCAAAGCATCGGGAGTTTATAAGG
Organism: Apodemia mormo; assembly: GCA_036924255.1. Classification (NCBI taxonomy): domain Eukaryota; kingdom Metazoa; phylum Arthropoda; class Insecta; order Lepidoptera; family Riodinidae; genus Apodemia; species Apodemia mormo. The sequence goes on along the minus strand of JAUPFN010000011.1, from coordinate 19,298,799 downwards.
AACCTTCGTATGTGCAGGCGAGCCTGCTTGTAAATTTAATTGGCTCTGATGGATATGATGTCTATTCAACCTTTAAGTTTATGAAAGAAGAAAATCGAGAAGATTTAGAAACTTTAATAAAAAAATTTAACCAACATTTCGGTACAAAACAAAACACGACAATGTCGCGGTTTAAATTTTTTTCTCGACAACAAGAAAATAATGAATCCATCGATGAATATGTCACTACGTTAAAATTGCTAGCACAACATTGTGAGTTTGAGCATTTGGAAGAAGGATTAATTCGTGATCGAATTGTTTGCGGCGTTTGTGACAGTACCGTGCGAGATCGCCTTCTACGCACAGATGAGTTAACTTTAGCTCAGGCGGTAAAAATTTGTCAAGCGAGTGAAATGTCCAGTGAGGAGAAACGCCAGATAGAGGAGACCAAGGCGGGAGCAGCTGGAACGTCATATGCAGTGGACGTGGTGCGCGGCGAGCGCAGGGCCTGGCGCGGGCCCGGCCGCCGGCAGCGCGAGAGGCCGCGCGCCCGCGAGCGCCGCCGCTGCGGGGCGTGCGCCGGGCTCGCGTGCGACGGCGGGGCGCGCTGTCCCGCGAGCAGGGCGCGCTGTTATCAGTGTAGTGTGATGGGTCATTTTAAAATAGTGTGTCCAAAAAATTTGCAAAAAAATGTGTACTATTTACAAGAAGAATGTGACAGTGATAGTGTAGAAGAACCTTATTACGTGTCGACGATTGATGCGACGGAGTACAGTAAGGACTGTAATAAATGGTATGAAACTTTAACATTATTTAATAATGATATGAAAGTGAATTTTAAATTAGATACCGGGTCAGATCTTAATGTGATTTCTTTAAATACATTTTATCGATTAGGTTTTCACAAAAACAATTTGTCACAAGATAACACAAGAGCTCAATCTTTTTGCGGTAATTTCATTACTATTGTTGGATCTTGTTACATCAAATGGATTTATAAAAATCGAATTTATAATTTACAATTTATTATATCGAAGTATAATTGTCACAGTGTGTTAGGGAAATATGCTTGTGATGAATTGGGTTTAATTAAACGTGTGTTTCTTTTAAACATTGAAAATTATAAGGACCTATTTCGTGGTTTAGGTAAATTACCTCGTAAATACAGCATATCTTTAGTGGAAGGTGCGCAGCCGTCTGTCTGTCCGGTACGTAAAATTCCAGTCGGCGTACGCGACAAGTTGCAAACCGAGATTACACGCATGGAACGCATGGGTGTTATACGAAAGGTTTTTCATCCGACAGAGTGGGTCAGCGGGATTGTAGTGGCGGCAAAAAAGGATGGTAGCATTCGCGTATGTTTAGATCCGCGACCACTCAATCGAGTCGTGCGTCGTGCCCACTATCCTTTACCGACTCTTACAGATATAGCGTCGCGCCTACAGGGTGCTCGTTATTTTAGTAAACTCGACGCTAGATCTGGTTTTTGGATGGTAGAGCTTAGCGAAAAAAGTGCAGACCTCTGCACATTTGGAACACCATTTGGAAGATACCAATTTTTACGGTTGCCTTACGGAATTAATTGTGCGTCGGAAGTATTTCATTCTAAAATACGTCAGATTTTAGAAGATATAGAGGGCGTTGATTCATTTGTTGATGACGTAATCGTATGGGGAGAAACGATAGAGCAGCATGATGCTCGTTTGAAAGCACTACTAGATAGAGCACGCGCAGTTGGTATAAAATTCAATAAAGAGAAATGCGAGTTTAGGGTTCAACAAATCAGTTACCTGGGTCATACGTTTAATGCTAACGGAATGTGCGTGGATTCAAACAAAATTAAAGCTGTTATAAATATGCCGCGGCCACAGGACAGGCCATCGCTAGAACGTTTTTTAGGGATGATAAACTATTTATCAAAGTTTATTCCGAACTACTCCGACATAGCTTCACCTTTACGTGACTTATTAAAAAAGGATGTGGAATGGAGATGGGATGCTGAGCACGAAGCTGCGGCGACGCGGCTTCGCGAGTTGGTGTGCGACGCGCCTGTGCTTGCGCTCTACTCGGCGCGCACGCCAGTGCTGCTTTCTGTCGACGCTAGCGCTCGGGCTCTCGGCGCTGTGTTGATGCAGGAAGGCCGCCCTGTGGAGTATGCATCTGCGACACTGACGGAAGCTCAAGCGCGTTATGCGCAAATTGAGAAAGAGTTGCTCGCTATTGTGTTCGCTTTAGAGCGTTTTCATCAATATGTTTTTGGTAGAAAAGATGTCACAGTTGAAACGGATCATAAACCTCTCGAAGCCTTATTTAACAAACCTTTGGATTCGGTCCCAGCACGACTCCAAAGGATGATGCTTCGAATTCAAGGTTACGACTTTAAAGTGACATACAAACCGGGAAAATATACGTTTATTGCGGATGCATTGTCACGTGCACCATTAGAGGAATTAATGTCGGAAAAGCCGTCAGCAGAGGTAGAAGAACAAAGTTGTTTTCTCATTAGCAATGTTAGATTTAGCAACGGTAAACAAAAATTAATAAGAGATCATACTAGTGTTGACGGTGAGTGTACACGTATAATAAAATACATACAAAATGGCTGGCCAGACAGCAAGTATAATACCGATGAGAAAATACGCCACGTGTGGTCATATAGAGAAAGTTTTGAGTACGTAGACGGAATAATTTTTAAGGACAATCTTGTGTTTATTCCTAAAAAATTGCGTTCGGAAATGATAAAACGTTTACACGATGGACATTTAGGTATATATCGTTGCAAAAGACATGCTCGTGAGGTAATGTTTTGGCCTGGTATGGCTAGGGACATAGAGTTAGCAGTACGTCGTTGTTCCACGTGTCAAGACCATTCTACGCGACTCCCACGGGAACCACTTATGCCTCATGAAATACCAGACATCCCATGGGCAAAAGTAGGATCAGATTTGTTTCAATTCGGAAATAAATACTATCTTCTTTTGGTGGACTATTTTTCAAATTACATAGAAGTAAACCAATTGACAAACATTAACAGTAGGTCAGTGATAATGGCTATGAAAGAGCAATTTTCAAGATATGGTATTCCCAAGGTGTTGATAACAGACAATGGTCCATCGTATGTTTCCAGAGAATTTACACAATTTTCCCATGAATGGGGATTTCAGCATGTAACCAGTTCTCCATATTACGCCCAGTCAAACGGAAAAAGCGAAAGAAGCGTAAGAACAGTAAAAAATATAATTAAAAAGTCAATTTCATCTGGAGCTGATTTACATCTAGGTTTATTAAATTTTAGGGCAACCCCTAGAGACAATATAGGCTCTCCGTCACAGTTATTGATGGGTCGCAGACTAAATACCAGACTTCCCATTTGCGATAAAAAACTACGATTGACGTACGGTAAACAATCCGACTATAATAATATATTGAATAAACAAAAAGTGGCTAAAACATATTATGATAAAAATGCCAAACCGTTACCTGAACTATGTTCCGGCGACTTTGTCATAGTAACAGATAAAGACCATAACAAGCGTGCGCGTGTTCAGTGTAAGGCAGAACAACCACGCTCGTATTTTGTTATAGATTCGTCAGGCAAAACATGTAGACGTAACAGACGTCACCTACGTCGAGTGGCTGTGACAGAAAACAAAGAATGTGAAGCTGCCGCTGACTCTATGATCGACCAAGAGGCAGAAGAGTGGTCAAATGCCCTTGAGACTGAAGAACAATACCAATCACCTTCGAGTGAAATGAATCATAAGGTTGGGACTAGACAGGCAGCTGCGGATGCAAAGAAAAAATTAAGTAAACTGTTGAATAAATAAGAATAATAAAAAATAAACACACGATTACACATTCGATTTTCTTTTCTTTTTTTTCTCAAAGGGGGAAGATGTTGTGTATTATGATTTATGTGTAACATGTGGGTACTTATAAATATAAGTCAGTCTTGGTCTAACTGGAGTTTCATTTACAACAGCAATTTTTTTTTTATCTTTGTTTTTTGAAAAAATTAGGTAGTATTTTAATATAGATTTTCAACTATTTTTCTGCCAAATTTGATCGAAATCGGTTCAGCGATTTAGCCATGAAAGATCATTTGATGTTATGCTAGATTACATATGAGCGAGTGTTTTTTGTATGAATTTTCATCTCCTATTTAAGCTACTTAGGGCTTTATTTTTTAAAAGCAAATTAGCTTATATTTGACTCCGAATGTCAACTATCTTCATGCTAATTTTTATTAAAATCAATTCAGCGGTTTAGTCGTGAAATACTAAAAGTCAGACAGACGAAAAGATTTTCGCATTTATAATATTACTTTGGATAGTATAGACGCGAGATTAACATATAGTCCATAATAGCGAGCATTTCCGCAGGAGAAACTGCTGTCAGCTCTTTATAAATACTAGCGATCGTTCTAGAGTCGGAATTCCACCAGAGACTAAACAAACCCGTAAAAAAATAGTATGTATATATATATATATATATATATATATATATATATATATATATATATATATATATATATATATATATATATATATATATATATATATATATCACATGAATGTAATATGTGTAATGTTTATTTTTGTAATTTAATGAATTTCTAATGCTAATATTAAAAAGTATCAGGTTTCTGCAGTCCTCCACAATGTAAACTTTAAGTGTCTCAATATTCATACTCAACCGTAATTGTCTCGAAAAGGGGTACAATGTTTTCCTTCACAAATTGAAATATATATGTTTTGTTATAAACAGTATTTATTATTTTTCTGTTCAATTGACACTATGCAGAAGTTAAGTTTTGCTATATTCCTATAATAATAAAAGTTAAGACTACCTTTTTATACGAGTCTGTTATTTTTTTTATGTCCAATATTTCCGTAATCTGAATATGAAACGATTTAACATATATATCGCTACGAACTGTTGCATTGTCCTTAGTTTTTTCTATTATACACTGTATTTATATTTTTTCTGTCGAATAAGATACTAATCGGCTCTGTGGTCTAGTGTTCCAGCGTTGGTGTCGACCACATGAAGTCCCGGGTTCGATTCCCGAGTCGGGCGCTTAAAAAATGTTTTTTCAGTTTTCTGATAAACACAAAGTTGCCCGGGATTGAAAAGTGCCCGGTTGGCGATAGGCTTTGTGGGATTAAGTATCTTCGGCTAATCGTGGGTGCTCTTGTTGTACCTCTGCCTACCCCTTCGGGGATACAGGCGTGAAGATACTTTAATAAGACACTAATAATTGATGCTACGAAAAACAAAGGTTACTACAACTTTTACCAAACTTAACAAAAAGAAAAAAGTATCTTTACGCCCGTATCCCCGAAGGGGTAGACAGAGGTACCACAAGTGTACTCACGATTAGCCGAAAATACTTGGTCCCACAAATGGTAGGTGGCAAGCCTATCGCCCACTGGGCACTTTCCGATCCCGGTTAACTTTATGTTTATCAGAAAATTAAAAATACACTTTTTTAAGCTGCCCATCATAGAAATTGGACCCGTGACCTCACGTGGTCAACGCCAATGCCCGACCACTAGACCACAGAGGCCAACCAAATTTTACCAAACTTAGACTTCCTAAAAATTTGAACAGATTAAGGGCATAAGATTTTAAGAATTTTTGAAATACCTTCAAAAATAATTCGAAACAATATTTTTTTAAATATTCTCCTTATTAATACTTATACTAATTTAGTTCAAAATCTTATCAGTGCTTTTTCTTTAGAAACTGCGTCCAATTTCGTAAATTGCATTAAAATGTATGTTCGGGAGTTATCGTTGTCAAAAATGTTGAAAAAAGTTTTTTTCTACGTAACTTCAACTAATAATTTTTTTGATCTTGCACAACATTTTAGTACTTAAAAACCTTCGTAAAATGCCGTTTCAAAAATCAAAATCGAATTAAGTTTTTAAAAGTTACATCTTTTTAAATATTAGAATTATGTTGTATACAACAACTTTTAGGCTAATGCATTGATAGCTTTCAAAATCAAATCAGTTCTTCTACTTAAAAAACTGCGTCAAATACTGTAAATCGGATCAAAATCAGTTGATATGTTCGGGATTCACAATGGAAAAAATTTTTGAAAATAGTTTTTTATTGGTTAAAATTAATCATCGGTATTTTTCAATCTATCGAGTTTGTAGCTAATAAAACATTTTAAAGCTCAAAAATTGAGCTGGATGTCATTAAAAAGGTCAAAATCTATTATCATTTTGAAAATGTACAGTTTTTTTTTGCTTTCTTTTCTTACGTTCGACATGTCCAAAACCTGAATATATTTAAATCCAAAAATATATAATCGATTTAGCATTAACACTTGTATCAGTACTAGATATTGCATTACAATCAATATTTATTTTAAAAACTGTATTTGTTTTTTTCGTCCCAATTATCAATATTAAAAAAAATACTAGCATCGTTTGTAGTTTAAAACGAGTGAAAAAATAGGTATTTATATACTTAAGTGGGTCGTAACGAAGCCCTTGAACTAGGAAGGCTGGAATTATGTACAGGGGTAGTTTTATTATAACTATTAATTTGCTCACGGACGAAGTTAGTACATTATAATAAATATAGCTGGAAAATTTAGACGAATTGATGTAGCTACAAAGTAAGCAAATTATTTATTTGTGATACTGTAGTCAACAGTACTAACACATAGAAATATTAAAATATATATGTATAATTAACACTCAAACCCAGAAATATAAAATCGATGCTTTTAAATGCATGTGGCATTACCATCTCGCCACACACATAGCAACGCACCTTTAACATCTTTTGTGTTAATAGGCGATGATTGTCTTTTCTATTAGGAGAACCATCAGACATTAATAAAACTTATTACTTATTAAGTAAATTATTAGAATTTATGCCCCAATATCAATACAATATAAAAATGTTAAACAATATAAGTATTAGGTAGAGTTTAGAGAGCATAATATTTCACTGCGTCGGACAATACGAATGGGTATTACACTCATAAAAGAACAAATGTAGAGTAATAAAGAAATTAGTGTCACAGTACGGCATATAAAATTTTTAGTGATTTCCCTCCGAATGCCAAGTGACGGGGGCAGATTTCCCGCCAACTCTCTAGGCGGCCATTACATGCGAGTGCCACTTACGCGTTACAACTTATTGAATTATTTATCAAACTATCTTACCTTATTGGATTATATTACCTTGTTTTTACTGTGAAAATAATAATATTACGGTTCAAGTAGACATGAATTTTGTAGAGTGAATGAAAATTTAGCTTTATTTAAGTAATATGTAGGTGGTTTAATTAAGCTTTATTTAATAACTAAGTAAATCCATTGATTGTAGAATATACATATAACAACGTACCATTATATCTTTTGGCGTCTATAGGCCAGGGGTCGGCAACCTACAGCTTGCGAGCCATATGAGGTTCTAGTTCCACAATTATAAGAAATTTTTTGTGGCTCTTTAAAAACTTTGAAATTTTGTAAATTGTAATTTTGACCCTTCCAACTCAAATATATGCCGATCGCTGCTATAGGCGATGGTTTTCTTTTCATCAGGAGAGCCATCTGTATATTTGCTATCTAATGATATAAAAGCAAAAGTTGACTGGAAAAAGACTGTACATATTGAATGACACGATAGTTAATGATCATATTATGTAACCAATAAAGATTAAATAAAAAGAAAATATTGCTTAGTTTACACCAACGAAATTAGTGTAGAAATATTTAAAAAAACAACCAAGAGCGAGTCAAACTCGCGCACGTAGGTTTCCGTGCCATACTCTATAAAAATACGAAAAAACACGTTTATTGTATTTTTTATAAATAAAAAATTAAAATATTAAGTGTCCCTTAATATTTTCATTTTTTATTTTTACTATTATGTTGAAATACATAATTTGTGAAAAATTCAGCTTTCTAGCTATCTATCTTTCTAGTTTATAATATACAGCCTGGTGACAGACTGACAGACGGATAGACAGACAGCGGAGGCTTAGTAATAGGGTCTCGTTTTACTTTTAGGTACGGAATCCCTAACATAGTTACCGCGCGGGTATAAAACGTGCGCATCAAAGGGGGTGAGCGGGCGGGGGACCAACAAGTTAAACATACAAAGCGACGTAAAAATTTTAAAAATGGTAAAATTGGTTTAAGTGAGTCATAACCTAAAATATTTATCATGAAATTAGGAAAGAAAATGAAATGTATATAAACTACAGATTTAAATGTAACCAGCTGTGCCCGCGACTTTGACCGCGTGAAAAGAATTCTAAAACACCCGGGGTTTTACCCGCATAGTTACCGTTCCTGTGGCATTTCTGGGATAAAAGTTTGTGCTTTCCCGGATCTCAAACTATGTTTGTACCAAATTTCATCCAAATCGGTTCAGTGGTTTAGGGGTGAAGACACAGACAGTTAGAGTTGCTTTCGCATTTATAATATTAGTATGGATAATAGTAGTAAAGATGGAAGTACATTTGTGCTTCACATGTCGATAATAATAGATTCTGAGCCCCTTTAGTTTGTCGTTAGAGTCAATAAGCGATATAAGATTATAATGTAACAGTTTCCCCGTGTTGGTTCCGGGCTCCTTTGAAGAATAGACCAACTACCGTTGTTCACTGTCGTGTTCCGGTTTGGAGGGTAAGGTAGCCGGTAAACTTAGGCATGTGTCGATCTCGCCATAAGATAGCAACGCACAATTAACGCCTTTCCCATCTGCTTGTTTGCTATCTTATGATATAAAAAAATAACGGTATTAACAATTTCACTGCGACATATAAACCGATATTCATAATTAATAAAGCATTCGGTCTTATCGTTCATTTATAATTACATAGACGAGCGATCGCTATAAGGTCCTACAAATTCGAGTATGGCGAGTCGAGACTAAAGTTGTGGGAATTATGAGTTTTTTAAATTGATTAATCTATTTTTTTCACAGTAGCTTAATAATTATTAGTATAATTTGAGGGTAACTTAGTCCTACGCGTAAAGTGGAAACTTTTAATAATCCGACACTCTCAAGTTGTAGATGTTACGGCTACATTTTCATATATATTTTTATAACCGTAGGACAATTAAAACAAACGGTGCTTTGGTATTAGTATTCTTGTCCACAAAAAGCAGTTCTCTTACAAAAAAGAGGGTATGCTTTTCTAGTCCGACAACAAATTTAGCCACTTTAAGCCTTACTTGAAACCACCTGAAATAGGGGATGAAAATTATATGACAAACTATATCGACGATAGGTTAATCTACCCACGGGCGAAGCTTTTTTTTATCATTAAACAGCAAACAAGCAGATGGCTCTCCTAATGGAATGAGAAATGTTAATGGTGCGTTACTATCCGTGTGGTGGGATGGCAATGTGCCATGCGTAAGTCTACTGGTTATAGCAGTCTTCAAACCAAAATACGGCAATTACAAGCATTGAAATTTTTGCGTCAGAACCGGGAATTGGTCACAGAACAGTATAATAATGTCTATGGGCGCGAAATGGCGCGAACGGCGAACTGTTGCTGAAGTTTTTTGTGGTTTATTGCCTGGACTCTATGTATGCTTGACGCAACGTCGCATGGCTCATGCAACACATTGCAACGTCGCTCGTCGATATAAACATAATCCAAAGTGGTGATATGTCAAATTAATTAAAAATAGGTAGTTTTCAGGTCTAGGGTGGTATATAGGTAGACTGAAGTGTAAATTGGTAGATCTACCAAAAAGTTGGTATAAATGACATCACTGACTCGTACACAACTTCACAGTGTAAATAGATGACACTTGTTTTTTTTTTGTTTCTTTAGAATGATACTAAGAGTACTTATTTATGCAGCCATCTTTGTTGTAAGTTTCAACTATAGTAATAAATATTTTCATTTTTGTTTTATTTTATACAATAGTTTGTTTAAAATTTTGTGTCTTACCTATCCGACATTTTTAGGATTTGTTTAGTCGCTCAGAAATAAAAGAAAGTGTTAACTTGATGGCAGAAAAGAAAAATCTTTGCTTGATATAGGAATTAGAAAAAGCGTACAAGTTTGTTTAGTTTCATGACTTTCCAACTAAAATCCTTTTAAAATTAACTTACTATTAAAAGTGTCCATTTCATTCTAATATTGACTTATTGTAATAAGTTCCTTTCATCAATTTCCTTTCATATTTCACCGTTCGCGCAGTTGTCTTAAAAAGGGGTCCAAAGATTTTCCTTCACGTATTGATATATAGATACTATAATATTACGCAAAAAATAATTATGGAAATTAAATACACAAACCAATGCAATGTAGTGAGTTTGTCTTATTATGTAAGTTCAGCAGAATTGAGTGCTGCACTTCTAGTATGCGGCGGCGTTGCGGTTATGTGAGGAACGGTAACTGGTCCAAACGTATGTCAGGGAAGACGTTTTATTGTAGTGCCGGAAAATACGTTTACAAACACTTTGCTTCCATTATATTTACATTATTTCAGTAATATTATAAATCCATGTTTTTAGATGTGAATATGTTTGATATTCCTCACGCTGGTTTGATGGACGTGGGTAAAATTTGACGTACAGGTAATCTACTTATGTTTAAATTTAACTCAAAGGCTCCTTTAAATCTAGGAAATTGTATCATTTCTGTGTATTTCACGGAAAAATTTATCATACAACGGGCTGCGGGAGCAGGGCTTGTAACCGATTAATTTTCAAACCTCGATGCGCGTTAAAATACATAAGGAGTGTTTTAAGAGTAAAAGTTTGGCTCTACCTTAACCTAAAAAATAATAGGTTCCTCAAAAAAAAAATTTAAAAAACTTTTTTAATGAATAAACTGGTTTATAGAGTATCTTCATGCCCACATCCCGAAGGTACAACCAGTACAACCAGTACACCTACGGTTAGCTGAAGATACTTACCCACAATGTGAGGTGAAAAGTCTATTGCCAATCGGTCACTTATCCAATTCCGAGCAACGTTGCTTTTATTAAAAAACTGAATTGCCCGACTCGGGAATCGAACCTGGAACTTCATGTAGTCAACACCTACACCGGACCATTAGACCACAGTGGCGACAAATGATTATTTATATCACAAGGCGGTTTGTAAAGATTTTTTATATTGATTTTTTTATGTTCAAATTATCTAATAATATATAATAATGTTTCTTAGGAAAACAATCGCTGGTACTGATTATAAATGATCTTCGTCATGTAAGATATTACCTGTTTGAAGTATTTAGCAGAAGCAGCTCTTAAGATTCGAACAAACGTTAAACGAATCGTTATCACCGTGACTAGCGTGGTAGAGTTTGGTGCAGCCAGTACGCTGACTTAGCTAAGTACATTTGTACGGTTTTAAAAGCCCAAATATGTTATCTCGAACATTGGATAGTGCTAGTACAAAGCTGCATAAAATATGCACAGCCACAATCTGCTTCAACAGTTCAATTTAAACTGGTTTTCAGTTCTGAGTGTAGTCTACGTTAAATTATTATTTCACATTTTCCACGGCGATAATTGTCAAGCTATCTCGTTTCAAGACTCTTTCACAATTAATAGTCCGTATTTCTGAAGATTTTATAAAAGCTAAATACTAATTTACTGAAACCTAAGTTATAATAAACCTAAGTCAAGCCATAAGTTTTTTGAAAAAAATGATCCTCTGTATGGTGTATTAATACGTGAAATCACAGAACACTTATGCTCTATACGAGAGCGTGAAATAATAACTTTTTCTGACAATCACGTGATCGGTAAAGTACGAAATTTGGCACAGTTTAAGTGTACTTTGCGGAGGAACATAGAAATCTAATATTTTTAAACAATAAGTATTAGAAATAGATTAAATTAATAAAAATGAATAATACACATACTGCATTCATGTGACATACGTGGTAAGTGCTAATATACAAGTGTATCTATTTTTTTTTTCGGCTAAAGTCTGTTATTAGACTTAAAAGAGGTTTAATTTTTTAGTATGTGGTCGAATTTCAAGCAGTGAGCAATCACTAGCTCGAGTAAATAGATCGATAAAATAAAAAAAAATAAAAACTAGGGTGAAATGTGAACAGAGGGTAGCTAAAGAAGGTGCTGTCTCGTCCGGGACTTGTCCACCGCTTTACCTTTTCCGTGTCACAATAGCGTGAATGTTTGTCACTGCCGTGTTGCGGTTTTGGAAGGTAAGGAAGAAAACCATCTGCTTGTTTGTTATTCTATGATGTAAAAATTAACCATTAGTAATCTGGTGTTATGGAGGATTTCATAAGAACTTTAAGCTATCGAGCTAAGGATTTTATTTATCAGATTTTATTACTTTTATATTAATATGCATTATACTTATATACTCGTAAATTATATACTAAAAGTTAAAATATGAATGACGTTAATGAAGTGCGTTATTAATTTAATAATATTTAACAAATAGTAGACAAATGCAAATTTTTCTGTTTTAATCTACACGAACATCAATATTTATTTTTTATTTAAAAGTATCTTCACGCTCTTATATCCCTTACGAGAGGTAGGCATAAGTACAACCAGTGCATTCACGATTAACCTAAGATAGTAGGCCTCACAATGTGATATGTGGCAAGCTTATCGCCAACCGGGCACTTCTCAATCCCGGGCAACGTTATTTTAACAGAAACACATTTTTAAGTTACCCGACCCGGGAACTCATATGGTCAACACAGACACAGACACAACACAGACAGAGAGTTTGCAAATAAATATTAAATACTAGCTGGCTCGGCAAGCGTTGTGCCTTTTTAACTACTTTGGTTTTTTTCTATATTTTCACACCTTTTAAACCTTCCCTGGACTTCAACAATTGATTCAAAACCAAAATTAGCCAAATCGGTTCAGCCGTTCTCGAGTTTTAGCGAGACTAACGAACAGAAATTGCTTTTTATATATATAGATTAGGTAAAAACATGTTAATAAGCCGGGGATATCCGAAAATCACTTTTTATCCCTGCAGCTGCTCAACACAGTTTCAAAACACATAACTCTTTTGCATTTACCAAAACATGTTCTAGGTGATTTGGATCCCTTCTGAATAAAAAGATCAACTGCCTTGCTAGGCATTTCGTAAATGGCTAAAAAAGGCTACTATGAGATTTTCAATTTATGAGTAAGAGTTTTGACTGCAGGCTTAATATTACAATTTTATTTTAATGAACCTTAGAACTTCTTTCACAAATATGCTAATTATAGTTATTAACATATTTATATTTATATATGCTTGTTACGGAGATTATAGACAGCATCCAATCAATCTTCAACCGTCCCGTTGGTCGAGTGGTTAGCTACCCTGACTACGCAATCGACGGGGCTTGGTTTCGATTTCCGACGGGGACAAGCATTTGTGTGATGAGCATAAATGTTTGTATTTTTGGGTTTGGGTGTTTATTAAATATATTCCAATATTTATATATGTATTTCTTTGTATTAGTATCGTTGACTAACACCCATAATTCAAGCAAATAATTTGTTTACTTTAAAGTTAGATCTATAATCTTATTATAGTATATTAGTTTTGGTCTTCTTGAATCCTTCAATTGATCTATTAATTTAGTTATCTCTTAGTAGTTAAAGCAATACATAGTATCCTATAATGTGTGGAAATACTTAACGTTTATTGCCATGGTTCAGTCATCACTTCGGCTATTAAACTCGGCAGAATGTCAAATAAAACGTCCGAATCGATTTCACATAAACGATAGACGTGATCGTTCCGGAGATTATATAAATTCTAATTTGACACGAGCTAGGAATCAATCTCTTTCAAATAAATTTATTTGATATTGATATAATTCATTTCAGATCATACCTAAGGTCACGGGTTTGGTCGGGAGTGTTATTGAAGGGGTTTTCGGGGCTTTCCTCGATAATTGGAATCTCTGTACCAGCTCGGAGTCTAATGACAGTGTGTTAGCACCCTATTTCATTCTTCTCTATCTGTCCGTCCGATATCTTTTAGCGCTTCAATGATAATGCTCATCGTCTCGTCGACGAGTCGCTCGTCGTCGTTGTCGAATGAATATCAGGTGCACATTTTGTAGGTTTCTATATTTTTACTATCATGACTAGTTTACATGCTAAATTTGCATAAAAAAGACTAATATTTGATTGTAAGCGTTCAGTGTATAATACTGAACTGTGATTGTTAAAAAATATATGCTATGGCATCAGCCGCAATATCGTCAATTAAAAACTGCTGTGTCACAAAGATATATTTTTCACGTACTATACATACTTTTTACCAACCCAGTATTTATTCCGCAGCTCCGACTTACCTATTTCTGCCACAATAGCGTCAGTGCTTGTCACTGACGTGTTGCGGTTTGGAGGGTAAGATATCCGGTAAACTTATGCATGTGTCATTAGAACTCACCACAAGATAGCAACGTTCCATTAACACCTTTGGTGTTTACAGGCGATGGTTGACTCTTTAAATATAAAAAATAATTGAAAAATATAAAAAAAACATAGCAGATATTCATTTGACAACAATGATTTAAAATATTCATTTGGATAAACCTTTGATGTATTTTATCTTAATTCGTTTCATTTTGATCAGTATTATATTTTAATTCTACGTATTAATATTAGCCAATTACGTATTTTTAATTAAAAGCCTTGTCAAAACTTTTGAATGAATACCATGACGTTCATTGTCTTTGGAAAAGATAATATAATCCTTAATTAAAACTAATATCTCTAACAATATTTAAAGTTCTTTGTTTAGGACTTGGTAATATTAGACTGAAGTAAATCCAGAATATTCCTAAACCGGAATTCAATTACAAGTTTTGGGCGTGAGTGACCATCAGATTAAGGATCCCAAGATCGAAATTAATTGGTTCATCCAGATATAGCACTTAACAACCCTCATCTCTTTGGATTTATGTAGAATAAAACGACAGAGGCATGTCTTCTGAAAATTTATTTACTAGCATTAAATGACGAAAGTACTTTAAAATCTTATGTGATTCTTTTTTTTATTATGAATAATAGGATTATTTCGTCTGTTTTTTTTTTAAATCTTTTTACCTTATTTTCAATTGCATTTTTAACGGTAACAAGTTTTTGGTAATATTTTTATAAAACAAAACCGGCAAAGTGTGAGTTGAACGCGGATATACATAAAGAGTTATGGTTTGTAAATATTTAGCCTTAAGAAAAATAAAGAAAGGAAAAAGTCTTGTGTCCCTGCAATGCCCTTCAAAGGAATATAAAAAAGAAATGATGTAAGAAGTAGAATAAACTCAATGTAGCTTTGGAAAACAAGGTAGACCCCAGCGGCACAGTTATCCAGCCTCATGATCCCTATCCACCACACTTTTCACCATATCAGTAACAAGAATAAAAGCGCTCAGTTCACTTTGCAATCGAAGCATTTTTAGGAGAAACAAACACTAATTCACACAACAAGAACCGAATTACTATTAATTATATACCCCTTTAATCTTTTTTTATTTCTATTATTTGTCAAAGTATAATAGTTTACTATATATAGGTTATAGTAATGCAAAGTTTATGATAATTTCAATTCCTATCTAACACATTTGAAATTTAACAAAATGTTAGTTATGGTTCAGCATATAAAGTGACAGACGGATGGACTGAGAGACGGATAGACAGCGGAGTCTCAATAATAAGGGTTCGTTAGCACACTTGAGTGAAACCTAAAAACCCGAACTACAAATAAACTGTTTCAGAATATAACTGCTTATGGTGTAAGTACTCATACACTGTTCATTGCACGATACGTTCATATTTCATATTTCATAATATAATTAATAATAATAGACAATGAAGAATGTTGAAGATTGTTATGTGTGCTTGTTGTAGTAATGTTGTTGACGCAAGAGGAACAGCGAAACAAGTGACGTCTTTAGTTGAGTGCAGTTCTTACACGTCATCAAATGCTTCGATTGCAAAGTATAGATAGTATATTAGATCAAAAAAAAAATGTTAAAACAAAACTGTGTAAATAACAAATTATATTTCTGGTCATTTGGTAGTAAAAAAGTTTGGGAATCGATGCTCCTCATACTAATTCTCTATTTTGTTAATCTGTGATTGCAGATCAATTTTATTTCCTAAAAGGAGTCGGGAAAGGAAAATTAAAAAAACAACGTTTTTTCAAGAACTGATACGATTATGGCAAGAAAAAGTAAGACGGTGGAACTAAATTCAGCCAAGAATTTGTACAAATGTATTTACTCTAACAACGTTTGGCCAGTTGTTCGACTTTTACAAGCTGCTTGGCAGGAGGTCAAATGGTCTATTCTTCAAAAGTAGCTAAACTTAGGGATTTTAAAATTAAAATTATATATATTTTTTACAAAATGCTATAAACCATTTACAACTAAAGTTCTTTTTTATACTTAACTTTCACGTGTGGCATTCCAACCCCGCCACAAAGATAAGAAGGCACCATTAACATCCTTGGTGTTTATAGATGATGATTATTTCTTTTTATAAAAAGAACCATCCGATTACGTGTTATCCTAGGGAGTAAAATAAATTAAAATAATAAATATTTTTTTACTTGTATTTTTTAATTTCTATGTCTACTTGCATTGTCAATCAGTAAATGGTATCGTTAATTTACTTTCAAATACTACTAAACCTTCAGCTATTATCTAAGGAATAAAATAAATAAAAATAATACATAAATTTTTATTTGTATTTCTAATTTCTATGTCTACTTGTAAATCCATTTAAGAGATTTTGGTATCGCTTTTATGTAGGTTATTTGACGGGGCTAAATATACTTATAAATTGAGTAAAGGATTAAGGCGAGATGAGATTACATATTTGCGGAGAAACTACAAATACGAGCATTTTATATCCACACTTGCTGTTGCTAGGGGTTATGAATTGCATTACAAAAAATTTTTGTAAAAAAAAATCGGAGAACGTCATGAGGGCTGTCGACACAAGTGAAAACATAAAACTGTATTTACTACCCGTGTTGATCCGGGCTTTTCTGAAGAATAGACTAACTGCCGTTCTGCCAGGCAGATCGTAAATGGCGACCGATTGGCTACAATAAAATAAACTCAACTGTACTTCCAGTTCACGTTTATACTTTAAAATGCAGTTTCACTGAATGCCGACCATGGAAAGTATCCAATTAGTTAGTGCTAAGTTAGTGATTATTGATTGTCAGTCAGAATAAACGATTTTATATTTACCAGTTATTTCTTTCCACCGCTACAACACTCGCCGAGGCTGGAACCTCCACCCACACTACCTTGACTCATGGTGTTCGTCAACAGTACGGTTTAGTCGGAACTTTTTACTTCGTATCACCAAATTATGGAATAAACTCCCCAAGTCCTGAAAAATATAACATTGGATAACTATGGGCATCGGTGATCGCTTCCCATCAGGCGGCCCGTTTGCTCGTCTGCCAGCTCAATATATATGAAAATGTTATACATCAATATTAACTCATCTAGAAGTCTAATTCAGTTTAGATTAACGAATTCCCACATTTGATGATCAAGTCTTTTAAGACTATTGAGACTTTTTCTAGCGTGGTAGCATCTCTGTGACTTGGACGAGTTCATAAAGATATAGTTCTCGGCGATCGCAAGGATATGCTGATATAAGTCTCCAATAGGAATCACCAACTATCTTGCCAACCAACAAACTACTGAATTATGATGTTCCCAGTTCCCAAAGTCATTGAAGAAAGTTTAATCTGTCTATACAGTAAGGAAACTGGCGTAGGATTTTTATTGTCATTTAATTATAAATTAATATATTTTACTAAGGATATTATTATTAACAATGCTTTGTGAGGTAATTATAATTTATTCTACATTTCTCTGTCGCTATTTTGTAGAACACCCCTAATTAAGATACATCTTGAAATTTTTAATTAGCTTTCAGCGCAAATACATAAGGAGCGTTTTGTAAAGATTTGGCTCTACCTTTACAAAACGGTAGCCTTAAAGACCTTTAACCTCATTAAATTCACCAGGGCTTGTTAACCGGTTAATTGTAAACCTTAATCAGCGCTAATTAAAAGTTGAGCGGAATCCAATCGAATGCCATCAACCACGTTTCGATCGGTCAAGCCGTTCAAAAGTTATGAGATGTTTACATACACACAAACACACACACACACACACACACGTACATACAGACAATCTGACGTTATCGTGAAAATAGTGGGATAAGGTTCCCAGCACCTCAAAACGTGGAGATCTGGTAATAACTCAATTTTTCAAAATTAGGGGTAAAATCAGTAATTTCCATATCTACTTACGTAGCGGGAAGTTAAAAATAAATAGAGTTTGATTGGAAAAAAAATTGTATATTTGTTACTTGTTTATATTTATCTTGTTATTTGTTTATATTTGTTACATTTTACATACTGTAGAAGGGTGTTTAGTACTTGAAGTAAAAAAAATTGTAAACGGTGGACCCTGCAGGCTATCTCTGAAACTTCCCGCTAAATTAAGGTATTGTAAACTAAAACGAGTAAAAACTATAAACATAGATTTTTTCAGTTAAACATCTACTTTGTCAGAAATTGCAGTATATTGATTTTTGAAAAGCTGTATATTTTGGAAACATACAAACGTTAACGTCATCACGTCATACAAACTAAAACATAGTAAGTACTGTGTTTAGAACCGATTATTACAGATGGATAAATAGATATAAATTAATGCTGTCGTGTCAAAATTTTTCTCTATTATATTTTTAAAGTTTTCCCTGGCACGGAGT
This sequence comes from Apodemia mormo, assembly GCA_036924255.1. NCBI lineage: Eukaryota > Metazoa > Arthropoda > Insecta > Lepidoptera > Riodinidae > Apodemia > Apodemia mormo. The sequence continues at coordinate 19,280,068 of JAUPFN010000011.1, read as the reverse complement.
AAGTATTAAAACAGACAATTATATATGTGTAGGTAACATATAAGTTACAAACACAAAAATATGTTAGTATAGTTTATGGCATTTTTGCTATTTCATTCTGCTTTTCACTTATTTCCTTTTTTATCAAACCTGGTTCGAATGTTTAAATTTCTACTCTACTTTCAGGGACAAAAGCGCCATCTTGTTTTCTATCTAAATAGATTGATTACTTAGTGCGTCTGCTTTAAATTTCTTGCACAGGTGTGAATGTTTTACTTTGTAATAAAATATCAAATTTTTTAAAATATTTAATGTCAATTTTTTTAATGTCTTTTAGTTTAAAAAATGATCTATAATTTATTGAGCTGTACATAGCTGCTGTTGAGCTACAGCTTAATACAAACTTCCGGTCTAGCTCTGATAAAAATAGTAATTAGTATACGCACACAAAAGTATCATATTGCAATCTGCTTTATTATTACCTTCGCATTCGGCTCGGGTGATCTTATCACGCCTTATATATTATGCCATTATGTCAACTGCGTGACGGTTTCTAGGTACTCATATAATTCAGGTGGCAAAATATGCTGATGCGATTATCCGTGTTGTGGTGTATGATTTTGAAGTTTTTTATCGAAATTAATTAGTCATAAAATTTTCAGAACCATGTTATTCCCAAAATAAAACCGACCTCATGGAGGGTACTATTAGATTGACGGGAATGAGTATCAGACAGACACTTGGCGTAGTACCGAAATCGTGGAAGACGGCCTTAGTGCACCCTATACCTAAAAAAGGTGATCGCTCGAATCCGTCAAACTATCGGCCGATAGCCATTACCTCCTTGTTCTCCAAAATCATGGAGAAGATAATTAACTGCCAGCTTTTGAAGTATTTAGAGGAGCACCAGCTGATTAATGACCGCCAGTACGGTTTCCGTCGCGGTCGATCGGCTGGTGATCTTCTAGTATACCTTACGCATCGCTGGGCGCAGGCAGCTGAGTCCAAGGGGGAGGCATTGGCTGTTAGTTTAGACATAGCGAAGGCCTTTGATAGGGTTTGGCACAAAGCGCTTCTTTCAAAGCTTCCTTCTTATGGGCTTCCCGGGAAATTATGCAAGTGGATCACAAGTTTTTTGGCTGATCGGAGCATCAAAGTCGTAGTCGACGGTGCGTGCTCCGACCTTAAATTTGTCAATGCTGGTGTTCCGCAAGGCTGCGTGCTATCGCCTACACTGTTTATTCTGCACATCAATGACATGTTGCGAATTAGTAATATTCATTGCTATGCAGATGACAGTACTGGTGATGCTTTGTACTCCGGTCATAGCGGTATTTCTCGGGACCACGTCAATGAGAATCGGGACAAGCTAGTGTCTGAAATCGAGACTCAGCTCGAAAAAATCTCGGAATGGGGTCGACTCAACTTAGTCCAATTCAACCCCAGGAAGACACAGCTGTGTGCGTTCACCGCTAAAAAGTCGGCCTTTGTCGTATCACCTCGCTTTGAGAACACTCTCCTGACAACCTCAGCCAATATTGGAATTCTTGGCGTTGACATATCGAACAACGTTCAGTTCTGTGATCATTTGGAAGAAAAGGCTAAATTAGCCTCAAAAAAGCTCGGTGTGCTCAGTAGAGCGAGACAGTACTTCCTGCCTTCTCATCGCTTGCAACTTTACAAAGCGCAAATTCGCCCGCACATGGAGTACTGTTCTCATCTCTGGGCGGGAGCTCCGCAGTATCAGCTTCTTCCACTTGATCGCATTCAGCGTAGAGCGGTTCGAATCGTTGACGACCAAGCAATCTCCAATCGGCTTGACTCCTTGGCTTTACGCAGAGATGTAAGTTCGCTTAGCATCTTTTACCGCATTTATCATGGAGAGTGTTCCAACGAACTGTTTGGATTGATCCCTGCTGTTGAATTTCATCATCGGACATCGCGGCAAAACTCAAAGTTCCATCCTCATCACCTCGATGTCTGGAAATCCACAACTGTGCGATTCTCTAGGCACTTCTTACCACGCACTACTCCTCTGTGGAATCAATTGCCGGCGGGGGTGTTTCCGAACGGATACGACTTAGGCACCTTCAAGAAAAGAGCATACTCCTTCTTAAAAAGCCGGCAACGCAGCTGCAAGACCTCTGGTGATGTGGCTGTCCATGGGCGGCGGTAATCACTTACGATCAGGTGAGCCTCCTGCTCGTTTGCCCCTTTTTTCTATAAAAAAAAAAAAAAAAAAAAACTTGATATTTAATTAACGATTCAAACATTTCATTAAGTACGTCAAAAATATGAATGCCTCTTTTCGGAAATGTAGTAACAAAGGTAATTAAAGCTAGCTCGTATTCCACTTGTCAACAATTAACGATATCGAGCGTTTGCCCATTATTCACTTCAGTTGTTTGTCGATCGGATGTTATTTAATTAATAATTAGCAGCCTTATATTTTATTTCGCCGCAATTGAAGTGATTTTATTGGATTATATGGTTTGAATTACAGTATATACTAGCTATTGCCCACGACTTCGTACGCGTGGACTTCGTTTACTCCGCACAGCTCCTCCCCGTAGGTGATAGCGTGATAATATGTAGCCTATATGTTGAACTGATCTATTAGTAATATTCATGCAAAATTTGAAGTAAATCCATGCAGTACTTTTTGAGTTTACTACGGACATACATACAGACAAACAGACAAACCGATAAAAATTCTAAAAGATATAGATATTTACAGGTTTGAAAGTAAAATTTCTGATTTGTATCATAGGATATCAAATAAGCTGATGGCTGTTCTGATAGAAAAGACGACCATCGTTTACAAACACGAAAATTGATGATGCGGTACTATCTATGTCAACCCACCGTTGAATTAATACCTCATGCGTAATTTTACCGCTATCTTACCTGCCAAACCGACACGATAATTAAACAATTGACGCTATTGTGACAGGAATAGGTAAGGCACTAGTACCAAATACGGGCGAGATATTGCAGAGTTGTACCTCCTAACGGTCACGATGTTTGTTGACAATTATTCGTATTTTACAAACTGCCTGGCAGGAAGGCAGATTGTCTATAATTTAAAAGGGCCCTTACTTACAGGAACTTACAGGACTTACAGGAACGCGAATCATCTTCTCTTCGTTATTTTAAGTACATCGGTGTTAGATTTATTATTAAAATTGTTCTCGTGTTGTTCCCAGGCTTCTTTGTAGAATAGGTCAATTGCCGTTCTGCTAGCCAGGTCGTAAAAGGCGACCGATTGGCTACACGAGTCACTACCATCGTGACTACTAGGTGGTAGAGTTCTGCATTGTCTCGCCCGGGTCTGGTACCACCGCCTTACCTATTCCTGCCGCAATAGCATCACTTTTCTTGTTCCGGCTTGTCACTGTCGTGTTTTGGTTTGGAGGTAAGGTAGTCGATAAACTTATGCACGTGGTATTAGATCTCTCCACAAGATAGCAACGCACTATTAAAATCTTTGGTGTCTATATGCGATGGTTTACTCTTTCCGTCAAGAGACCCATCTGCCTGTTTGCTATCTTATGATATAAAAATATCTATATAAAAATATCATGATTTAAATTGTATTTACTTTAAGATAAGATTTATGGCCTAAAACAACAAAATAAACTACAGATATTAAAAATATTTCGTAACTCGAATTCACGTGTTATTTTAAGTGTTAACTAAATATTTGCCTACAAAGTATATATTATAGTGTTATTTACGATATCAGAACGAAGTTCCTACCAAAAAATTTTTAACAATAAAAAGGACGGCAAAATCGACCATTTTGCAGTAATTTTTGGCGTTCCCTAGGAAATTAAAACTTTTTCAATCTTTTCAGGTTACCGTCTATTTTTGAGAATATGCAATATTATTATTTATATTTTTTTGATTAAATGTTTTTTATTAATATAAACAAATATAAATTTTCGTAAAAAAATTTGATACACAATTATGAACTGGGGGTCTTTGGTGATGTATCGACGTTTTTATACTTGTTCGCCCAGTTAAACTTGACACCTGTTTTAAGTTCAGTCAATTTTTCAGATATAGCGAAAGGAACTCCGTTTTAACCGTGTTTCCATAAGGCATCTCTCAAATCTACCCCGTGTTGGTCCGAGCTATCTTTGGAGAAAATACCACCTACCGTTTTGCCAGACAGTTCGTAAGATGCAAACGATTAGCCATGCGAGTCACTACAATCGTGGCTACTAGGTAGACATCTGCTTTGTCTCACTCGGGTCTGACCACTGTCTCACCAATTCCTGCTGAAATAGCGTCAGTGCTTATCACTGTCATGCTCTGGTTTGGAGGGTAAGCTTATGGATGTGGCATTAAGATCCTGCTACAGTGATAGCAATGCACTATTAACACCTTTGGTGTCTATAGGCGACGGTTGTTTCTATCAGGAGAGCCATCTGCTTGTTTGCTATTTTGTGATATAAAATAAAATAGATAAAAGGATATAAAATAAAATACATATGATGCTATGAATAAAAATTTGCATAATATGTTGATCGCAACTGGGTTCCCCTCTGTGACAGTTGGCTTAAGACGCAGTTGACACCAAAAACGCACACTCACACACGAGTAAATTAGAGTCCACTATCAGTGTAACCGGGCAGCTAGGTCTTATTATATTATATTGAAATTTAAAAAAAGGATAGATTATTTGTCAAATATGATTCGGTAGTGGTTTAGGTATGAATATGATGACTTCATGTTTTTAATTGCAGATCCATACGTCAAAAAAATAAAGATATAGAACCGTTAATGATGATTTTAAGACTAATCTTCGCAATTATTTTCTATCGAGCCAATGGTGTTCAATTATGTACCAGGTCCGGCCAGTCTTTGACATATGACGAATATTAACATACATTTTTTGTGATGTGCTATAACAAATAGTTTTTCTTAAAAAACTGTTTAAATAACATCAATTTCAACAAATTATGTCTTATCTCAAATTAGGTCTTATCAGCCTCTAAACGATACTAACTATGGTATAAACCTATAAGATCCTGCGTTCCAATTCTGGTCCGCAAAGGAGTTCTCAATAAGTCAACATAAATTATTGTCCAAGGCTGAATACGTGCCTGAACTGTTGATAGCGTCTGCCATATCATGGAACTTATTACTGTAAGATAATCGTAAAACACAGGTTGCACCTCTGTTTACATCTTTAGAGATATAGGCGTGACTATATTTATTTGCTTAAAGCAGTGTTCAAACTTTATAGTAATTTAACATCACGTATTATTAAAATGTTAGAAAGTTACAAAGATAAGCGAGGTAAAATATTTGTTCTTACATAAATTTTAGTTTGATATAAGTTAATTAGTCTTTACTAATAAGCAAATTTAAATGAGGAAAAGTTGATTTTATTTCTTCAGTTCACGTATTCTCTTGATATTAAAGGAACTTTAGGCAAGTATATAAACATTATATAGAAAAATTTTTATTTAACCAGTAAAATTTTGCCAATTAACTTCAATCATTTCGTTACAGTAATTATGACGGTTTAAGGCTAAGATTTTTAACGTCTTGACGACTCAAATGGCACATCTGTTACCGGTTTGCCTCGCTCCTCTGACTTGTAATAATAGAATTAACGAGCTGGTTATGAACAAACGGCGTCTTCATTTCCAGTAGTCCGTTTGTTCGCTCTTTGCCTCTATTTCACTGCCACTCCATTTCACTGAATGAAATAATAGACTCATTTAGAAGGTCGCCGCTACGTCTGAGGAATATTATAAAGTTACGGTGAAAACTTATTCTGCAGGAAATGTATTTCATTTATTTCTTTGAGATTTTACATTAAGATTCTCCAATTTACATGGCAAATAACATTTTGGGATAAAATCTTTACTTTGAAAGTTTATATTGAGATGGTGCAAAATTATATTAGTTTTTTGTTAAAGAATTTATATTTCGATTTGTTAGCTAAATATAAAATCTCGAAATAATAAATAGTAAAACATGCAGAAGCCATTATAGATTTTTAATCGATCTGTCGATCGATAATATTCTGGATCCGGGCTTCGAATAAATTGTGTGGAATTAATTTATTCGTTTATAAATTTAAACAATAAAGAATAATGTAAGCAGTTCAAGAAAACCAATAATTATAAAATGCGCGTTAAAATATTCATCTTTTTGAAAGCCTTGACACAATGAGATATGTAGAATGCTATTAGGTATATAGGTTTTTTGGTTCTTTTCACTAGTATTCCTTCTGTAGCTTATCCTTTCTTCATTCCTGTTATTTTTAAATCAGAATTCAGCACTGTCATTTGTTATTTTAAATTGTCTGCACTTACTAAATTATCTGCAGGTTCCTTGGGGTGGTCTTTAAATGCTATAGATTTGTAGCGGAGAGCCGGCGACTAGAATTTCAATTCCCAGCGCTTGCATATTTTGCAATGAGAGGTTTGGGAGCGGCTGGTGAACCACTCTCCTATGCACCAAGGTAACCAATCCTCTGTACACCGAGGTACCGCTGTGCTCGTCCTTTCTATAGGTGTGGTAGTAGGGGATTTTGACTTTATCTCCAGGGTCAAGTAGAGTTTCGCATATTAGCGCCATGTCAATGTCCTGTTCGCGTAGTAAATTTTTTAGAGACATGACCTTACCCTTCAGGCCGTGGGCATTCCAGAAGACCATCCTCAGGGACCTACGATTCATATAGGGCCAGTAGGTCCATCATTCCCCTGAGGACGGCCGAAACGGGGTCAGATCCTTCTCTGAGTACCCCCAGCACATCTTGGAAAACCTGCAGTGCTTTTTCAAGCACCACAAGCTTCCCTTCGTCCGGGGATACGGAGGGCGTCGCTCTTCTATTTGAAATGTCCCTTTTTGGTGGGATTTGGGTCTCTGTTTTCTTTGCCAGTTGGATGGTGGGCAGGTCCTCGGTTTCATTCTCTAAGCCACTTTCTAGGGGTTCGGTCTTTCTTTTGGTGGTCTTCTTCTTTTTCTTTTTCCTTTGCCTCTCCCTTTAGAAACGTGGTTTAGGGTCGTTTTCTGGGGCTATGAGGGTAGAAAATGTCTTAGGTTGAGCCTCTCTGGTGGTTGAGGAATTTCCTCAATAGTAATCCGTTTTCCAGAGGTAGGTGTAGGTGGTGTTAGTGCTGTCCCTGCTCTCTTATTCCTAGCCTCGCGTTTGAAAACAGGGTAAGTGGTGTTGTTTGCGGTGTGAGAGACACCGCAGTTTGCACACATAGGGGGTTCTTCGCCTGGGCGGAGGCATTCCTTGGCGCGATGTTCTTCGCCACAGCGAACGTATTTCTGGGGCCAGTGGCAATTGTGAGAAGAGTGACGGAATTGCTGTTACCGGTGACACTGGGCTGGTCCCTTTTTCTCCCGCCACGCTTCCACTTTTACTCCAGGCATAAAAAGCAGCACTTCGATAGCGTATATGTTTGGCAGGGTTTCTTGCATTCTTTTCAGTACCGCAAAAAATATGCTACCAGGTCGTCCGGCGTGGGCCCTGATGGGTCTCACGTACTCCACTTCGTGTCCGAGGGTGGTTAACTCCTTCGCTATCTCTTCCGAATCGGTGTCGGCCGGGAGTCCCCTAATCGTCACCTTGATGCTGCGCTCGCTCGGGAGCGAGTAACAGAACCAAGAGAGGTACACGGTTCTTCCCAGCTCGGTTAGGTATTTCTGAACGTCTCTGTATTCGGATTCATCTTTTGGTGTAAACCATACTCCTCGGCCAAATTGTCTGGCGTTTGGTGTATGGCCAAGCACGGAAGTGGTGAGCCCAATTCAGTAGTGACTCTACTACCCCCCTTGCTGTTGTGCCGACGATGTTAGGTGCCGATGTCTGGGAATCTATTGGGGGGATGGTTTGCACAGTTGGTAAAGTCTGCATTTGAATCACCGGAGAAGGGCGAGAGGTTGTCGCAGTTGCGAATGATAAAGTTTGTGTATGTGTAGGGGGAGAAGGAGTAGGAGAGGGAGCTGCTGGGACACACTTATTTTTCGGTTCCTCTTGTCTGCCGCTCTCTTGTTCCCTCTTCCTTCGCATCAGTGTGGGTGGCGGCAGCAGGAAGATGGGGGTGGTCTCCACCTCTTCTAGTGCAGCTACTTCTGCCGCTGTGATGGGTTCTGGTGGGCCTCCTGCCTCTAGCGCAGCACTGCGGTCATTCAGGTGTTGAGCCATGGCTTGCATCAGTCCCTCTTCCAGGAGTTTGGATTTTGCAAGGCGAGCCATCATAATATAATTTTGCTCCAATCTCGTTTTAGGAAAAATCTTTAACTTGTGACGGAGCTTGGTTTTTCACCGTCTGGGTATCTTCATCTGCAGACGAGGTGTCCCATTCGCGCGTTAGCGTGATTTACTCGCGTTATCGCGGCGCGGATCGGCCGCGCTAATTCGGCGCGGTAGGGTCCCGCTTATACGGCGCAGAATAATCGCTCTGTCTGCCGCACCGTTGGCCATCGGCGTGGGTCAGGCGTGCCAGCGTGGCGCGGGTCGGTCACACTATCGCGGCGCGGGGCGGTCGTGCTATCGCGGCGCGGGTCGTTTTCACCGTGGCGGCGCGGGTCAGTCGCGCTAATGGTGCGCGCTTCTGTCGCGTCGTCGCGGTGCGAATCGCATGCGCCGTCGCGGCGCGGGGCGGTCGCGCTATACTGGCGCGGGGCGGTCGCGCGCTCACGGCGCGCGGCTTGCTCAACGCAAGCAGTGGACGTGTCGGTCTGTGCGGAAGTATCGCGGCACGTATCACTGCTTGCGGAGGATTCACGGCGCGACAATGAGTCACTGAGTCACGCGAGGTCAACAGGCGTGACGAGTATTCACGCGCGTATCGCTTATAAGGTCGGCGACCCGTGCGTGGGTCTTTAGGTGGGCTCATCGGTGCCGTCATCGGTGGTGTCACTTTAGTTTGCGCCGCCTTTGCTGAGGTTGGCGGTGCGGCTGAGCCAGTTTGAGCCAGTTCGCTGGGTGCTCGTGCCGTCTTGGGTGATTTGCGGCCGGAAGTCGTCGTAGCCTTTTGCGAACTCTGAGAGCTCTTTAAAAAGGCAGTGTATTTTGGTGGTGAGTCTCTGGGCGCGGGTGTGCGTGGTTTTTTCGGCTGCACCTCTTCCCAGCCAGAAATTTTACTAATGTCCGACCCGGAATCGGCGCGAGCGCGAATCTTCCGCGATCCCTGGGCGGGGTCGCTAATTGGGTTTCCACTACCCGACATCTTTTTTTTGTTTTTGGAGGAAACTCTAACTACCCTCCTTAGCTCGGAGTGCCTCACGTCCGTTCCGGCGTCTGTCAGACAGCTGCCTCAGGGCACCTCACGGGCAGGACTATCCCCTCACTGGAGTTTTTCCCAGCTACTTTCCAATGAAAGTAACGGAAAAACACGATTTACAATTTATTTGGACCGAGCGATTTGCATACGACTAGCATACATGCACTCTGAAGCAGTCCACTGTACTGAAGGATGGACACAGTTGTATTATAGGGCAGTCTTTTGCTCACGCGTTTTATATTTCTCATAATTGCAATGAGGCGTCTATCCCGCTTGGGCGTAAATCGCGGACTTACCCTACATTACGATACCTTCACCTAATAGGATGTTTGAATGTTGCTCCAGAAACCTATAATACAGCTTCATGGTTCTGCTATCCGTAATATCACATAATATATAAGTAGTTATTTAAACAGTTGAATTACACTTCTCTAACTTCCAGATTTTCAGTACAAATATGTACATTATATTTGTAATATTTTTTGCCATGGCCATTACCGTAAAGCGTTTCGGCGATATGCCTGATACGTGATATTTTTGTCACGACGCGACGCGGCGCTGCGTCATGAAAAGTTTAGGTGCGACTGTTATATTCTCAAAACTGCTAAGTGGCAGTTTCTGTCTAGAATTTGATTGTAAGAGACTTCATAATTAATTTCTTGTTTTTTAGGCGAGCATAAGTTTCAGGACACAATAAAGAAGGGTATGAATAATATGCAACTGATTGTTATGCCGTATTTCTAAGTAGTAAGCAAGTCATCGTGATATGCATTTGCTTATGTTATAGTCGAAGATTCATATGTGTTCACGATAATACGCATATTGCTTTTTTATTGTTAATTTCCATGAGTAGTATCGTGTAAATTAAATTCACTAGCCAAACGGGACAGACTGCGTAATCCAATTAATTAACACCAAGATGAAACTATTCTCTGGTTGCACAATATCTTTTCCCTTAAAATGAAACACCCTTACGGCCTTTCGTAACATACATTTAACACCAATTGCCTAATAATGTATATGGAACGTATGTAAGTGTTATCGTTATATTACGTTAGGTTTGCTATTAGATAAGTAAAGACGACTTTAGAATATGTTGTACAGCATATTTAACGGCAGTTAACATAGAGTGACACGCAATTTCAATGGCTTTACTCATTTAATTAGTTTTATTGTATGATGTATACTGTATATACTGCACACCTTAAAATAACTTCGTACAAAAGACGAACTTAATACCTATTGGCATTCTCCATTAGTTAACCTTCAGACTAACAGAAAGTAGACAAGCAGGTGATTCTGAAAACATAAGTTGTGTAAGGACATATTTCTACGTAACTTTAAAAATATAAGCATACAGATATCTTGCCTTAACGACTTACATTACGTAAATTATACTAGAAACAAGGATAGGCATACTTATATTGCGATTTAATTACATTTGTAATTACACTTGGATACAGTTGTACTGTTTCGCAAAACACTTCTTAATCATTTTACTTAAATTGCCAACCGGTTTCACTTTTTACGGCATGTTTAAATAATTTCGTAGCTCTGGAGATGCCGTAAAGAGCGAAACCGGTTGGCGATTTAAGTAAATTGATTAAGAAGTGTTTTGTGAAAAAGTACAAGTGTATCAAAGTGTAAGAATTAGTCTTGTCGATTTTAAAACCTCGAAAAATGCAGACAAGCAAATTACCTGCTAAAAACTGGTCAAGTGTGAGTTGGATTCGCATTTCGAGGGTTCCATATAAACTTGTAGGTAACCTGAGCTACACATAAAAGTACCTTACAGGTTTTGATTCTCTTTTGCAATCGCAAAATATCGCAAATATGCAACATAAATGGTTATATGTTTTGATCGCGTTGACTTACAAGTTTTTTTTTATAGCTGAGAGGGACCGTAAATATGAGTATTTGATATAAACTTTAACTTCATACTTCTACGCGTTCCTGAGGAAAAGAGTCTTGACAGACGGACAGACGGACAACGAAGTGATCTTATTAGAGTCCTGTTTTTTTTTTCAGGTACGGAACCCTAAAACCCACAATTTGTCGTAGCTCCATATTTCCATTTCCATTTTCTTGTTATCTTTTAGTTTCGAAGTTTTTGAGGTAGGTAATATTTCGTATTTATTAGGAAGATCAAATAAATTAGGTTTGTTAGGAAGAGAGAAACAATATCTACTCCACAGCGAAAAGCCTAGCCTAGGCTCCTTGATTTTTAAGCTGCTTCTTTTAATAAACTTTCCGTTCACCGGTCAGAAGTTAAATAAACTGTAGTTTGACGTTTGATGTTTCTCTATGTTTCTGTTTTGTCCAAGGAAGTTACATTCTACCCGGAATGTTCATACTCGCTTCAAAATCGTTCCGAAGAGTACCACGACATGGGTGGAGTGTGTCTCTTTCTTCTAAATAAAGCGCCAATCGCCATATTATATAAGTGCGGCCGTGCGTAGTTTGCAAATTACTACTAAGTAATTCTACTAATTTGACAAAAAGTTTTTGCATTGCATATAGATTATATAAATGATATTTTAATCTTATGCATGTGGCATTAGATCTCGCCACAAGAGAGCAATGCACAATTAGCATCTTTGGTGTTCATAGGCGATGGTTGACTCTTTCCATCAGAGGACCCATCTGCTTGTTTACTATCTTAGGATATAAAAAAAATGGCGATGAGAATCACATCCATCTCGCTAAATGACAAACTAACGAATCGTGGTGAAATTATATAAAAAAAATTACTCGCGGGCAAAGCTGCGTAGGTCAGCTAGCTGTTTGGTAGCTTTGCTAGCAAACAAGCAGATGGATCTTCTGATGAAAAGAGTCAACCATCGCCTATAGACATCAAAGATGTTAATTGTGCGTTGCTATCTTGTGGCGAGGTCTAATGCCACATGCATTAGATTAACATGTCCTTTATATAATATTTGATACAATCTTTTATCCACTATTTCAACCCTTTTTGTGTTAATTTTTGAAAAACAAGTAGCCTATTTGACTACTGATCTTCAACTATCTTTTTGTCAAATGTCATCGATATTGGTTTAGCGGTTTAGCCGTGAAAGCATTACAGAAAGATAGACAGATGGACAGACAGACAGACAGAAACACTTTTTCTCATTCATAATATAAGTATAATGTGGATTGTGGATATTAGCACTGCAATATTTCGGCATAAAATACGAATTTGATAATGTTTATTGAGATAAGAATACTGCTGTATTATTAGCGAGAAAAGATTTTTTATTCCGGCGAATATATTTTTATATAAAAGAACACAAAAAAATTAAGCCTTACCTGATTCTTATAAATTGGTTTTTATGGTAAATATACCAAATTACATCAATTATGCAAATGACTTAGGCAAATTTACCGCGCCCTGTGAAGTGATTATGACAAGATGTAGGGCAAAGCAGCAGATGCCTACTTATTGGTTGCGCATTGTGCAACTCTACAACGCGACTACCTGCCTGCTTTTGTGGCAGCACGCACCAGTTTGCCTATTATAGCCGTTATAACTTAACCGTTTTCACCATCTTGTTCAGGGTCACTAAAGTTGCTTTGCATCATTGCACTTTGAGTATAAAGATAGCTAAAATACGCATTATTTATTTATTTATTATAAATCCACACAATTATTCAGTTAAGAGACACATATTAATTACTCGTATTATACATGAAACATAAGACAATTTCTGATTTCTATTACTTACAAAAAACAGATGTAACTCCTGTGTATAGTAGCTCCTGTATCTCGTAAACTAACAACCCTACAAAAAATTGTAACACATTATTTGTAGCAGATGAAATTGTCTATAACTTTTTTATTACTTTTTATTGTAAAATGGAAAATAAAAAGTTATAAACAAAAATAACTGAATTTTTTGTCGTCTGTTCAATTATACTGTTCTTCAAGTTTTATGTTTTATGGCAACGTCATTGCAGAGAATTTGCTGTTTCTCCATGCTTTTTTAAGATACCACACAACATCAGTAGATTTTAACATAATATGCAAACTTCAATTCTTAATTAATATTTATTTATATTTATATTATTTCTCAGTGAAAAAGTCGAGCCATCTTTGCTCACTGTCGTTGGCAAACGTTTTTTTGTCTCTTCATATGGTGAAAATAAAGATTGTTCTATGGACAGCATGAGCTACGGGATGAATTTCATGTTGGAAGAAGCAATGATAAGTAAAAATATATATTTTTGGTCAATGTCTTAGTGAATCGTTTGTATCTCACTACACATCAAAAAAATAAAATTACGTTCACTAAAAAACGCCCGCTAAGACCTAAAAACTGTAATATTTCAATAGGGTATCTCGTAAGATCAACCATCCGCTTAGTTGCTGTTTTATGCTTAACGGCTTTTTACAAATAAACTAAAAAATGTTTATCATCATTACATGTTAATTTAAGGGGAATGTAAATAAATTATAATGAACAGTTACAGATGGGCGTCATTAATAACACACAATCTAAGTTAACATGGGTAAAATCGCTGGACAAACTGACCGCAGCCGTTTGTTTGTTGTCGATGTCCTCCTATAAATCACGGACCCTCGTCCACGAATACACAATGGACAGTGAGTCAAAACGTCACGCTGTCCTGGATCTAGCCATCTTGCCGTTAACCAGGGGATCAATGCAAATGAAATATAAGATAAATGTTTAACGAGGTGTATTTAAACCAATATATTAGAAATGCAAAACGATGCAGAGATATAATTGGTTGTTTTGGACTGACTGACTTAAAAACGTGAAATTAATATTGCGTAAAGAATGAGAAAAGTTGTATAAGTAAAGTATGTCATGATTAAACGAAAAGGTATTAGAAAGATTAAAAAAAAGGATTATTCCCAAAAACGCGTTGTCTTATTTATTTTTATTTATTTTATTTATTAAACACTTTATTGTACACAAAACATTTACAGTAAACAATAAAATGATGTATATTAAAACAAAAGGCGAGCTTATCTCATATCAAGATTTCTTCCAGCTAACCCATATGTAGAAAACAGTAGACAAACAAAGACACTTGTGCACATATTATTAACACGGCATAATAATAAAGCATACAATTAATATCAAATGTGGCCTTAAAAGCTATTAACAAAAAAAAAAACTAAAAAGAAGAGATAAAAAAATAACACACTTTAAAAGACAAGAAAATAAAATAAAAAATAATACAAAAATTACACAATTAACTTGCTAACTACTTTCGCGTCAAATAATAATCATGTAATCGTGTTTTAAAGATGGATAACGATTCACTGGTATGAATGTTAGATGGAAGTGAATTCCATAGCCTAACTGCTTGAACAGAAAAGGAATTAGAGAAAAAATTAGATTTGAAGGAAGGGTAACGTAAGAGAGAACTGACATTAGCACGACAATTACTACTCGGGGAATGAAAAAAGTGAAAACGCTCACGAAGATAAATTGGGGATCTAGGGTTATGAAGAATATTATAAAGTAAACAAAGAAGATGAGTATTCCTGCGAAGACGTATGGGTAGCCACTTAAGTTGAGCACGAAATTCCGAAACATGATCATATTTGCGGAGACCAAAAATGTAACGGATGCACAAATTTTGCATCCTCTCAAGTTTATCTACTAACCCTTCAGTGGCATCAAGAAAACACGAGTCAGCGTAATCAATTATTGGGAGAATCAGTGTTTGCATTAAAGTTATCTTTGTTTTCAGCGGTAGCAAATGTTGCAATGGCTTCAGAGAATGGATAGAGAAGTAAACTTTTTTGCAAATATTGTTGATATGAGCCTCCCATGACCAGTCTTTAGAAAAAATAACACCTAAATTCTTAACGGTAGGCAAGAAAGGAATTCGAGTGCCATTGTAAACAATTGGTAGAATATTAACGTTATTTAACAATTTGTGCATATGTCTATTACCAAAAATAATCGCTTGGGATTTGGAGGGATTTACTAAAAGACCGTTTGAAGTTGCCCAAGCATGAATCGCATCTAAATCTCGATTGATGGCACTGACCGCATCATTTATATCCATGACACCTGCTTGGCAATACAGCTGAAGGTCGTCTGCATATAAATGAAATTTACTTGTTATAATTGTAGAGATGGCATCAATAAAACTCGTAAAAAGTAGAAGGGGATAAGACTCCAACTTGAGGAACGCCCGCAGTGAGATGTAGTGAATCAGAAAACGTGTCGTTGACACGAACACACTGCGATTGCCCTCGGAGGTATGAGTCAAACCAAGCAACAGCAGAGGACGAAAGGTTACGGGAGCGTAGAACTTCTAGTAGTATATCAAAATCTACTGAGTTAAAGGCACTACTAAAATCAAGAAGCACAGCAACTGTAAGTTTTTGATCATCAATAGAAGCACGAATATCTTCTGATACGTTAATGAGAGCTGTAACTGTATTGTGTCCTTTACGAAATCCTGATTGGAATGAACTCAACAAGTTATTGGCTACATAGTAATCCGTTAATTGAGTATGTACAATATGCTCTAATACTTTAGAGAGAAATGGGAGAATAGATATTGACCGATAGCAAGATGGAGAAGAAGGGTTAGAAACTTTTGAGAGAGGGAGGACATGAGCTGTTTTCCAAGCAGAAGGAAAGGTATTACTGGTTAAGGATAAATTGAAAATAGATGTTAATATTGGAATTATCATAGGGGAAGATAGCGAAATCATTTTGGAGGATAAAAAGTCACTACCTACAGCAGTGGATGAAATTGAGCGAACATGCCCTATACTTCCTCATCGGTAACAAGTTGGAAATTAAACTGGGGAAATGGTTTTAACGGAATAGATGATAAGTAATGTATTGGATTTAGTGCCTATATCCAAAGAAATAGGAGAGGTTGAAAAATGTGAATTGAGAGAATTAATATCAATATTACTATTTGAAAATGGAGAATTTCTGCCAACACCAAGGGTTTTTAGAAATTTCCGTGCTTGCCCGGAATCAGATTTCGCAATAGTATCATGGATATAAAGACGTTTGGCTGCGCGACAAAGCTGAGTACACCTGTTACGTAGTTTCGTGTAATTACTAAAATTACGTTCGGAAGGGTATCTCTTGTAGTGACGATTAGCTCTATCACGCTTTATCATTTCAGATTTTATATCATTGTTTATCCATGGAGCGGGATTATGCTTTATTTTTATTTTTTTGATAGGAGCATGGACATATCTGAGTTTCATAAAATAATCTTCGATCCTTCAGCGCAGAGTTACGAATAATTATTATTAACTAGCTGCAGCGTGCAGCCCGCTGCATTATAAGTTTTTGGTGAATCCCGCGGGATTATCAAATTTTTCCGGGATAAAAAATAGCCTATGTGCTATTCCAGATCATTATCTACCTATATGCCAAGTTTCATTCAAACCGATTCAGTAGTTTTTGCGTGATTGAGTAACAAACATCCATCCATACATCTATCCAAACATCCATCCAAACATCTAAACTTTCGCATTTATAATATTTATATAGATAATCAAACAATATCACAAAGTTATCATTATTATAACTAAATTTGACAATATTGTGTAATATTTAAAAAGGCCATTCGTAATCCTGTTATGTATTTATTGTGTTTTGTGAAAAGTTAGTTAAGTATGTTATTTTCAGTCACTTCTGTTTACTTCAGCCTAAATATTTGTCGATTGATAGACTTAATTTAATATAAAATTTTTGATAAATCTTATTTCATTTATTTATTTAATATTTTATTGTATACAACTTAAGAAATTTTAAACAGAAAAAATATAATTAAAAACGTTTTTACAACAAAACGATGGTGTCATTCGATTGGGTGGAGCCTAGCTGATAAAAGAGGGATTAAAATAAGTACAATGCAAATTAAAATATCCAACGGTGGTCATTTAATAATAAAAACAAATATTTAAAAGGGGCGTTTTAATTACGTACATTTGAAGGCGCTGTTTCTCTAAACAAGACAAGAAATAGCTGTCACTTCGCGTTTCTCAGGCGTTTGGAGTAAATAAACGAACAATCACAAATATTAATAAAAAAATTAACTCAACTGGCATGGAACTGGTATTTTACAAACACTGATAAAGACACAAAGAACAAAATCTGTGACAGATTATGATACCTTTGACGTCGACACTATAAAGAATCATATACATATATGTAAAATAATGTAAAAATTCGACAACGTCGTATCTTTTGATGAGACTTGGCTAAACTCTTTACCGCTTTTGGACAGACAATAGTTACTACTTAAAAAATACCAATGGGCAAAGGGGCCCGTCTTATAGTATTCCATGCCGGTTCTGCAAAATACGGTATTGTGGAGCTTACTGGCATTTAATTCAACCGCCACTTACTACCACGAAGAAATGAATGCCCCCACATTTAAAGAGTGTTTCCAGAATAGGCTTTTGCCCAGCATGCTAACATCTTCTTTAATATTTGTGGATAATACAAGGGGCAATCATTCGATGCAAGTCCACAAAGCACCTACTTAAGCCAATAGAAAAGAAGAGTTGGTGGCTTAGCTACAAACAAACGGCACTGACGCAAATATGCAAATGCTAAAAGCGGTGCGGAAAAACATGCCGGCAACTGTGTTATCAGAATCCCTCCCTATCACTGCCAGTATAATGCGATTGAGCTAATCTGGGTCCAAATAAAAGATTACACAGCCCGCTACAGTACTTTTCCGCCATTTGGCTCAAAAAAATATGATGATCCTATTAAAAGAAGTTTGCGTTTTTTGTATCATTTCACCACGATTCATTAGTTTGTCAGTTAGCGAGATGGACAGTGATCCCAATCGCCTCATTTTTTTTTATATCATAAGATAGCAAACAAGCAGATGGAAAAAGTCAACCATCACTTATAGACACCAAAAAGTTTTATGGTGCTTTGCTATCTTGTGGCGAGATCTAATGACACTTGCATTAGATTACTGGCTATCTTAATCTCCAAACCGGAACACGGCAGTGACAAGCATTGACGATATGGTTGTAAGAATAGGTAAGGCGGTAGTACCAGACCCGGGCAAGACAATGCTGTACTGTACCACCTAGTAGCCACGATGGTAGTGACTCGCATAGTCAATGGTCGCCTTTTAGGACCTGGCAGAACGGCAGATGGCTTATTCTTCAAAAGAGCCCAGACCAACATGGGAGGAACTATAATTATATAGGTAGTAATAACAATAATATAATTATACATTTACGTGAAAAAGTTGCTCTATTCGGCTCAGATTTTTATTGTTTTCTAATACCTAATAAGGCAAACTGATATTGGTGTAATTCTGTCTAGAAAAATGTCACTGGCAGTCTGATATTTTATATTAAGTATATCATAAGATAACAAACAAGCAGGTGTCTCTCCTGACCATTGTCTATAGACACCAAAGATATTAATGTTGCGTAGCTATCTGTGTGGCGTGGTGTTGATTGGTGTGATGCCGTATATATATATATATATATATATATATATATATATATATATATATATATATATATATATATATATATATATATATATATATATATATATATATGTTTATCGACTACCTTACCCTCAAACCGGAACATAACAGTGACAAGCATTGACGCTATTGTAGTAGGAATAGGTAACACTCTCAAGCCTCAGAACAGCATATGTCGTTGACGATCTCGGCTTTTGCAAATAATGACTGATGATCGTTACATTTAGACAAATCGTCTTACGTAAGTTGTCGTAACTTAAAAACATGATTTATTTATGAAAATGATCACGAAGAATAAAAGTGAAATTTCTATTAAAAGTTAGATTTATCTTTTAGAAATTTCGTTTTAAGTCTTCGTGTTATTAAAATATCTATAAAAATGGAGCCATTTTCATAAATAAAACAAAATTCGCATTTCTTAAGTTACGACAACTTACGTAAGACTCGTTGAAATGTTAGATGATAAACCGTAGGTTCCAATGAATCAGGAACGTTTTTGGACACAAGGTTTACATTGCCAACCTTAAAAACGAAGTGAAGCTTTTTATAATTATAGGTGTATTCCATACATAAAGTTGTGATCTTACTTTGTAAAGTATAAGTCCGGAAAACATTTTGATCGATGATTCTTTATGGCCGAGAAAATTATATTCTTATAGTTTCACTCCACGCGCTGGAAGTGCAAACTTTAGTAGAGCTTCGAGTTTTCAAGAGTTAATCGATCACCTCTGGTCAACTATCTGTAAAATCTAATTAAGTTGTTGCTGCAAAATAAAAATACAAAAGTTTTGTATATTATATAGACTAGATTAATAAGATTCTAGGAATAATATTATTATTATATTTGTACTGGTTTCAGTATTTATAATATAATGGACCTGGCCTACCCCACGCTAAATAGTGAAATATTTTTTAAGTTAGTTATTTATTAGTTTACTAATTTCAACCCTTCTTGCTACATTGGGAATCATGGATATGGTGGAAGTCTTTTAAAATTCGTGTAATAATAGCTTCACAAACAAAGATGAATAAATATTTCAATAAATATTGGTGGACAAATTGCACGAACTACACTAACCCCAAATAAACAAATTATTCACGATGGATGTTAGTCAGCGGTACCTACTGTTATATAAAAATACACATACATACTCAAATGAAGTAGAAATGGTAATTATAATCTCAATGCTCAAACACAGATGAAAAAAATTTTTCTTAAATCATAATACTATAATACACACATATCTTTACGCCTGATCCCTTCACGGCAGAGAGAACCGAATGCCATACATCACGATCCTTGCAGGCTTGTCTCGCTTCCTCCACATTCATCACTCTCTTCATACACATACGCCGGTTGCGGAGACTCTTGACACCACCTTCGGACAGTACTCGATCAATTTGATCGTGGTATGTCAGTCTTGGTCTTCCCCGGTACCTACATACATGCATACTATAATACACACACACACACATACATATATATATATATATATATATATATATATATATATATATATATATATACATATATACATATATATATATATATATATATATATATATATATATATATATATATATATATATATATATATATATATATATATATATATACATACACCATTTTGGCCTATTATCACTTATGAATCCCAGATATTTACGCAACGTAAGACAGAAAGGATATTAATATTATTAAAACTACATCTGAAATGGAACTTCATCTAAACTTTTACTTTGACACGAAAGAAAGAAAGAAAGAAAGAAAATATTTATTTGCAAGAATATGGGTGTTACAAGTTGTTAAAAATAAAGTTACCAACATATTCTACCATTATATGGTGTGCAAATATTTAAAAAAATTATCATTTTAAAATATTACATTTAAGAGATTCTATCGAATATTTAGAATTACTACCGGATCGGAACGCGGCCACACATTGAGAAGATCCGGCGGAAGAAACTCAGCGGGCTGGTCTTTTTTCTCTATTTTATGTACTTGTTATAAATGTACAATTTCATATTACAAAAGATTTTTTTATAATTACAAGTTTCATATTTTGTGCAATTAAATTTTTTATAATTTACAAAATGCCAAATGCAAATACGAGCTGCCAACAATGATGGCTCGGCGTTTATTAGAATTGACATTTTTTTTTACTGTCGATAGGGAAGCGCTTGACCACGATCTCGCCTGACGGTAAGCTAAGATGCGGCCTAACATGGAACGCGCTTCCCTAAAAGGTACCTGTTCACTCTTCTCTTGAAGATCCCCAGGTTGTACCCGTCGGGGAACACAGTCTCAGGTAGCATATTCCGGTCCTTTGCGGTTCGGATTAAGAATGTCGAGTCGAACTGCTTTGTTCGGGTACGTGGAACGTCCACCATATGGCGATGTCTAGTATCTGTGCGCCTCGACGATCGATAGAAAAATGGAGATGGCGGAATTAAGTCGTGCAATTCCGCAGGGCACTCTCCAAAATGTAACCGATACAAGACTGATAAACTAGCCACTCTGCGGCGATGAGCGAGGCTCTGAACTTTTTTGCCTACCAGATCATCGTCGTTTATGAGCCTCTTGGTATGCCTCTATATCGCCTCAAGCATCTCCAGCTAGTATTTGGCGGATCCATTCCAGAGGTGAGAGCAGTATTCCATGCGCGAACGGACTTATGCTTGATAAAGATTGCGCAACTGTCCCGGGCTGAAATACTGTCTCACCTTGGCCAGAATACTAAGTTTTTTTGAGGCAACTTGGGCTTTCGATTCGATGTATGAATCAAAGTTAAAAGCCTACTCTTAACTAAGGCCTACGTTAAGGTGATACAATACATATATTTTCAAGGTATTGCAAATATGGAGGAAAATAAATAATTCTAAGAACAAAAATGAATAATTCAATACTGTCTTGTACCTAGTTATTATTATACCCGTAAGAGAGTATACATTGTACGCCCCTTCATGCTGTATTACAGCAAATTTTACGTTCAACTCATATTTCTTGTAGCTGCATCGTTCACGGTTCATTAGCCATCAACGCTCTGGTTGGCTGAACGAGCCCAAGGCAACTGCACACATCTTGCTACATAACGTTCATTAATATAAATCACACGAAATATAACTCAGACTTATTGACTCTTAGTCATAAATGTTTTTGAAGTTTATTGAAACTAAATACTGTGTTTTTGCTTCTAGCACCTGTTTCATAGCATATGATAATATTTCATAGACTAATTTTTTACGTCTTGGGAATCCAAATCTTAAAAAAGAAATTTAAAAAATTTAATCGTATTTTTTATATCATAAGATAGCAAACAAACAGATGGGTCTCCCGGTGAAAAAAAATCAACCATCGCCTATAGTCACCAAAGATGTTAATGGTGCGTTGCTATCTTGTGGCGAGGTCTAATGCCACGTGCATAAGTTTACCGGCTACCTTACCCTCCAAACCGGAACACAACAGGGACGAGCACTGACGCTATTATGGCAGGGATAGGTAAGGCGATGGTACTAGACCCGGGCGAGACAATTCAAAATTCTACCACCTAATAGTCACGATGATAGTGTCTTGCGTTGCTAGTCTTTTTTACGAACTGCCTGACAGAAATGCAGATGGTCTATTGTTCAATGAGAGCCGCGACCAACACGGATGGTTTTCTTTATTTTGTTTGTAAGACCAATAGTGATACTTAAATAATTAAAAAATCAACTTAAAAACTAAATACTACCTTACCCTCCAAACCGGAATACAACTGGGACGAGCACTGACGTCATTATGGCAGGAATAGGTAAGACGGCGGTACTAGACCCGGGCGAGCCAATTCAGAACTCTACCACCTAGTAGTCACGATGGTAGTGACTCGCATAGCAAATCGGTCGCCTTTTATGACCTGTCTGGCAGAATGGCATTTGGTCTCAGAGGAGCCAGGAACCAACACGGGGAGAAAATACTTACCGCGATCTCTTATCCTTGGCCCGGTAGACAATATTTAGTTTTATTTTAAGATTATATAGTTTCAAATTTATTTGATTCGAGTGATAATTGTTTATAATATGTGGAGACTCATGAATAGTATTTAGTTTTCAAGTTGATTTTTAAATTATTTACGTGTAACTATTAGTCTTAGAAACAAAATAAAGAAAACCGTCCACGTGTTAGTCGCGGCCCTCTTTGAACAATAGACCATCTGAATTTCTGTCAGGCAGTTCGTAAAAAAAACTAGCTACTCTTTTTTACGAACTGCCTGACAGAAATGAAAATATTCTATTGTTCAAAGATGGCCGCGACTAACACGTGGATGGTTTTCTGGGTCCCGGGCTCCTTTGAAGAATAGGCCAACTGCCGTTCTGCCAGGCAGGTCGTAAAAAGCGACCGATTGGCTATACGAGTTACTATCATCGTGACTACTAAATGATAGAATGCAGCATTGTCTCGCCCAGGTCTGGTACCACTGTCTTACATCATTCTGTCGCAATAGCGTTAACGCTTGCCACTGTTGTGTTTCGGTTTGCAGGGTAAGATAGCCGTTAAATTTATGCATGCGACATTAAGACCCCGCCACAATGATAGCAACGCTCCATTAACAGCTTTGATATCTGTGGTTGTTATCTCTTTCCATCAGGAGAGCCATCTGTTTGTTTCTTATCTAATCATATAAAAAGACTCTAAATCTTAATCTTATGATATAAAATATCAGGCTGCTACTGATATTTTTCTAGATGGAATTACATCAACATTAGTTTGGCTTATTCGGTATCAGAAAGCAATCAAAATTTGAGCCGAATAGAGTAACTTTTTAACCTACATATAAAATTATATCATTATCAATGATAATATCAATTTTGATATCTCGGTTAAAGTCATACAGTTCATAATTCATCAAGCCAAGTCAATTCATTGTTTTCCATAGATTTTCCCAAAAATTACGTTACGTTTGTTACTTCAGTACTCGTTCATTTATGAAACGATTTAGAATTTCTTTTTGTTCGGAAATACACCCGTTTTCTCTTCTTTTTAATATTACTTTTTATCCTTTCTTCTTTTTTCTATCTAATACACTTTGGAGGACAAAAATGTTATTACAGTCTAATTGCCTTAATTGGTTTAGTTGAAAATCATAGCAGCTCAGTGTTCTGTTAATTTAGCTATCTTTAAAAAACTACAGCTAGCTAAAGCAATGTTCGTGCGTTCCATTAAAAGTTTCCTTTTGTGCACTTTTTAAATAAAAATCTAATCTGTTTTAATACTTTGCCAGTGAAAACTTCCCTCCACTAAACAAGCTGCTAGTAAAAATTGTAAAAGTAATTTATAGAAATTTTTAATAAATAGTATATAAAATGACGTTTATCACGTAGGCGTCAAAATTGTCGACTCAGGTTACGAAGATTATGACGTCAATAAATACAAAATTATTTCTTTCGTGATTTTGGGCTTATTTTTCTCACAGCCGTTTTACCGTAGACTATCCTCAATTCTCAGTGATTTTTATAATTCTGTAGTCTACAAGGGACCTTTACAGTTTCGCCATATCCGTCCGTTCGTCCGTCAGTCCGTCTGTTCGTCCATCCATCCGTCCATCAGTTCAACCGTCGATCCGGCCATCCGGCCATCCGCAGCTCATACCATTTTTCTTTTTACTAGACAGTTATCATGAATATTGATTCTTAATCAACTTTATACTACAAAGTTACTTGTCATGAAAATGACATGAAAAATACAGTCACTCCAACAAAATCTATACCTACATATAATAAAATCGTAGTAAAGTATGTCCGGGGTAAACTCAAAAAGTACTGCATAGATTTACTTCAAATTTTGCATGAATATTACTAATAGGTCGGGTCAACATATAGGCTACATATTATCACGCTATCACCTACGGGGGAGGAGCTGTGCGGAGTAAACGAAATCCGTGCGGACGAAGTCGCTGGCAACAGCTAGAGTTAAAATAAAATAAAAAAAATGTTTCTTTCTGTAATTGCGTACATAGGGTACGCAACTGTTAAATATTATTGGACAGGTTTTTAAAAAAAATGGGTTTGTAAGAAACATTTTTTCGCTTAAGGGCTCGTTTGTTAAATATTAAGCTTGAAAGTTCTAATTTTTATTAGTCATGTGTCCCTCCGTTTTAGCTGAACGATTGTTTTTGGATGTGAAAAAAATCACGGTAGTAACGAAGTTAAATGAAAAAAGTGAAACGGCTAAGAAGCCTTTATAAGTAATAATTACGAGTAATAATCGACCAATTTTGTAATGTACTTGGAGGAGATTTTATAGAAGGTGAATCTGTGGTGTGGATATCTCCGTCATTGACGTTAAGAAAATTAAATGTTCATAGTACGAAACAATATTAAGCCCTCTTTACAGTCCGAATTGTGGCAACTACGGAGCCCTACATTGCACGTTGCCCGACACTTATTTGGCTGGGTTTTGCTACTGAATTACCGCTAATACCAAAAGCTAGCGCAACACGCTTACGCCGTAGTGTCACACGCATGCAGCGAAATCAATGTAATGTCTATGTAATATGTCGATGCACGCAGGAGAGGGTTGTCATTTTGATTTCCCTTTGAAAATAGTTATGGAGACGCCGCGATTCTCACTAATTCCTTAAATTGCCTCTCAGAACCTTAACTATTTTAGCAAGTATAAAACATGTGAATCTTAATGTACGTTAGTAAAAAAGAAGTGGTAATGTAAGTAATCAACCTAAAAATATATGTACAACCTTAACCACGAAGAATATTTACAGCGCCCTCAACTTAATAAATGGTTAAAATATTCAGTACTCGTAATTACTCAAAATTAAACATTTCAACATTTTAAACATCCGGACACATTCTTTACTAACAGATGACTTTCTTGGTTTATATGCATCATTTGAATCAAAACATAAAAAGAGCTGATAAACTTTTTTATGAGAATCTTGCAGCATCAGGTCAAGTTTACCTAAGTAACACATAACTAAATTTCGCATCGATAAGCTCTGTACAAGTTGCTTAATTTATTCATGAAGTTAAAAACAGCTGATGATCTTGAAACGGTTTAACAAATTTTATGAAATGATGGTCAAGAATCATCCCAATGGATATGGCTTTTATTAAAAAACCACAATCAAAGCGGATTATCGTTTGGGAGCTACGATGTCACAGACACATACATAGATTAACACTTAAAACTTGTAAAGTCTTTTGTTTGCAAAAGCAGTAGTCAGCACAGATACCTCTGCAAATTGCCCTTATAGTCCCTATGCAAAAATAATTCTAAAAAATTATGAAAGTCGTTTTTTTTGTATAATTTGCTGGTATAGAAGCAAGAGGTAACGTGAATGAAGTAGACACTACTGCTCATGGTTAATATTTGTAATAATTATGTATCTGCAGCCGGTACGAAAGATGACTAACTTTCTCAAGTTCATTTTGTTTGATATATCAATTTAATTCGTTAGTAATATTACCTATATTATCTACATATATAAAAATCAATTGCTGTTCGTTAGTCTCGGTAAAACTCGAGAACGGCTGAACCGATTTGGCTAGTTTTGGTTTTGAAGTATTTGTTGAAGTCCAGGGAAGGTTTAAAAGGTGAGAAAATATAGAAAAAAATAAGAATAGTTAAAAAAGGCAGAACAACGTTTGCCGAGTCAGCTATTAAATAATAATATCTATAAATTTGATGCGGTCAAAAAGCAATTTCTACGGTAAGCAAAATGTAGTAAAATAACTTTTCACGCAAAATTCACATTTCATTACGGTGTTGCTTTATAAGATGTTTTATTACTTTTTAAATCACCACATAGGAATATGTTATGAGTTCACGGAATAACACTATATCAGGTATGTAACAGCGTATCATTTTTTTAATGACAAACCAAGTTATTTTTAAGTAATATTCCCAAAAATTACTTTATATTTGTAATAATCATTTTTATTATAGGTACTATACTGCAGGGAAAGTAAAGTAATGTTATAATGTGTGTATTTGCTTGATTAGCGTAAATTATGTTGGGTATCATAAAAAGAAATAAATGTGGTCATGGCGGCTTATTTATTGAGTAAGCAGACTAAACTGATCATCGTGAGATTCAGGTCTACCACTATTCACTGGTTGGTCGCTGGTGGGTGTTATTCGCGACCCTCCATGTTGGTCATGGCCCACTTTGAAGAATAGACCATCTGCCGTTCTGTCAGGCAGTTCGTAAGAACGACTGTTTCACATTTTGAACTATGATCAGGATTAAATATAGTTAAGTAAGTATATTAGATTCTGAAGATGCTTTAAAAAGTGAAAGCGAATGAGTAATATGATTAAAACATTTAAATGTTTTAAAATGATATTAAAGTACAAGTGTAATAATAGCGTCTAATTGATCATAATAGTTTATACTACAGAAACTAATTGTTTTTAATTAAAATCACGTTGATACAATTAAAAGCAAAATTTTACATTGGTGTATGAACACGCAGTTCGTTACTTATTCATACATGAATGTTAGAAGAATATTGAAATTTTCATTAGCCGTGAACGTGGATTGAAAAGGCTGAATAAAATAAACCGTACGATGTAGTACCGTTCACGACATTGCATTCACGACTACAGCTCTACCAACGTTTATTTAAATTTAAAACACGGCTAACAAGAAAATATCATATTTAATTTTGGAAAATATTAACAACATGAATTTATAACAGGTATACATTATGACTTTGTAGTTAATAAAATTGAATTAATTTTATTTTTTCTGTTTAATTTTCCCCGTCTAAGTCGGCCCCCCTAGACCATTTACCATTCTGCCAGACAGTTTTAAAAGACGAAAAATTGGCTATAGGTACGTGTCACTATCTCACCCGGATTTTTGTACACCTCCTCCTGACGCAATAACATGAGAGCTCACTGTCGTGTTTAGTCTTGGAGGATAAAGCATCCAGCAAGCTTATGCACGTAGTATTACCCACTCTAAGGATAGCAACGCATTAGTAATATCTTCAATGCCTATAGGCGATGGTTGTCATATCCATCAGGAAAACCATCTGCTTGTTTACTATCTTATGTATAAAAACTAATTTAAGACGCACTCAAATCTTTATTAATAAAAATGTTTAAAAAATAAAATTTGATATTCATCCTATTACTTTTGTTAGTATAACATTTGGCGTTTGAAAGACTGTTTATAATATGTGATTACAGCTAAGATCATCAAACAAATAAGACGTTGCACATTGCCATTGCAAATTAAAACAGGACTTTAACGACACAGCACTAGTACGAACGCATCTTACTTTACACTCTTATGTGAAGCAAGGTCGTAATCAATGCATTAGCTGCGAGGTGCAAGTTTTTCTTCTTAATATTCTACGGGAGCTCGCGCAAATGAAAGGCGCATTGTTAACGCACGATATGCTCATTGCACGATATGCATATTGCTCATTTTCATTAGTCGTTAGAGCCCGCATTCGAGGTACGGGAGATTTCTGTTTAAGCATGCCATATGTTCCGCATGCGGTAACCGTTTTCATTGGTCGATGGCACCGGCATGCAGGATGTTCTATATTCCTCACCGCACATTTTTTTTATATCATAAGATAGCAAACAAGCAGATGGGTCTCCTGATGGAAAGAGTCAATCATCGCCTATAGACACCAAAGATGTTAATGGTGCGTTGCTATGTCTTGTGGCGAGGTCTAATGTTATATACGTTATGCATGCACATGCATAAGTTTACCGGCTACCTTACCCTCCAAACCAGAACATGACAGCGACAAGCACTGACGCTATTGCGGCAGGAATAGGTAAGGCGGTGGTACCAGACCCGGGCGAGACAATGCAGAACTCTACCAACTAGTAGCCACGATGGTAGTGACTCGATAGAAAATCGGTCGCCTTTTACGACCTGCCTGGCAGAACGGCAGTTGGCCTATTCTTCAAAGGAGGCCGGGACCAAAACGGCTACATTAGAGAGTAGTTTTGAAATTGTGATGCTGAATAGATGTACCTGTTATGGAACACCAATTAATGTTGTGTGGAGCAATTTTAGCTATTTCTGATATATTAAAGAAGAAAGTATTAATTAGCTTCACTAAAGAAAAAGAAAAAAGATGATGGGTGTGAAGTTTACTGAGAAATAGAAAGATGCACGGTGCGTCACTTGACACTTCTCATCAAATAATTTTCGTAAACAAAACCCCCGCAGCACGCATTATGCTTGCTTTACACCAACCGACGAAGTTCATTGGTTGTTAAGGCCGCTTGCGGGGAGCACCTGCAGTATATCGACTACATATTGACGGCGCACTTTCACTAGTTGTTCTACCGTATTTGGGGACTCCCCGCATGCTGTTTATCGACCGAGTTATCGACCAATGATAATGAGCCATTAATGATTGAGCAATACTATCATAGCACATTAGGACGAGCGGCGAGACGGAGTGGACCGCATCGCAACGCAACGCATTTCCGTATTTCTTTTATTTATTTTTATTTAAATACTTTATTGCACATAATGGTACAAAGGCGTAACTTAATGCTATTAAGCATTTTCCCTCAGTTTGCCTTCCGTGATGCTGAGAGAAAAAGCTTGGGTAGTGCATAATAAATTAATTATGAGCTATTAATAAAACTTAACACTAGATACTAATTTCTTAAAACTAACCTATTATTAAGAATATTCTACAAAAAATCATATAAACATTATAAGAACCTCAATATAAACAATACAAACAATCAATGCTATAAATAAATATAAGTTGACTACTTACATAGAGAAATATACATAAATCAATACTTAATAGTAAATTATAGATACATGTTCATAATATTTAATTACATAAATATAAAATACACACATATACAATAATTAAGGATTCTGACGTTTTAAAAAGTGATCATATACCGCAGTTTTAAAAATTGATAGTGTTGATGATTATTCACGCATCTTGAGGGAAGATCATTCCATAATCTTATCGCAGTAACAGTGAAGGAATTAAAATATGTTGCCGTATTGTGGTCCGGATACATCAGCGTACTTGAGTGAAATGACCGCTGAATTGAAATGTTTGCAAAAAACCCTGATTTGAAATGTTTGCAAAACTTTCTTTAAGATATACTGGAAATGATGGATTCTACAGAATATTAAATAAAAATGATAAAACGTGAATGTCACGCCGAAAACAAATATTCAGCCACTTCAATTACGACCGAAAAATCTTTCCAAATGTTATCCTCCTTTGTTGATAATTTTTGCGTGGATCTTTCAAATCATATAGCCCTTTATTGCTTTGAACTAATGACATTAATCGTTCTTAATCTGTAAATACGTCATTGTATAAATTAATACTCAAACCATGGAGGAACTACCGCGCGCAATTTCGCTCATCATAGTGGCACGCGTCGGATGGCATCACAATCAACGAAATCCACCGCGATCCGTATGCGATATTTATTATGAAATGTCGCACACGGCTCGCGGTGGCCCATTACTGCCCACCTTATTACCATGGACTAGATTTGACCGGCATATTTAATGTTTTTGCATAGTGTCTTTATTAAAGGTTAAGGTATATTTAGGCGTAGTAACCTAGTGGCTATTCGGCCCAAATAATAATGATGATCTCTCTAATTTAAATAAAAGTAGCCTAAGTTCTTCTTATTACATTAGCTATGTGCCAATGAAAATCCCATCAAAATTGGTCCAGTTGCTTCAGAGATTAACCGGAACAAACAGACAGACAGAAAAAAATTGTAAGAAATGTTATTTTGGTATATGTACCGTGTATACATCTATATGTATTTAGTAAAAAGCGGTTATTTTAATATAACAAATAAACATTTCAATTTTATTTATTTGTATAGATGTATAGATGTCAGCAGTAAGTACTAAATGAATGTTTGCTGTTTTGTGATATAAAAAAAGTTTTAGCCAGAGCCAAGAGGTGCCACATACCTCTTGGAGCTAGCGCTAGTTGCTAAAACTAAAATTTGATCATTTTGTTCGTTCACCGGTCCAATGTCGCTATTGTAATC
This sequence comes from Apodemia mormo, assembly GCA_036924255.1. Taxonomy (NCBI): domain Eukaryota; kingdom Metazoa; phylum Arthropoda; class Insecta; order Lepidoptera; family Riodinidae; genus Apodemia; species Apodemia mormo. The sequence continues at coordinate 19,249,333 of JAUPFN010000011.1, read as the reverse complement.
GTTCAACTTATTTATACTTTAAGGTAGCAAACAAGCAGATACTCGCCCGAAACTTATACATCGTTTACAAGTCATACAAAATAAATTCATGCGTATCGCTACCGGTAGCCCATGGCACGTTCGTAACATAGATCTGCACAGAGACCTAGAATTACCGACGCTACAAAAACACTTCAAAGAGACGTCAGCACGTCACTTTGAAAAAGCGATGAGACACCCAAACCCTCTGGTGAAAACGTGACGATCCCATCCTGACGATCCCATCGCAATATACACTTCACAATTCACACGCACAAGCACACGTCAAAGTCGCCGCCGGCGGTGACTCGTCCCATTGTTTCGGCCCGCCAACCCTCGAGACTCCGGTCAAGAGCCGTTGGCGAGTCGAAATCCTCATGCCACTTATTCTCCCACCAATCGTCAAGATACTGCCCTAGGCCGAGGTTCGGTCTCATAGGAGACACCCTTAAGGCGGGCTCTTAACTTAAATTCAGGCTGAGCGCTTTCCTCGCCCCAAAAGCCCGGTTTCGCAGTAGCGGTCATTTGGACCAACTGCTTAAGTTCATTTCGAAAAAAAGCAGATGGCTCTCTAGGTACTTGCAGTACTTCATGCCAGCCCATCGCCTCCAACTTTACAAGGCCCAAATTCGACCTCACATGGAGTACTGTTCTCACTTCTGGGCCGGAGCTCCTCAGTACCAGCTCTTCGTCTTGATCGCATTCAACGTAGAGCGGTTCGAATCGTCGACGACCAGGCTATTTCTAATCGGCTTGACTCTTTGGCGTTACGCAGAGATGTAGGCTCGCTCTGCGTCTTTTACCGTATTTATCATGGGGAGTGTTCCGACGAGTTGTTCGGACTAATGCCTGCCGCTAAATTCCACCTTCGGACATCGCGTCAAAATTTAAAGTTCTATCCTCACCACCTCGATGTCTGGAAATCCACAACCATGCGCTTTTGTCGACATTTTTTGCCTCGCACTACTCCTTTGTGGAATCAATTACCCTCGGGGGTGTTTCCGAATGGATACGACTTAGGGACCTTAAAGAAACGAGCTTATTCATTCTTAAAAGGCCGGCAACGGAGCTGCAATACCCCTGGTATTGCGGATGTCCATGAGCGGCGGTGATCACTTACCATCAGGTGCACCATCTGCTCGTTGGACCCCTCTACTATAAAAAATAAAAAAAATAAAAATAGGTGGAAAGAGTCAACCATCGCATAAAGACACCAAAATTGTTAATGGTGCGTTGCTATCTTTTTAGTGTGGTCTTAATATCACATTCATAAGTTTACCGGCTACCTTGTCACTGTATCAGCCGGATACCTTGTCACTGATCGGTTTGTCACGCTCGTGTTCCGGAACTGGAACACGACAGTGACAAGCACTGATGCTATTGCGGCAGGAGTATAAAGCGGTGGTATTAGACCCGGGCGAGACAATGCAGAGCTTGGCTTCACGGCCTAGTAGCCACAATGGTTGTGTCTCCCATAACCAATCGTTCGCTTCTTACAAACTGCTTCGCAGAACGGGTGATGGTATTCTTCAGGGAGAGCCCGGACTAACACGGGGAACACGGACCAACAACTTTATTATCATATAAATAGTATACAAAGTAATCATCGCTCCAAAGATAATACTCGTATATATTGCTCACTGACACCTAAAAATATTGTTCTCCTTAAGCAACCGAGTAAAAAGGAAAATATTTACCTTGAAGAATTTTAACACGGTAAAATCTCTGTAGCGTAATTACGATGTTATAGGCCAATAATCTGCCGTCTTTATCTCATGTGGAAATATTATTTACAAACATTATTTAAACATTATTATTAATTTGATACTTGTGAAAGAAGCAAGGGAAATTTAGGATATTACTAAAGATGACGTTAAGGATACTATGTTTGTTAGAAAACAAGCACACAGCTATCCTGATGATGAGAGTAACTCGATGTTTATAAATACCAAATATGACTGCAGAACACGGTGAGTGAATAATTTTTTCAGTTTTGTGTTAGAACCCAGAAACTTTTGCGTCAATATTGAGGCCAATACCGCAAGGTTAATAAGGCAGTTAAGCCCAACAGCCAGCACCCACAAGCAAGTAGATATTAACATGTCGTAGATATAGTTTGTCACAGTAAGCTTTGTTCCCTAATCCAGTCCCTTGGGAGCTGATTTTTGACCTTGGATTTCCAACTATCTGCATGACAAACTTCATCAAAATTGGTTTAGCGGTTTAGCCGTGAAAGCATAAAAGAAAGACAGAGAGATAGACAGACTTTCGCGTTTATATTATAAGTATGGATATGGACTAGTGAGGATTAAGCTAGCAGATAATGTCTTTGGCGATTAAACAGGATTTTTCTTACTAATAAGTACTCATATTAATATTTTTAAATGCGAAAGTTTGGATGTTTGGATGGAAGGATGGATGGATGTTTGTTACTCACTCACGCCAAAACCACTTAATGGATTTAAATAAAATTTGGCATACAGATAAATGATTACCGGGAATAGCACACAGACTATTTTATATTCCGAAAAAATGAGCTGTTTCCGCGGAATTCACCCAAAACGTTTTAAATGCAGCAGGCTGCTCGTTGCAGCTAGTATTATAAATGCGAAAGTTTGGATGTTTGGATGGACGGATGTTTGTACCTCAATCCCGCAAAAACTACCGAACGGATTCGGATGAAATTTGGCACACAAGTAGGTGATAACTTAAAGAGCACGTAGGCTTTTTATTCCGAAAAAATTAGTTGTACCCGTTGGGATTCACTACAAACTTTTATAATGTAGTGGGCCGCACGGCGTAGTTACTACAAAATTTATTTATTTATTATTTATTTAATACTTTATTGTACACAATTAAAAGAGAAGTAATACATAGAAACTTATTAAAAACAGACTGTACAATGGGCGAGCTTATCCCTAATAAAAGAGATTTCTTCCAGCTGACCCGAATAAGAGTAAACACAATAATTAATGAAATGTTAAAATAGTGTACAATAATCATAAAACTAGATACATATGAGTATAACAGTCTTGATACATTAAATTTATCCACATAATATTTAAAAGTGAACAACAATCGATGGAAATGCAAGAAAAATAAAAAATAAAATAAAAAATATTATGTAGACCCAGCAAGAAAATGTTCTCTTAGACTCTTTTTGAAAATTGGAAGAGATTGACTTATACGAATCTTGGGCGGTAGTGAGTTCCATAACCTGACAGCTTGAACATGGAAAGAATTTGATAAAAATTTTGAACTGTGTAGGGGACATTTTATTAGGAGGTAAGACAGCAACAGCTTTCTCAGGTTTTCATGGTTTTACCATCCATTTGAACTATTATTGCCGCAAAAACGTTTCTGTCGTGTTATGGGTCAGATCGTAAGGCGTATAACAACGCACCATTAACATATTTAGTGCATTGCTTGTTTGCTATCCCATAATAATAAAAATGCAATAAAGAATTAAAAGACCTTACAAAACATGGAGGGAAACAAAAATATCATATATTCTATAGCTTTGTGAGGAGCTCATACGTCATTTAATACTTAATGATGGCATGCTTAGTTGCTCCAAGTGTACGTTACGAACGAGACTCTAGAGAGTACTTAATGGCTGGATAGCTACCGCAAAATAGTCACATAGGTTATTTCAACTGGACTCTCAGTAATTTATTTAATAAACCTTCAAGATAACGTAAATACGTTTTGCTTTCAATATGTGCAGGATTATGGAAAAGCATTAAGTTTCCTTTTTTAACTATTATGAACTTCTATGTTAAGCAATAATATCGAAGTTCATAATAGTTAAAAAGAATATAAGATTCTATTTTAACTTAGATTCTTGAGAAACTCCACGTTGTCTATATTTCTGTACTATTTAGTAGCTATAAAGATGATTCACTAATATCCAACCACTACAACTATTACAACTCTGATGATGCCTTCAAAAACTATACTTACACGTGTCCTTTTTTCTGACTTCCCAGCACTGAAAACTTTAATCAGTAACGAGTTGAAACTCCAATGCCACTTATCAGCCCACTAACCGTCAAGATTTATGTATTAAGAAAAGTCGTCATTAAGACTAAACCTAAACACTCGCTAAGTATTTTATGTATTTAAAAAACAAGCGTTGATATCTGATAAAAAAGCGTGGATAACTAATATTCAATCATTCCAAAAAACAAAACAACTGTAAACCAATTGACACTGCAGAACATCTCTGAAACTTCGCGTTAAATTGAGGTATATTAAGTTCAAAGAAGGGAAAATAATACCTAAGCATAACTTTTTTGAGTGCAAAAATCCAATTTTTATTATACATGACAAGCAATTTCATGTTTGAAAAGCTGTATAATTTGGACATGACGATAGATACAATCTTTCGAATGGCATTCAATGTAAGTTTTGAGCTCTGAAATGTTTTAAGTTACATAATTCTACAGGATGAAAAATGTCGAAGTAATATTAATATTTTTATTTTTCGTTTTTTTCATTTTCGTCAACGACAACTCCAAAACGGATAAACCGATTTTGTCGCAATTAAAGCATTGGATGAAATTTTTTGAAAAAAAAACTGATTAGATTTTGTACTCAATAGGTACAATAATCTGGAAATCATAACAAAAAAATTCTGAAAATCCGCTGGACCGAATTGGTTCAAATTTTTAGGTAGTCTTATTTAAATGTAATTCAATCGAACGCAATCAGCTGCGTTTCGATCGATAAAGCCGTTCAAAAGTTATGAGCTGTTTACATCCACACACACCCACACACACACAAACACACACACACACACACACACTCACACACACACACCCATAAACACACACACTCATAAATAATAAAATAAATACATACATAGATATAGTATATACTCAAAGCATACATACATATACATAGTACCAGCTTCTTCCTCTTGATCGCATTCAGCGTAGAGCGGTTCGAATCGTTGACGACCAGGCCATTTCGAAACAGCTTGACTCTTTGGCATTGCGCAGAGATGTAGGTTCTCTCTGTGTCTTTTACCGTATATATCATGGAGAGTGTTCCGACGAGTTGTTTAGATTAATTCCTGCCGCCGAATTCAATCGCGTCAAAACTTGAAGTTCCATCCTCACCATCTCGATGTCTGGAAATCCACAACTGTGCGTTTCTCCCGACACTTTTTACCTCGCACTACTCTGTTGTGGAACCAATTACTGGCTGGGGTATTTCCGAACGGATACGACATAGGGACCTTCAAGAAAAGAGCCTACTCATTCTTAAAAGGCCGGCAACGCAACTGCAAGACCTCTGGTATTGCAGATGTCCATGGGCGGCGGTGATCACTTAGCATCAGGTGCACCTCTTGCTCGTTTGCCCCCTCTTCTATAAAAAAAAAACATACATACATACAGAAATACTGACGCTATCGTGAAAATAGTCGAAAAAAATTCTCACGACCTCAAAACGTGAAGATCTGGTGAAAACTTAACTTTCGAAAATCGGGTCAAAATCAGTAACTTACTTATACGTAGCGGGAATTTAAAAATAGTTCCACTACATACAATTTAATGCATGGAAAGCCATTTTATTTTTGATAAATTAGATTTATCTGGTAATTAAAATACTAAAAGAAGATTAAAGAGAGTATCCTCAAAGTGTCACAAGAATATAGAGCATCAGCCGAATTTATCAAATAAATTTAATGTACAATAAGCCCATATTAGAATCCAATGGACACTTATTAATAGTAAATGAATTTTTTAAAGACGTTTCTTTATAAAAGTTACTTGCTATAAAAAACTTGGAAGTCATGAAACTAATCAACCTGTACGCTTTTTCTTATTTCTAAATCAAGCTAAGATCTTTCTTTTATGCTATATTTTTTTATATAATATGACCAATCAAACAAGTTAGAAAAATGACAAATATGTAAGACGTTAAATGTTAAATAAACTATAATATAAAATGCAACAAAAAATAACAGTAGGTATTTATTATTATAGATACCTAGTCGAAATTTACAACGCAGAAGGTTGTATAAACAAGTTACTCTTAAAATCGTCCTAAATAAACAAAAAAAAACATGTGTCATCCATTTAATCTTTGAACGAGTGACAATAAATATTTTGCTTTGTTATTGTTTGTAAACAAACGTTATTCATCTTTTAACTTTTAAGTGCTTAAAGTCAAATAATCTTTATGATGAGAGATACAAAAACATGTTGACGATATATTGCGACGTGCATGGCTTAAAATATGTAATAATTGTCAATTTTAATTTATCTTTAAAAGTTTTTTGTGAATTTTAGCATAATAAAATGTGTCCGTGATACAAGTTTAGATTTCAGAATAAATTATAACGTATTACAATACGACAAGCATCTATGAACATGCGTTGTTTTGAGGCGAACTTCGTATGGACCCTCATCATTTTCCTTTGACTCTTAGTTGCATTCTTGTTACTATAAAACAAATATTAGCATTTGTTTTAGAATAATTACAGTTTGTAAGGTTTATTTATTATGTACACTAGGATATAGTTAGCAGTAGATGGTTAATAAATATATAGTAAATAAAATATAGCCAGTATCTTAAATACCTGTAGAGAAAGAGCAATTTTTTGTGGCAGGTAATTGAGTAATACCTGCGAAGCAAACGTACAATATCACGGCTTGAGTCAAGCACTGTAATCAAATTGTGCATATTTTTATATCGACCATATTCAAATTTTTGTCATCGTAATAAATTTATCACTGATCAAGTGGTAAACTCCTTGCTTTACAAAGATTTTTGGGTTTGACTACATCACGGTTATTAAAGACGAATTTAAGAACATGTCTACCACTGAATGTAAAAACCGCCAAGGTGAACTGGTGTTTGAGAGGAAAGTAACGGGTATAATTATTATAGTTGTGGTTGATGAAGCTGTGTTGGAAAATCTGCAGTGTAATACTCTCGGATAACATAATAATATAAAAACTAAATAATATAATAAATAAATACTCGCGGATACCGTTCTTTTATTTAAAGAAAGAAAATATTTATTTACAAGAATATGGGTGTTACAAGTTGTTAAAAATTAATTAAGTTACCGACATATTCTACCATTATATGGTGTACAAATATTTAAAATTATTATTATTATATAATATTAAATTGAAAACTCTGTATCGATTTTTTAGAATTACCGGATCGGAACGCGGTCACATACTGAGAAGATGCGGCGAAAGAAACTCAGCGGGCTTGTCTTTTTTTCTCTATTTTATGTACTTATTACTAATGTACAAGAATGATTTCATATCACAAAAGTATTTTTATAATTACAAGTTTAATTTTTTGTTTTAATCAAAATTTTTATAATTTACAAAGTTAATTACTATTAACAACATTTTATTAAGTACATTGATTTTTAAGGCGAATTCAACAAACTTATATTTCTATTTATTAAAATTTAATTTTATAGGTTAAATATTCTTTAATATCATAATAAGTTTTATCTAACAGCAAATCTAACTACTTTTTGCCATATTTATTTAAAGGCAATGATTTAAGACTATCAGGAATATGGTTGTATATAATAATAGACATACAATACACATTTTATGTAAAAATATTTAATTTTTGGTTAGGCACATATAATTTCTTACCATTCCTAAAATATGAGTTACGAGTGACTTCAGCATTTGCTTTAAATAGCCTTTGGTGCTTTTTTACAAATACGCATTCCTCTAAAATATACAAATATGGTAAGGGAAGTACCTTAAGAGACTCGAAAATTGGTTTATAGGAATGTAACTGATTAACACCACATATTGCTCGAATACATTTCTTTTGGACTGAGGGAAGTGAATATTGAAAACAATATGATGTAAAAATGAGAAAGGGCATGTTCCATTGGTGCGGACATGGAAGAATGGCTGATAAACTATTAAGAGAACAGATTTACAAAATGAATGTAGATAGTGAGGGAAACCAAGACTGACGTACCATAATCAATTTGGACGGGTAATGTCCGAAGGTGGTGTTAAACCGGCATGTTTACATGAAGAGAGTTATGAATGTGGAAGAAGCAAGGCCAGTCAGTCTGGATCATGATGTATGGCTCTCAATTTTATTATTCTGTCTGCCTATCTATCCTTTACGGAATTTGGCGTTAATATATTTATGAATGTGAGCAAAAAATATTAAAATATTGTAGGGAAATTATGTATTTTAAATATAAATTTGACTCGCCTTACGTTTAGTTAACGTGTTTGACTCAAATGTATGGTTTTATCTGTAATTGAAGTTTTTGAGCAAGGTTTAGGGACGGAGTAGTATTCCCTGTGAATATGATTAGCGCTTGTATTTGTCTGCTGTCGTGGTTATTGCGAACCAGGTGATGGGGATCGTCATCTATCTCGTCGACTAAGTAGTGTTTTTTTATGACATAAGATAGCAAACAAGCAGATGGGTCTCCTGATGGGAAGAATCAACCATCGCCTATAGACACCAAAGATGTTAATGGTGCGTTGCATTTTGTGGCGAAGTCCAATGCCACATACATGAGTTTACCGGCTACCTTACCCTCCAGTTTATATTAGCAGCGAAACACGACAGTGACAAGCACTGAAGCTATTGCGGCATGAATAGGTAAAGCGGTGGTACCAGACCCGGACGAGACAATGCAGAACTTTACCACCTAGTAGACATACATTTGAGTCAAACACGTTAACTAAATTAACGTGTTTGACTCAAATGTATGGTTTTATCAGTCAGTTTAATCAGTCGAGTAAAACTGTAATTGAAGTTTTTTAATGGTGCGTTGCATCTTGTGGCGAAGTCCAATGCCACACACATGAGTTTACCGGCTACCTTACCCTCCAGTTTATATTAACAGCGAAACACGACAGTGACAAGCACTGAAGCTATTGCGGCATGAATAGGTAAAGCGGTGGTACCAGACCCGGACGAGGCAATGCAGAACTTTACCACATAGTAGTCACGTTGTTAGTGACTGGTATAGTCTTTCGGTCGCAACCTGCCTGGCAGAACGGCAGTTGGAATACGGGGAAATGGAGTGGTAAATCAGAAACGAGTTTGGATGTTCAGTTTTTTTCCTTCCACGCATCATTGCATTTATTTTACTTTAAAATTCGTAACTATCATTTTGATTGTAATAGGGAAAAAGTGCCGTAGAAAACTTCTGGTGGTGATGCAAAAGTATTAACATGTAAGACTATGAATATGTAAGATAAAAACAAAAGGATCAAATAATTAATTTTGTGAAAATTAGTGTCCCACACAATTATATCAAGGACTAAATGCTTTTAGCAGCAAACTCCACCGATAAACGCTGTATAAAAAATAATCTCCGACAAAATGGTCTCGTCTTGAAAATAAAGTTCAATTAAGTCAATCACGCTTTATTAACTCAATTGTCTGTTAAGAAACCTATTACACGCCGCAGGGCCTATTTCAGAAAGTGCTACGACCTAAATCACTTTAAGGTAAATTAAAGGTCAATTTGAATGTGAAAGCTGTTTGCTGTAAAATTATAAGATATATAAGATAAAATTGCTTAAAGCAGATAGCTTTCGCGATATAAAAAGTCAACAATCGCCTATAGAATAAAGTTGTAAATAGTGCTTTGCTAATGGCTATTTATATGGCGGTAAGGTGGACAGTAATTTCACGGACGATGTTTTATCCGGTATATAAATTACATTGTCTTACAAAGAATTGTCATAGTAGGTAATGCCCAGTTTATATTAGCAGGAGATTGACAGTCCGTTGTGTTAACAACAAAGGCCATTGTTAAACATACAGAGAATTTAAGAACTAACGTTTGTATTATTAAGCTCTAAATAAACACTATTATTTAAAGTAGCAGGTCTTGAGTTGATCACGGGACACTGAAAATTGACACCAATTTGCATACACGCTTTTGGTACTACCTTGGAGTGTGTACAACATGTAGGCTACGCGTTTTTGCACAACGGTTATAAATTCATTGCGATCGATGGCAAGTCTGTCAACTGTATCTAGTTTTTTATAGATTCAGAAATCCACAATTTAAAGATGAAATTAAGGTAATCAATTTGCAACTTTCTTGCGAAATTACGATGTGACTGCTGTAATACTATTGAAAGAAAAAGTGGTGTAATAGAAGTCACCGAAGGTCTTTTTTTGGTTTGGTATGCCATCTGTTTTATAGGGATCGTCAGGTACATACTCCTTGCGAGGCTTTTGGCCGTACGTTTAAGGATCCAGTAAAATGTCTACAGTATTAATAATGAAAACATTTGTAACATTCTCTAACTCTGCCGTTATGATGGTGTTATAAGCTTTACTAGTCTAGTTGTTGAAAAAATCCTGACTGCTTCACCATCACTGAAAGTTTCGTAACATTCAATCTATTTTAGGTATTAATTTATCATTTCTAAGTTCACATCTACTTTTTTTTTAAATATTATTATATATCAAACAAGTTGATACCACTCCTGGTGGAAGCCATAGCTTATACACAACAAAGCTGTTAATGTTGTGTTACTATCTGTGTACCGCATTTTCCAAACCGGATCACGGTAATGACAATCATTGTCGCTATTGCGATAGAAATAGGTAAGGCGATGTACCATATAGGTACCCGGGTGATAAATTGCGGAACAAATATTCAATTATTCGCCTTTTATGAACTGCCTAGCAGAATCCTCCTATCCTATATTTACCTTTTATTAGAAGAGATATATTTATTTAGAAGATAATCCTATATTTACCTGCGCATACTTGGACATCGCGCGGACGCACGTATCGCGCAGCGTGCTATCAAGACAGAAGACATATGTACAAAACAAATAGCGCGGCGTGCTTAGAGAGTATAATAGCCACATTTCACTTATTTTTAGAGAAATATTGGCCAAAAATTAACCAATCGAGTACCGAGTGCTTTCCAGAAGTTTCGAAGGTAACTCACCAGTCAGTCTGTATATTGGTACAGTCAAAATTTAAAGCCGCTTGTTACTTCTTACAACAATAACTGTAATCATCCTTTAAAGCCGGAATGCATTATGTTTAAATTCCGATAAATACCAAAATTCAATTAACTTCGACAATTTCTCACCCGGTTGCATTATGATAAATACCACCAGAAAACATCGCTTCTAATGAAAACGCACATATCAAGGAATATCTACATTTTATTTATAAAAATATACATGTTGCTATTGAAATCAAAATTTTATAAAAAAATATATGTATAAAATTATTGTAAAAGGAGGGCAGGTGGTACAGTTCTATAACGTGTTGCCGAAATTGGTGCCACCTAAAATGGACTTATTTTTTCATGCCGCAATAGCAATGCTGTTTGTTGCTATCCTGTAGCGTTTTGGAGGTTAAGGTAGCTGTTAACTTGTATGTAGGGGGCTTTCTAACTGCACTTCAATGTTGGCACTGTCTGTGTCCATGGTGTACCAAGGATGTAAAAACGCTACTTTTTCAGCCCCGGTACACCGTTTAAACCTACAGACAAGTATGCCATCATTGCAAACGCCGTGCGCTCCCATTTAATGCCAGCATTTTTTATCATATTCTGATAGATTTAATGCCCTAAATATCGAAACTGAGTCATCCATGTCAACTCAGCCCAACCCCCATAGAGTAACTAACTATAGGTATCTGAAGTAGACTTTGGAGAGCAATGAAACAAGCTGCGCGTATTGAAGTTAGTTTAATACTCTCATATCCAAGACAGACACTGACAGACATTGACAAGATGGCATCTGTCAACCTGACACTCGTAGGGATGGTCACCTGTATACACAACAGTATCTCAATGAAATTAGTGTTTCTATGTATGATATATATTTCCATATACCACAATAGCTATGAATGCATAACTAAATAAAACAAATTTGATTACAATTATACTATTCTTAAATTATTCAAAAATAATTAATTTGAGCTTGAGTTTATCTAGCATGTGTGACACGAGATATCTTATGCGCGAGTTGAAATAATATCGATGAATGTTACATTGGATATTTTTCTATATCGATAATAACTGTCGTTGCTTGTATACTTAAGACCAATGCCTAATAAGACATTCAGAATCTGTGTTCAGAATAATACCATGTATAAAAAGTCAGTTAAATTTTCATTTACATCGTTTTTATTGACACACACACTAGCTAGACCAACTGCACATTTCAAATATAGCATAATTCTAATAGTTTAATTATTTTAACATGTCTCTTAATTCTTGTCGTAGTATTTTGCCTCTGACATTTCTAGGTATTTTCGTTATAAATCTAACACCGCCATGCAGTTGCATATATGGTGGTACCTGAAAGTAAAGCAGTAGTATTATTCGGTATTTTATAATACTTGAACAATTTTATAATTTAACATTTTTTTTATATATTTTAACAGGTAAAGATTAATCTATGCCGCATCTTCTTTTTATATAAAACTATACACTATAACTTTACACAAATCAATGCGCGATTACTTTAGTTTTAAGTCTTCCATTTTCCTTTTCATTGAACAATAATATTTAATCCATATTATTGTTCACTGAAAAGACATTAATATGCAATAAAACTGGACTAGTTGATCTAGAGATAAAAGCGCTCAGACAAAAATACTAAAATTTAAGTTCTCGTTAGTTTTCATAATTATCTGTCTGAAATATATAAATATTCTGAGTGGCTTCCTCCTTCTAAGCTGATTTTAATATTTTTTCTTGTACACAGTAAACAAAATCTCTATACACTTTTAAATTTACCATGATTTTTAAAATTAATCTGGCTAGCGAAATGGGTGAAAAAAAACAATGGGGGACTATTGTCACGTTCATTCTTTCCTATTTATTATATTTCGGACCGGGTCAAATTAATATTATGCGAAAAAAAATTATCTGTAAGTTAGCTGTTAGGTAGTAGGCTGTAGGTATGAACATTACTCCCTATTTTCTTTTCTTACAGAAAACAAAAATGATTAAGTCATAGCGGTGGAGACAAGCCTGTTAAATATCTAAATAGTTACAAGCTATATTTTGAAAAATTTCTAACAATGATAGTTGATCAAACATTTTATCCCAAATATCATTTTTATGTACCTACTTATATGTTTATTGGTTTGTCTGTGGTGACAAAAAGTAGTTTTAGGAACTGAATGCTATTAAGTATTTTCTCTCTGTTAAATTTGAGTATTTGTTGTTCTTGATTTAAATAAAAGTAACTTAGAAAAAATATATTATACTAACTTATTTTACCTCCTAGAAATATACTCACTTCATCTTTTAAGAAATCTGTTATATCTTGAGCCAAAACTTCGCAGTTAGCTCGTTTAACAATAAATGCAGTTGGAAGGTCCCCACATTCAGCGTCTGGCTTTCCAACTACTGCTACTTCAAGCACGGCTGGATGTAACTGAATAATCGATTCAAGTTCTGTAGGAGCTATCTGTAAAATTGTAATAACATTAAAACAAATGAACCCTGAGTAACGACAAGTGATGAAGAAATTCTCACTGACAACATTACACTAAAGAAGTAGTTAGAACGGGTGATCTATCACATATATTTAAATGTCCATCTTATTCTACTCGTCGATGTTATTATTCTACAATTATCTTATTTACCAGACAAACAATCGTGCCAAGTGCGGCATTTAGGTATTTTGACATACTTCTTAGGGGATAATTGCATGAAATTTTAATTGCATGTTTATGACTTAATTTTATTATTATTGGTACTCGTAATTGAAGGAAAGCTGGTTGACTCATTACGCCGACATGTATCATTTTAAGCATATTAAGAAAGTTAAAATGTTTTACAACTAGCAATAAGTAATTGGTTAAACGAATTTATTGTACCACCCTTTTTTATTTTGGAATTACTATTTATATATATATATATATATATATATATATATATATATATATATATATATATATATATATATATATATATATATATATATATATATATATATATATATATATATATATATATATATATATTTATATATATATATATATATAATATACTATTTATATATATATATATATATATATATATATATATATATATATATATATATATATATATATATATATATATTAATTTATTTAAATAGTAATTCCAAAATAAAAAAGAATCAAACCTTGAATCCTATGTAGTTCATAATTTCTTTTATCCTATCAACAATGAATACATATTGGTCATCGTCATAATACCCCATGTCGCCTGTTTTAAAAAATCCTTCCTTATCTAAATAACTTTCAGGGTCTACTTCCATATACCCTTGCATAAAACTTGGCGATTTTACACGGATTTCTCCATGTTCATTGGGACCTTGTAATTTATTCGTTTTCGGACAAACAATCTGTAACAAAAAATATCGACAGGTTATTTATATAAAGCAGCAAGGAAAAAATTTCTTTATGAAAACATAATTATATTATTATAAACTTAAAGTATAATGCAATTAATATATTCAATAAGAGTGAAATTTTATTTACTGGCTGGTGATCTAGTGGTTTCTCTATTTGGCTTAGATCATGAGCTAAATAGTAGGACTGGTTGGGCAAAAGCGTTATTGAGGGTTTTCCAGGATTATTTTCTCAGTTGCTAGTTCTGGTAATTCGTCATTGAATTTTGACACTTCATCTTTAACAAAAAAATTACTACAATTAGGTAGGCACGTTATTTAGAAAAATAGCCCATAAAATAAAAAAGGACTTTATTTAAAAAAAATGTTTACCTGAATAAAAAATAATATAGTGTAAAAAGAGTCAAGTATTCTAAGAGTGTAAGTATGATAGTCAGAAGTCAAAGAGGTAGAGGATTGGTGAATTGAAGTGAGACAATATGTATTAATAAATAAAATTATTTCTCAACACGCGTACGCACCATTGACATATTTGGTGTCTTTGGTGATTGTGGTCTCTATCCATCATAAGAGCCATTTTTTGCTATCTAATGACACAAAATATTAAATTTTAATTGCATTCAACAGTTTTGGTTCGGCTGTTAAAGATCTTTAACTCTTATGCAGCCACGAATTAATCAAGGAGTTCAGGTCACGAAAGACCGAGAGAGTAATAAAACGGAATCAAGGCGCTTAATCCTCCTATCGAGGTATTCGAACTAAGTTAGTTACAGATAGAGATAGAGAGTGACATTATTAACACATAGTTAACGATGTCACTATCTATCTAAATCTATGACCTATGTCCATTTCGCACCCTTAGTATACATGATCTTTTTTCACACAATCAATATTTTTCTTTATTCAGGTAAAAGTTTTTTTTTAATTAGGACCTTTTGCAAATAAATAAGCAAAATATTCTATTTATCGAAGTAAAAGTAGTAGCAATTATTGTACTACTACTTTGAAATTTTATAAATTGCGGTTCCAATATCTTTTTTGTAAACAGTTTCGTTTTGACGAGATCCATCCATCATCTTTTCTCTCATATTGATTAATAACAATTCGTTTTTTACTAAGATAATTATTTTATGAAAAACGATTGATTACTTTATGAAAAACACGAAACTTTTGTTCTACATATTGTTATACATGTAACTAATCTCCAATTAATTAATTTTAATAATGAAATAAGCTTCCCGAAGCTATAACAGATTTATAAAAATGCGTTAAAAGGAAACTATGTACAAATGGTTATAGTGAAATTTAAGACTGACTGGAAGAAAAAAAGCTAAAGATTAATTACCCATCGTGTCATTTTTTCTTATTGGTATTGATAGAAAAACGGTGCACAATGTAAGATACATTTATTTTTGACTCATTTAAAAAATCTGTGAATCAATGAACCTTACAGGCCATTCTTGAAACTTCGCTAAATTGAGGTATTTTAACCTCAAAGAAACAACTTATTACCTAAGCATAGATTTTTTCGGAGTACAAAAGTCAAAATATTGTTATAAATGACAATAATTTTATTTTTGAAAAGCGGTATATTTTGGAAACGACGATCAATTTTAATATTTTGAAAGCATTCAACGAATTTTCAAGCTCTAAAATGTTTTCGTAGCTGCATCATGCAAAGTTTGCAAATTGTTGAAGTAATGTCAAAAAACATTTTTTCCAAAAATGTCATCATTGACAAATCCCAAATAAATCAGCCGATTTTAATCCAATTTACGGTATTTAATGCAGTCTATTAGAAAAAATAGCTGATTAAACTTTTAAATCAATCGGTATATTAGCCCGAAAATTATTTTAAAAATATTAAGTAAGTTTTGTTTACAACAACAAAATATCAATATTTTAAAAGCTGTAACTTTTGAAAATTTGATTCGATTTTTAGTTTTGAAACTGCATTTGACGTAGTTTTTTAAGTAAGTACTAAATTACTGTAGAAGGTCGAAAATTTATTTAAAAATCTCTTAAGTAATGTCGAAAAAACACTTTTTTCAAAATTTTCTGAGGAAAAGAGCTGATTATTTTTTGTATTCAATTGGTACATTAATCTGGAAGTTATGTTAAAAAATATTGTTTCGTCGGACCGAATTTGTTCAAATTTTCAGGAGGTCTAAGTTGAGCGGAATCAAATCAAATGACTTAAACCGCGTTTCAATCGGTCAAGCCGTTCAAAAGTTATGAAATGTTAACAACACATATACTCACACACACACATACTGACGTTATCTCGAAAATAGTCGGAAAAGCTTCCTAGAACCTAAAAACGTGTAGATCTGGTGAAAATTCAATTTTCGAAAATCGGGGGAAAATCAGTAACTTCCTTATACGTAGCGGGAAGTTAAAAAATACAGATAAAAACGCAAGCCCTTTGTGTTTCTTCTGCCGGTTCGTGACAATGTGTAGTTGGATTACCGATCCGGTAGTAGCTATAAAATTGTCGATCCGTTAAAGGTACGTGCATAATTTAAATTTTATTAAACAAATGACTTGAGCTGTTTCTAACTTTAAAGTACATATAAGATACAATATGCCGCAGAAAAAACAAACTAGGTCTCTTGTGGATGCGATGCCCCAGAGTGAACTGAAGATCCAAAAATGCTACTTGTTCACCAATTTCTTCAATTGGTGATATAGGTTGAGATCATCGTATTTTGCAACCATTTCCTTTGTTAAAAACTTTTGCAGCAAAACCATTAACTTAAGTCTACGTACTCTGTGCTACAATAATTTTCACTTTTGATACTAAAAATTTAAATAAAAATGACTTACTTTTAAAAGAAAATGAAAAAATTAAAGAATGATAAAAAAATCACCATATACTATGTATTTATATGCTTAGAATGCTTATAAATCAAATAAATCCGAACTCAAAAACTTGCGTCTGCTAATAATAACGAAGTTTATGTTTTGAGAAACGACAGTACTAATACACCTGTGAGCTTATTATGTTTTCTTCTCAAAAAATCTCAATATTTTGAATTCGAAACCCAATTTAAGTAAAACGGCTAATCACTAGAACAACCAACTATGCTATCAATTAGCATATTAAACTTTAAATCACACAACCACGCTAAAATGTGTTTACTAAATTAGTTTACTTCAACTTTCAGGTTTTGGACTTTTTGAATAACATGAAACTTTCTTAATTTATTCTCATGATGCAGCATAAGTTTACTAGAAACATGCATAAGCGTCTTGGCACAATTCCAGTTGCTTTTAATTTTTTTATCTACGTACATATTTTATTTTACGACTTCTGTTTAACTTTTCCTTTTTTAATGAGAGCGTTGATAGTATTGATAGGGATTCATAATGGCCAGATTTTTAGCATGTCTGCTTTTTTACGCAAGAGTATATAGAAATGCAGTTATTTTTTAACTTCCCGTTACGTATGTGGAAAAAAGTTACTGATTTTGCCCCGATTTTCGAAAATTGAGTTTTCACCAGATCTCCACGTTTTGAGGTCCTAGGAAATTTTTTCCGACTATTTTCGCGTCGACGTCTGTATGTTTGTATGTATGTATATGTGTGTGTGTGTATGTGTACATGTATGTGTGTAGGTATGTGTGTATCTAAACATCGCATAACTTTTGAATGACTTGACCGATCGAAACGTGGTTGGTGGCATTCGATTGTACTCAACTTACAATTCCTGGAAATTTGGACGGTCGGCCCAGGCGATTCTGAGAAATTTTGAAAAAACAAATTTTGGCAAAACAGTATTTTTTTAATACAACTTCCAAATTAATCTATAATAAACTAAAAGTAAACTTCCAAACAGTACAAAAACTAATTATCTCTATTCTTCAAATAACTACGTCTAATGCATCAAAATCGGTTTATCCGTTTTGGAGTAATCGATGACGAAAAATTTTGAAGAAATTTTAAACCAATTACTTTTTGGTATTCTATCTACTATATCTTAGTACTAAACAAACTTAGTTGAATGCCGTTTCAAAAATCAAAATTGAATCTAATTTTCAAAAGTTACAGCTTTTCAAATATTAAAATTACGTTGTTTTTAGCAAACTACCTGAATGCACTAATTGGCTTATAAATCTTATCAGATTTTCTCTTTTAAAAACTGTGTCAAATATCATTATTTGGATCAAAATCGGTCAATTTGTTTGGGATTTATCAATGAAGAAAATTTTTGACAAAAAAAAAAATGTTTTTTTTAAATTTTTTAATCCATCAATTATTTACCTATAGCAATATTTCAGATATCAAAAATTGAGTTGAATGCCATTAGAAAGATCAATATAGATCACCGGTTTCGAAACATACAGAATTTCAAAACTCAATATGTATGCCATTTTTAACAAAATTGTTGTTTGAACTGAAAAAAGTTACTACTTATAAAATCTTAATACTTATAGATTTACTCTTTTCAGCTTAAAATACCTTATTTTAGCGGGAAGTTTCAGGGATGACATACAGAGTCAACTGTTAACATATTTTTTTAATAAATTCCTCATCAGATATAGGATTAAGTTTAACTTGATTTAACCTGGCTCCTAGGAATAAAAATGTCACCGTTAACTACAATAAAAATAACAAAATATATACTAAAACATTATAAAATATACTGTTTTGTATAGTTCTGTTTCAGTATAGTCATTTCCAAACTAATTTAGAAAAACATAGAATGTATCACAAAGCACTTAATATGTTAAACTTTTTTGTTGTATACACATATTATTATGATATATTTATATATTGCGATTTTAGAGAATCTAATTTAAGTGATTTTTAGTTAGGAGTGTTAGTGCTTATTGCATACAGAAGCCAGAAAATTATCACTTATAAACTTAATTATTTATATTTCAATAGATTGGTATGTTAATATTTTCTAGTATCAGTACTAGAAGCCAGAAAACATGACTAATGTTCTAATACTAACTAATGTTTAAACTTATGCATGTGGCATTAGACCTCGCCACAAGACAGCAACGCGCCTTTAACATCTTTGGTGTCTATAGGCGAAGGTTGACTCTTTCCATCAGGAGACCCATCAGCTTGTTTGCTATCTTATGATATATAAAAAAACCTCGTGAATTTAGCAATACTAGCTGCCCCGTGCTGACCACTGGATTATAAAGTTCTGGTGAATCCCGCGGGTACAACTCATTTTTCCAAAACAAAAAGTAGCCTTTTTACTATTCCAGGTCATCATCTGCATGTGTGCCGAATGTTATTCAAATCTGTTCAGCATTCTTCGCGTGATTGAGTAACAAACATCCATCTATCTAAACATCCAAACTTTCGCATTTATAATATTACTAGCTGACCCGCGCAGTTTCGCCCGCGAGTAGATTAATATGTCGTCGATATAGCTTTTCATACAAATTTCATCTCCTCTTTCAGCCCCTTAGGTGTTGATTTTTGAAAAAAGATTAGCCTATGGTTAAACCACCAATCTTCAACTATTTCCATGGCGAATTGCATGAAAATCGGTCAAAGCTTAACAGATAGACAGAAAGACAGTCTTTTGCATTTATAATTTTACTATGGACTAGCTGCAGCGTGCAGCCCGCATTATAAAAGTTTTTCGCGAATTCTGCAGGATCACCTAATTTTTCCGGAATAAAAAGGAGCCTATGTGCTATTCCAGGTCATCATCTACCTTTGTGTCAAATTTATTCAACACCCATTTAGTAGTTTTTGCATGATTGAGTAAAAAACATCCATCCAAACATCCAAACTTTCGCATTTATAATAGTAATAAAGATTAATAAAGATCATTTTTATACAAATAGCTTTACATACGCTGTTAAACTCCTGTCGTTGCGTCAAGCCAATACTAAATTTTCTTTCGAACAAAATTTTGAAATGCTTGATTTTTCAAACTTTTGAAATGATTTTATTTCAGCATTAATCATTTATTTATTTATTTAATCCTTTATTGTACACAACAGAACAACAACAAATATTTTTAAAAAAGGTACAAAAGGCGAGCGTATCTTTAAAAAAGAGATTTCTTACAGCCAACCTAGTAAAGTGAAATATTTGACCATAAATATTACGTCGAAGTGTACGATATACTAAACATATTTAAACACTTTCATTAATGAAACCTAAAGTACTTCAGTAACTACTATACTACTACTAACTATAATTAAATAGTAAATATTAAATTGTTTACTATTTAATTATAACGTGAAATAGACAAATAATAAAAAAAAATCAGGCGAACTTGAAGTAAGTAGTGAGTAAAAGAGAAAAAGAACTAGAATCATGAGACAGAAAACGGAGAAGATTGCTGACATTAGACCTACAAGTAGAATCAGGAGGGTTTAAGTAATTAATTGAATCGCGTAGGTAAGCGGGATTAAATGAACAGAGGAAGCAAATGGAATTGGGGTCCAAGGTAAACTACTGGTGGAATGTGTAAATCTGCAAGCACTTTACATATATACCCACTACCAAATATTAAACCCTGGTATTTCTGTGCATTCACCTGTAAGCCGACGGCTTTGGACCAAAAAGCAATATTGCTAAGGCCATTCTTGATTAGGTTTATAGTGTTAGCTCTGACCACCATGACACAAGAGCGACGATAAATTTGAAGATCATCTGCGTATAAATGAAAGTTAAACGAAGTAATCTCAGTAAACTTATTAATAAATACAGTAAATAGCAGGGGTTAAAGGTTCTTGTGGTGCAACAGAAATAAGGTTAGTCCAATTTGAGAATGAATCATTATACCTAATTCTTTGAGAACGTCCACGAAGATAGGAGTTTCTATCATAGATGTTTGTTGTATATATTGTCAATATAAAATATGCGCAACTTTGTAAACATCGTTGAATCTTTGAATGTTTGTAAATTAATCACAAATAACGCAATAGCTGCATAGATTTAGAGGAAACTCGGTATAGGGATACCTTTTCACGTTCATAAATGTAAAAGTAATTAATGTCTCAATAAATTGACAAAGTTCGTGTCGAGCCACGCGCAATAAAGTGTTTCTAAGTTGCCCATCACAATAATCAAGAGGGCTTTTATTATTTTATACTATGAACATTTAATCTATTTAACGTCGATTACGAATATATCCGCACCACAGGTTCACTCCCAATAAAACTTCTCGAAGTACATTTTATAAATTGATCGACTATTACTACTAGACTAAAAAAATGTAAAGCTTCTAAGCCGTGACAGTTTTCCTTTTAACTTCATTATATTTCACTAGCTGACTCGCGTAGTTTCGCCCGCGAGTAGATGAACATGTCGTCGATATAGTTTTTCGTATAAATTTCATCCCATATTTCACCCCTTAGGGGTTGATTTAAAAAAAAAAAAATCTACCCCCCCCACTTTACGTGTAGAGGAAGCTACCATAGAAATGTTGTAAGAATTTACGTTACCATTTTGTTGCCGTGACTAATATGTATATTCATGCCATATTACAGCTTCTAGTACTAAGGATTTTTACGCTAGACTGCGGACTGACGGACAGACAGACGGACTTAGCCAAAGTGCAAGGATTCCTAGTTGACTTCGAAAGATATTTCACTGTAGTAAATAAAGTATAATAACTAAAATATTTAAACAAACATAAAAATATTACTTACCTTTATAGTATAACTAGGTGATACCATTCCGACACTACCAGCTCTTGTACCTTTGTTTGCCCAAATTTCCGTTGAAATTTCACCACATTCGGTCATACCGTAACCTTGCAAAATATTTTTCAGTTTTGGTAGTCTAAAATGTATAAAAAGGGAAAATAGTTTCGTGATAATTAATTACTAATTTTTCAAATCACAAAAATATTTTTTCGTATTTTTATCAAAAATACCTGAATTTGTAACAAAAAAATTCATTTAAATTAAATTTAAAAACTAATATTTATCAGAATAAGTTGCAGCATGTATGGAATAATTATTACTCGAAAACAGTTACACCGTTATGGATTAATTTATTTCCTTGTGTTTGTTATTTTCAAGATGAAACTTTTTAAATGAAGTAAAATAATGGAAGAAATGTCAGAAATATTTATTAAAGCAGGTCGCTTATCTACCAAAAATATATAGACGAAGAACAATGAACTAAATGCAAAACAGTTTACTCAAGGTTTTATTTAAACGATTTCAATTTATTTTTTTCTTATCAGTATATATAATGGGATTGCAATCAAGCAGATAGGTCTCCTGATGAAAAAAGATAACTATGACCTACAGAGAACAAAATATTGGTGATACGTTGAGTTTTATGTAATGGAATTAAAAGCTTGTTGGCTTTTGACAAAATTGACGCTTAATTGGCAGGAAAAAGTGTTGGTTACTAGCAAACCCGGGAAGAACAGTGAAGAGCTCTACCACTTAGTAGTCACAATTCTAGTGACACGTTTACCCAACCATGCGTATTTTTCGTATTGCTTAGAAGTCTCTTTTGAAAAATATACCATTTGTCATAAATGGTATATTTTTCAAAAGAGACCAGTTCCGGACCAACATGAAAGCTTTTGTGGTGCACTGCACGTGGTTGACTCTTTTCATCGGGAGACCCGTCCGCTTGTTTGCTATCTTATGATATAAAATATATATATTTTTAACTGATTTCTTAAAAAGGAACAAGTATCTAATTGGGTTGAAATTTTTTGAACTCGGTTAACATTTAATAAAAAATCTTTTATGTTTAGAGAAGTATAATTAGTTCCCTTTAAATGTGATGAAGATATGATGTAGGGCTCCAGGGTTAAGCTGATTTAAAGTATGCATTAATCATTCAACTTAAATGTTGCTGTCTCGTAGACTGCAGTACTCATATAAACTAACTGACTCGGCAAACCTTGCATCGTATTACCACGGTAATATTATCTATACAGTATTCCATTTTCAAACAAATGGACGAAGCGCGAGCTATGACTAAGCGCCTCGATCTCGACATTGCGCTCGGCATGCAGACAGTCACGACTGTGTGTAATATAGATAATATTACCGTGGTATTACAGTTAATAAATACTTAGTTATTTTGTTAAGTTACTCAATTGTAAACGTTGACAATAAAATTGTCATAACAATGTCGTCAATGTTTGTATTAAACACCACAAGTTTTATCATTTTTTTTCTTTAATTTTAAAAAGATTTAACATTTTTAGTTTTTCACACCGTGTTGTTCCGAGCTCCTTTTGAAGAATAGATCATTTACCGTTCAGCCAGGCAGTTTGTAAGAAGCAAACGATTGTTTATATCAGTCGCTACCATCGTGACTACTAGGTGGTGAGTACTGTATTTTTCGCCCGGATCTGTTACCACTACCTTAAATATTCCTGCCGCAATAGCGTCACCGCTTGTCACTGTTGTGTTCCGGTTCAGTAAAATTATACATGTGGCATTAAGATCTCGCCATAAGGAGAGTACCACTAATATCTTAGATGTCTATAAGAGATGCGTGTCTCTTTCCATCAGGCGAGCCGTCTTCATGTTTCCTATCTTATAATATAATAAAAGTTATTCTACTATTAAAGAGAGACACAAATCTAACAAATCAAAAACTAGAAAAATCGATCTGGCCTTTTTGAATTACAATGGGGTGTATCTAAACCTTATTTGTTTAAGGATTCTTGTTAAGAAATAGTGGCGTCTCCTAACACAAGTGCTCATGTACTTAAAGAGAGACACCATTCATCACTCAAATTTTTGTAAAAATATGATATTGAATAAATAATTTTTAATTTTAATTTATTTTAATACAAAATATGGATAGGTCCTGCAAAAAATAACGTATCTTGTGATGTAATACTGTAATAAGGTAATATTGTATCGGTATGAAAAGCTTTACGTTGGTAAAAGTAGCTTACCTTTGCTTTAAATTATTGATGGTTGTTTTACTTAATGGACTTGAACGAGAATAAAGTATTTTAAGGGAATCTAAGTTATAATTTTCAAGTTGGGCTTTAGTGATGTCATTGATTGTTTTTGGTACTAGCATTGCAACATTGACCTGAAAAGATACAATAATACAATCATACATTTCTAAAGCTGTACTTTATTTTAATTTAGTAAAAGAATTATACGCTACAATGACGCTACTTATTAATTCTGTTATTTTTATAAAAACGAAAAGCAGAAGGTAAATCTTTTAATCATATAGCTATATTTTTGTAATTCTAAATATTTTCGTGTTGATCTGAATCCTTTGAAGAAAGGACTAACCGCAATTCTGCCTGTTAGTTGGTAGGAAGCGAACCACTGGCTATTGTGTCACAGCCATCGTAACTACTAGATGGTGGAGTGTTGAACTCCAGCGCCAGCGTTTTTAGTGTCGTGTTTCGGTTTTAATACTAATTTTATTTATTTCGCAATAATCGGACAAATCTAAAATGTGTTTTTTCAGTTTTCTTTTCAAACAACGTTGTCCGGAATCGAAAAGTGCCCGGTTGGCGATAGGCTTGCCACCTATCACATTGTGGGACCAAGTATCTTCGGCTAATCGCGGGTGCACTTGTTGTACCTCTGCCTAGCTCTTCGGAGATACGGGCGTGAAGATATTCTTTTTTTATTTATTTAAAAATGTATGTACAAACATGTACTGACGTGGAGTTAATGCTACGTGGCATTTTCTAGCAGCCAACATAAATTAAAACAGTATTTAAAATGTGATAATGTAGTTAAACTGTAGCAAGTAGAATTACTATCCCTTTGCACTGATGGCTGATGGTGATCCCCCGGACCATTAACATCCTTCGTGTCTATTGGCGATGGTTGTCTCTTTCCATCAGAAGAGTCATTTGCTTGTTTGTATAAAAAACGGACGACGGATATAAAATATTTTCTTACTATTCTATAATACAAAAATAGGTAATAAATGAAAAATCTTACCTTTAAATGTTCAAAACATTTCAGAATGTTAGTAACTGACATTACGTCATTGCAATATACTATTTTTCTTCCAGCTGATAAAAAGTTAAAGGTATTAAAAATATCATAATTGAAATACCACAGCCCATTAACAAATACTGTCTTCAAGTCTTCATCTCGCTGTAAACTGTGTTAAAAATATAGTTGCCAGACATCTTTTATAAACAATTAAAATTAAATTATTAATTCTAAAATAGTAGATGTTGGTCGTATTTTCTTGCCACATTCATGTAATGAATTTCAGTTTTAGGGGTCTCATGTGCTATAATTATCATTTATGATCGATAGTATAGAAAAATACCACGTATGTAATAGATATTATTTAGTAAAATTATGAAAAAATTTGTGAAATTAAAATTAATTAAATTTGAAAAATCTAAAAGTGTACGTCTCATAACGCTCATTTGATTGTAAAAACGAAAAAAAAAAATATTTTTCCCAGCCATCTTTATATTATGTGGAATTCAATTCATTTTTTTAAGCAAGAAAGGGTCTTACAGTTTTGATTAAAACCAATACGACTTACCATATATTATACCGCATAGAATCCACATTAAATATATAAATGACTCCAAAATACTTCATTTAACGACGGAAGTTGTAAATATTCGAATATTTAAAAGTCCTTATCAGCCTAATAAAAAAAGATTGAATCCAAAATATGAAGTTTGTAAAATATAATTGTGGTACATACGCGCATACAGATATACGAATATTCAGGAAGAAGTGGTTAAACTTATTTTTTCCTACATTAAAAAAAATATTTGTGGCATGAACACATCAAGTATGATAATAAAAAGATTCTTGATAATTCTATATTTACAAAATCTTTTTATCACACAAGAAATGAAATAGAGGTAATGTAATTCCTAAAGAGCCAATGTAAGGTTGCTTGACTTTGAAATGTTGGGAGTAACGCCCCACCTCATATAAGTACGTTACGAGGCGTACAATATTTTCAACTGTATCAAAAATATTGAAAATCAATAAAAGCATTTTTTTCTTTAGCTTTTCTTTTTTTTTGGAGTAGCTAATAGCTGTCATTCATTCCATCTATCTTGTTTTTGTTTGCTAAATTATGGTTAGGAATCGTATACAGGCAAGATCTTAAATTTAAAGTATAGGCTATTTTTCCGTTAAAGTAATGCTGTTAGGCTGACTCATTGCTTTCAGACTTGTGTCCGACTGTAGGTTGCCGTTCAGTGTGGTTGAAGGCCTTCTACACTCTCTCTATCACAGTTTTTACAACACCATGTTTTAGGCCATGTTAAACATTTTTAATTAATTAGAGAAATTGTATTATCAAAGGGTTTAGTTAATAGTTTCTGGATATGCAAATCCAACTAAATATTATTATTTATGGTTTAAAATCTCTTATCATAACTTAAAGAAAATGGAACACAACTTACTCAGTGGGTAAAATATTCATTATGCAGTTTAGATGACTAAGTTGTACTGCTTTAGGCATCCCAGTTGTGCCAGACGAATACAAAACAAGAGCGATATCAGTCTGTCCAGCTACATTTACCGGTTCGAATAGATTTGTATCAATAGGTTCAATCAAACGTCCGATCGTTACGAATTTCGGGTATTTTTTGCACTCCCTTGCGTCATCCAACGTAATGAATGTTTCAATGCTATCAATTGAATTTAACACATCGCTATATAATTTCCAAAACGATTCCGACAAAATAAAGTACTTTGGTCTTACTAATGACAATTTGTGTTTCAAAATAGCTGTAATAAAAATATATTAGTACAATGTAATTTATGGTTTGTAATTATTGACACAGATATGCAGGTAATTATTATGAATCTTAACCCTAATATAAGAATAAAAAAATATGGATGTTCGTGATCCGTGTGTATATTTGTCACTCATTCTCATTAAAACGGATACGATGGATTTGAATAAAATACAAATGATGTACAGTATAGTTATTAAAAAAACTCCGAGGAAACCCAGAAGAACCAAAGTCGATGACATTTAAAAAAGTAATGAATTAATTCTATTTATAAACAAAAAAAAAACAAATTGAATATTAAATTTCTCTAAAATTTAGGGAATATGTTAAACACAAAACACTTTGACGACTCAAAGCGCCTATGTATCGGGTGACATGATTGATCGACGTTTTGTGATGCCATAGTAACACCAAAAATGCCAAAAAATTGTACAAAAGGCGGACTTAATGCTAGTTGCATTCTCTCCCAGTCAACCTTTGTTTTTCCCGATTTTTTTTGTTTCCGAGGATTTTTCAGAAAAATTTATCAGTTACTCAACGCAGCTATTAATTAAGAAAACTCGCAGTATTTGTATATACTTATAGTGGTATTGTTTTTAACATATTTGGTGTCTATGGGCGATGGTTGTCTCTTTCCATAAGGACAGCCATCTGATTGTTTGTTGTTTTATAACTTAAAAAAAATTTGGTCAATCTGTAAACTTCGTTAGCTTCGGGCCCCTTTGAAGAAATAGGCCAACTGCCGTTCTGCCAGGCAGGTCGTAAAAGGCGACCGATTGGCATGCAAGTCACTACCATCGTGACTACTAGGTGGTAGAGTTTTGCATTGTCCCGCCCGGGTCTGTTACCATCGCCTTACTTATTTCTGCCGCAATAGCGTCAGTGCTTGTCTCTGTCGTGTTCCGGTTCGGAGGGCGAGGTAGTCGGTAAACTTATGCATGTGGAATTAGACTTAGCTACAAGATGGCAACGCAACATTAACATCTTTGGTGTCTATTTTTTTTTTTTTTTTTATATCATAAGATAGCAAACAAGCAGATGGGTCTCCTGATGCGAAGAGTCAACCATCGCCTATAGACACCAAAGATGTTAATGGTGCGTTGCTATCTTGTGGCGAGGTCTAATGCCACATGCATAAGTTTACCGGCTACCTTACCCTCCAAACCGGAACACGACAGCGACAAGCACTGACGCTATTGCGGTAGGAATAGGTAAGGCGGTGTACCAGACCCGGGCGAGACAATGCAGAACTCTACCACCTAGTAGCCACGATGGTAGTGACTCGATAGCCAATCGGTCGCCTTTTACGACCTTCCTGGCAGAACGGCAGTTGGCCTATTCTACAAAGGAGGCCGGGACCAACACGGTCTATAGGCGATGGTTGACTATTTCCATCAGGACACCTATCTGCTTGCTTGCTATCTTATGATAAAAAAATTACACGTTCTTAATTCTAATTTTTATAATTCTTTAACAGGTGCTTATTTTTAATTATTTAATGGGTTCAAAATAATTAGCTTCCAAGAAAAACTTTCAGTGTTCGGTATCTCAAGAACACTGCACTGCATGCTGAAACACCGCAGTTTTCAGTACATTAGGCTACAACAAAATTGTCAAATACAAGGAACTCCACAAACGTCTTTCAAAGGATGCGTTTTAATTAATAAGCTGTGTATTTTCATTACGCAAAACTTTTGGAAGGTGTATCACGAATTTTGTCGCAAGGACTGCGTGAAATAAATAAAAGCGGCACAAGCACCCGTGCAAAAGTTACTAACCTACCTATAATTTAATTATAACAACCTTGAACCATAGAATAAGTTAATCACAATGTTCAAAATTAATTTTTTTGAAGTATAAGTGTATTATTTATTACTGAAGATAAATTTTGCATGCTTTATAGGCATTCTACATGATCGGATCGGATCCAACCACCAACAGACGTTACTTTGGTTGGGTCCACCAATATAGTTTTGTCTCTAAATGATCACGCAGTTGTCTCAACTGGTCAGTATAATCTCGTAATATTGTCCCTTATCTTTTGAAAACTAAAAATGGAATTGCATTAACTCATTTAAGTGTATATGATCAAGAGAAATAAAAACAGCTGCTGATTCTATTTTTTCAATATTTCGGCCATAAACTGCCAAATATAGCAGTTTTTGGCTGAAATATACTTTTTTTATTTTGTGTTATCATACAGCATACAATTGCCTATATTATTTTTTATGCTGAATGATATCAAACAGGCAGATGGTTCGCCTGATGGTAGAACTGAAGATGGTATATTCTTCAAAGAAGCACGTACTAACACGGGGGATATATAAACGTTTAGCTTCCGCATACTAGACTCATGGCTTTAACCCAATGCTCTATAGACACGAAAAGTTGCAGTATATTTCTATTAGCTCCTTTAAAATTACAAGACTTCGGTGTTCCATTACTAACAAGCTACCACGCGGCTGAAATTCAACTGAATAACCACTGTTTCTTCTTGGGAGTGAAGGATGCGCAAACGACAAGGTTTGTTGGAAAATCATTTGGTTGACCAACCATAATAACCAATGTATTCACGGTTGATTTTTAGATCAACCTAACTGAGATGTAGTACTCTTGGTGTATATATATATATAATAAATTATATAATAAATTAATTGAATTTGATCACTTACATTTTCCACTCTCTAGATCGTATGGCGTGTATGTGGCTCCTGTGAATATGACTCCAAGACATACCACATTAATAATGTTGCATTTTTCATGTCCGAAAGCAACTACATCTCTCTTCTTGACACCTAACTTTCTTAAAGAAACTGCTATATGGATGGACTGCTGAAGAAATTCTCTATACGTAGTAGTTTCTTTGGTATCGTGATTTTCCTATAATATTTAAAAAATATTAAATGGTTATAGTTTAGGTATTCCATTATTTCCGTACTAGATACTATCAACACAGATCTTTAAAAGATTTCAAAAAATCTCATTGATTTAATCAGATGTGAGTATCAAAATTTAATATTATGATTTGATTGACGTGAACCATTATTTACTATTAGATTCGAATATATATTGACCTTCACCCATCTGTTTACCGGTGAAATATTTTTATTATCAAATTTCATACACAGACAAATACGTTTTGCATGTTATAATAATATGTTCATAGCTATCCTTAATTAAAAAAATGTTAATAACATTTTATAGTAAGTTTCTCCCACTTGTTTATCGATCAAATATTATTGATACTAAAAGTTTTAACCATATAGAATAGGTCTGTGTGTCTACGTGTTTATGTTAATGGCTACCAGGCAATCAGGTGAACAGGTAAGTAAATATAGGTAACTGCACCTATCTGTTTACCAATCAAAATGTATATCAAAATATAGATTATTTAATAACAAACGCAAATATATAGTATTGCCTGCAAAAAACAGTTTCAACAGCAAGGCAATAAATTTTATCATTTTTATTTATTTATTAAAAAAAATTGTTAAAATAATTGATAATATTGTTAAAAAGTTGTTTTTTCATTTTCTGACAATTCCAGAAGGTCGATTATTTTCAAAGGCGTCTGATCACCAATAAATCCTACTAGTTTTAAATAATTATTTTCTAAATACCTACCAGCCGCAATGTTCCGGATCTAATTTTATACAATTTGATTCTGTCGCATAAAGCCACATAGAATTTACGTAACAAATACGCAACATTTTCTGAGTAAGAGAAGACCAGCACGGTGGTATAATGTTGAGTCAAAAGATTTTTTTTTAAAGAACTGTTCATTGTCTCTCTTTGCGGTATAAGTTTTTTGGAAAATACGAACTCTTGCACCATTGACAATGTTGCAGTGCTTGATGCCTAAAGATTAGCCGTAAATTCCTGAACAGCGTCCATTTTTTCATTTTAAAAAATATCGGATTCTTTATTACTCTAAATATGTCTCTCTCGCGCAACTTTACTTGATTCGATTTTTAAACTTTGAAGTCTTTTTTTTATATCATAAGATAGCAAACAAGCAGATGGGTCTCCTGGTGGAAAGAGTCAACCATCGCCTATAGACACCAAAGATGTTAATGGTGCGTTGCTATTTTGTGGCGAGGTCTAATGCCACATGCATAAGTTAAATAAGTTAAATAAGTCTGGCAATAGTATTTCATGAACGGTTTATTGCAGACTATCCCCACTATCTCGATGCTTGGAAATCCACAACCGTGCGATCCTCGAAGCACTTTTTGCCCCGCACTACTCCTTTCGGCAGAAATTTTTCCAAACGGATAGGACTTAAGGACCTTCAAGAAAAGAGCTTAATCATTCTTAAAAGGCCGGCACCGCAACTGCAAGATCCCTGGTAAGACTGGCAGTATAGTTGTCTATGGGCCGCGGTAATCACTTACCACCAGATGAGCCTCCTGTCTGTTTGCCGCTTCTTCTATAAAAAAAAATGTTTCATTCAGTAAACAGATGGGTGAAGGTCGATTTATATTCGAATCCTGTATTATATGTACGCATGCTAGAAAATCTTGTGCTAGCAAACGATTGCAGGTACGAGACGTACAAAAGTGCTTTAGCTAAAAAGATAATACGTGTGTTTGATATCGTAAATAATATGTGTAATTTCCTTTTTGGTATAGTGACATTCTGTTCGTAATATTATTTATAAATCCCTACTCTCAAGTTTGATTATAAATATGTGAACTATCTAAATTTCACACAAATAGTCCAAACAAGCTTTTTTCTTCAAGTATGTGACAAAAACATAATAAATATTATAGATTGCAGATCGTTTTATGCTATCCAGTCAGCCCTATGTGATACATCAAGACTTATAGACTGTATATTATCCCCGAAGGCAGAGGTACAACAAGTGCACCCACGATTAGAAGAAGATACTTAGTCCCACAAATGTGATAGGCGGCAAGCCTATCGCCAACCGGACACTTTCCAATCCCGGGCAACTTTGTGTTTCTCAGAAAACTGAAAAAACACTTTTTTTATGTACCCGACTCAGGAATCGAACCCGGGACCTCACGTTGTCAACGCTGACGCTGGATCACTAGACCACAGAGGCGACAATTATTTGTGGAAGATGATTGATTATACAGTGTGTAAAAAACCCTGTCCGATCATCAAAAGCATTATTTGGTAGCTTTATAGAAACATATTTGTGTCATCATTTTATGGATACTGCTACATAAATTTTCAAAATATTTGCTCAATTTTAGTACTAAAATGAGGCAATTTAAACTACGATATTTTTCTTATTATAATAAAACGAATTATTTTATTCTTTTTTTTTGATAATGTCATTGATCTACCTATATCTTTCGGCTCAGACAGGTTTTTTTTACACACTGTACACATAACTACACATATTCTGTGCCTCAGTAACCGTTCGGGAAATTAAAATGTATGCACTCAAGTCAGAGACGTTGTATTCAACAAAATGTTGTATTCAACAAAACTTTTAAAAATGCCAATCCCAATTAAAAAAAAAACATAATATTATCTATTACCCTTTGTAATAATAGTACGATATATGTATATGTACATATAAACTTACAATAAACTATACTAAGCAAATCTTAAAAGCTTAACTTGTTTTTTAGTTACACTATTAATATACTTCTTTTTTCTTTTTTTCTTTTTCAAATTACAGCTTTATCAGGGATGACTAATATGATGTATATCAAAACCCTATCCGACCTGAAAAAAGCGTATTTTCTGTTGGTTGGCGAAATTTTCAAAAAATTATGAAAAATATCTGTGGAAATATAAAAGCATATTGTATATATATAACACATTGCAGTAAAATAGTACAGTTCTAAAAATTAGCTGAAGCTAATATCAATATTGTTTTATCTCAAAACACTCAGTTATATGTTTAAATACCTTCAAACTGGTTATGAATTCATAGCGTAAAAATAAAAATAAACAAATAAACTAGCTGAGCCCGCGACTTCATCCACGTGGAAAAATTTCGAAAAAAAAAAAGTAGCCTGAGTTACTCCCTATCACATCAGCTATCTGCCAGAGATTAGCCGGAACAAACAGACAGACATACAGACAAAAATTGTTAGAAAAAGTTATTTTGGTATATGTACCGTGTATGCATACCATACCATATGTATTAGTAAAAAGCAGTTATTTTTAATATTACAAACAAACAATCCAATTTTATTTATTTGTATAGATATGTTACGGTTACGGCGTAGGTCTTTTTGCATAAAACTCGGGTCAAAGAGATCAGAAAAACTCACTGAACCTGCTCCTTGTGAGTTTTTAAAATTTTAAAAATGAGTATTAAAATATTTTACTTAATTTTTTTTAATACATCATAAGACAGCAAATAAGCAGATGGGTCTCCTGATGGAAAGAGTCAACCATCGCCTGTAGACACCAAAGATGTTAATGGTGCGTTGCTATCTTGTGGCGAGGTCTAATGCCACATGCATAAGTTTAGCGGCCACCTTACTCTCCAAACCGGAACACGACAGCGACAAGCACTGACGCTATTGCGGCAGGAACCTAGTAGCCACGATGGTAATGACTCGCATAGCCAATCGGTCGCCTTTTACGACCTGTCTGGCAGAACGGCAGTTGGTCTATTCTTCAAAGGAGCCCGGAACCAACACGGTGAATATAAAAGTAATAACATACTGGTTCTGTTGCGGATTATGCAGAATAAACCGAAATTCCTTCCCAAAGACTTCGTTTCACCACGATTCATTAATTCGTCAGTTAGCGAGACGGATAGTGATCGCCACATTTTTTTTTAT
Source organism: Apodemia mormo (assembly GCA_036924255.1). NCBI lineage: Eukaryota > Metazoa > Arthropoda > Insecta > Lepidoptera > Riodinidae > Apodemia > Apodemia mormo. The sequence continues at coordinate 19,215,506 of JAUPFN010000011.1, read as the reverse complement.
ATCATAAGATAGCAAGCAGATGGATCTCCTGGTGGAAAGAGTCAACCATCGCCAATAGACACCAAAGATGTTAATGGTGCGTTGCTATCTTATGGCGAGGTCTAATGCCACATGCATAAGTTTACCGGATACCATACGCTCCAAACCGGAAGCGACAGTGACTAGTACTGATGCTGTTGCAGCAGAAAGTAAGGCGGTGGTACCAGACCCGGTCGATACAATTATATTTTAGTTATAGTGAAATAACCGGGACAAGGGGGTTAACACACGCCACCACTAGACTCCGAACTGAAATTTGAATTATAGAGAAATAACTAAAAAACAACCGTTTAACACTTTGTTCCAACTCAAGGAACAAACCCGAGACCGAGAGGTCTGAGCTGAATAGGTAAATTACTAGATCACGAAACAGTCGAAGTCAAGAAGGTTGAAAGTTTTTTTTTGAAAACGAAAATGAACATCAATTTGAAAAACATACCACGGCCACCTCATTGTTCATTTCACGAAGTCGATGCAGCATGTATTTTCCAAAATTCAAATGAGCTGGAATCTTAACATTCTGATCACCTTGAATATATAATTTACTGTTAAACATTTTGGAAAGAGCTATGTGTTTTCAACTCGAAGGGCTATTCGATACTGATAAGTAATAGTCACAGCAATGTGCTTGTTAGATATTTGAACTTAAATTATCTAATGATGCCATTAAGAGATATACATATCTTCGGTTCATTATTTAAATTACAATAAATAAATTTAATTGGTTGTTGATTTGTCTGTTTTATATGTCGTTATTTTAAAATATTTCTAAGTACCGAGTAACTTAGTTCTAGTTTCATTTAATTTTTAAATCTAGTATTTGAGTTTCCCTTGATTTATTTGATTTATTATAATGCTTTATTTTTATATAATACTAGCAACCTGCGGCTTCGCTCGCGTATATTTATTTTAGTACTAATTTATACTACTACTGTGTAGGAATTTATATATTAATATAAATTCCTACACAGTAGTAGGGCGGGGCGCTAGTATTGTATAAAAATAATATTTACGTATTCATCTTAGATAATATATATATATATATATATATATATATATATATATATATATATATATATATATATATATATATATATATATATATATATATATATATATATATATATATATATATAGCCCAAAAGGATCTGTTCTAAAAAGGCAGGCGAGAGAACTGGTGATCAAGGTTAGTAATTACTTTGCAGAGTATCAAATCAAAATGGTGGCCCGATTTTACCACTGTCGCAAGTGCGAGAGCGTGTTGCGGCCTTATTAGGAATTACTGGACCTACTATTTCAAAAATTACTACCGAAGCTTACGGTACAACTGGCATGCAGGAAAATAAGCTTCGTACGACGATGAAAAAACACCAACCACGTCGTGTGACATCGGTTGGCATCTTCGACGCTGATGCTATTCGCCGTCATATATATGACTAATACTTGCGCAAAGAAATTCCAACACTTAAAAATATGTCGTTTCTTTATATGAATGTGATTTGTTTCATGGCCAAAAATCGTCATTAAACTTAGTTTTGAAAAAAATTGGATTTTCTTATAAAAAATCGGACAAACGTAAAATATTGATGTTGCTATGGCTCGCTGCGAATTTATGAACGGAGCTAAAAAGATTCTTCAAATGTTATTTTTACTGACGAGGCTTAGAAAAATGTAAACCACACAGTAATTAAGAAAAATTTGTTTATTTTTATTTTATTTGATAGAATAGCAAACAAGCTGGTTCTTCTGATGGAAAGAGATAGCCTTCGCCTATAGACATCACAGACGTTAGCAGTGTCTTGCTATCTATGTGGCGGGTTCAAAATGTCATATGCATAATTTTACCGGTGACCTTAATCTTCAAACTGGAGTTGACAGTGGACGATAGTAGAAATAGTAGACCGTGGTCTCAGAAACATTTTTTTGATTAATAACAAGCTGATTTTTGTGAAAAGGTTGGTTTTGACGAGAAGCCCATCTTTTCTATCTTCGAAAAATATTGAATCGGGTAACCAATAAAGTTAGGGGGCCTCGAACATTTTAATTCGGTGAAGGAAAAATATTGATTAATAATAATAATTTTTTTTTACTTTAATCGCTTGATTTTTTTATGAAAAATAAAAAAAAAAATATCTTCTACACATATGATGGTTTTTCTGACGTGTCTTCCACTCTAAAGATTTGGAATTATGAGATTTTTTAAATTGATAATAATCAATTTAAAAACAATCTAATTTTTTCACAACAGCTTATTAATTATTAATATAAATCAAGGGTTACTTTGTTCTACACGTAAAGTGAAAACTTTCCTTAGTCCGACGCTAAAGTTTTTTCTTTTCTTATCTATCTTTATTAGTTATCCGATTCGAAATTTTTCGGAGATGGGCGTCTCGTCAAAACGAAGCTGTTCACAAACATTCTGCTTGTTTTAGTGAAAAAACAGCAGCATTAATATAATAAAAATTGTTTCTGAGACCACTGTCTATAGGTAAAAGGGTAAAACCGAACTTGGGCGAGATATGGCACCAATTGTACTACTAATGTAGTACAAGTGGTGCCAATTGGTACTTGTAGTACTAACAAATATAACAAACAAGCAAATATTTTGCTTACTTCGGGGTTAGATGAGTAAGTGTAATCTGTCCCGTGAATATTTATTATTAAGAAGTATTATTAAAAAAAATAATTAAAAGAATGCTAGTGACTTCTCTTGCCATTTATGAAATATTTAGCTCCTGCTAAGGCATTTGATCTTTTCTTCATAATAGAGGCAGGATTTACACGAGTAGACTTTTCAAAGCACAGCCATTTTTATATACATCTACTACAATACGGAGTGCTAATAAAAATATTCGAAATACACAAAATAAAAATTTTCAGATAACCTCAGCTTAATGAGATTTTGATGTTTACTTACAAACCAGCACGGCAGTAAAACAACAAACACATAAAACTTAGCGATATAAATTAAAATGTGGAATAATTTATTCAATAAATACCCATCGCCTCTGTGGTCTAGTGGTCCAGCGTTGGCAATGACCACATGAGGTCTCGGGTTCGATTCCCGGGTCGGGCACATAATAAAAATTGTTTTTTCAGTTTTCTGAGAAACAAAAAGTTGCCCGGGATTGGAAAGTGCCCGGTTGGCGATAGGCTTGCCACCTATCACATTTGTGGGAACAAGTATCTTCGGCTAATCGTGGGTGCACTTGTTGTATCTCTGCCTACCCCTTCGGGGATATGGGCGTGAAGATACTTTACTTCTACAATAAATACCTCATAATATAATTACTGTAATCGGACGATTGATAACTAGACACACTGGCCTTAAAAAGATTGGCAATAATAGTAAAAAAAATGATGACCTGCTTGTTTGAGTTCAGCATTATCTCGCCTAGTCTTGGTGCTTCCGCCTTAGGTATCTTTTTCTGACGCAAATGAAGGGTTAATAACCATCACAGTCCACATCTTTGGTGATAATAGCCATAGTCTGTTGCTTAATGGAACTACTTCTTTATTTATATAATTTATAATTTATACTCTCCATCGTCGGCATTTGGTGAAACCCCATCACAAAGATTATATTCTTGTACCTACTGTTTCACAGTTCACTAATCATTATGTTTGTTTTTAATTAAATAGCCAACCGGTTTCATCAGGGTTGAAAATTCTCTTTATTTATCTCTTTTCGTCAGAAGACCCATCTGTTTGCTTCTTATGTCTTCTATGCCTCTGCGTGGCCGCGTTTCTGATCCGGTAGTAGTATAAAAAATGTTGACGCATCAAAATAACATGTAAAAAGTTTTATTGAATTACTTTAAATTTTTTATATAAGTAAACTTACTCGTCGCATTTTTTATATGTATAGACGGCAAGACATTGTATAAATACGAAATAAGAGCGATGTTAGTCAGTTATATTTATTGGTTTGAATAGATTTGAGTCAATAGGTTCAATCAAATGTCCGATCGTTACTTTCGCGTATTTTTTGCTTTCCCATGCGTCATCCAACGTAATGAATGCTTCGATGCAATCAATTGAATTTAACACATCACCATACAAATTCCGAAACGATTCCGACTAAATAAAATATTTCAGCTTCACTAACGATAGCTTCTGTTTCAATAAAGCTGCAATAACTAAGTTGTATTAGCAAACTAAATTATGTGCTTGCTACATCGAAGCTCTTTTTATTTGAACAATATTCCTAGTATATATTAATAAATCCGGTCAAGTATGTGTCGAAAAATGTGGAATTTCGCAGATAAAACTGCGGACTAAGCAGAGAGCTTTTTCATTTATATATTGAACATTTAATTATTTCAACGCCAACAACATATATCTGCTTTTCTTTTCTCTCTGAGTACATTTTGTAAGTTTGTCGACTAGAAATTGTAAACTTTAAGGCCTACTTAGCTGAGATAGTTTTCTTTTAACTTACATAGTTGTAAAAATATACCATTGCTGTTAATTTCTTCACACATTCAAAAACAACCATTATGCGGACACGATACTTGATGCTAACAAAAATTAGGAATTTAAAACCTTATATTTTAGAAACGGATCCCTTTGTCAAAACATTAGTTTCACAAATCCGCAATATTTTTTAAAGACTTAAGTAATTCGTATGCGGTATAAAACGATATTCCCACTTAGAGGAGGTAGCGTAAAATTTTTTTTCAATATTTTATTTTACCTATTTGTGTATTAATGTCAAACCATGAAGTTATAAACTATAGTACTTCATGTGTCAAACCAAAATGTAAAAGAGAAACAGTGGGACATCGCGTTTGAAGTTAGGCGAAATGCCGCTTTTTTAGGCATTCGTTATTTTTACAGGGTTGTCAAAATACGTATAAATTGGTGTAGTCGTAATATGTGTGTGCATTTCAGAAATAAAATGAAAAAAATTGCGTCTGTTATCTTGTACTTCGAAATATATACTCATACTAGCGACCTGCCCGCGGTTTCACCCGCGCAGCTTTTGTTCCCGTGTGAATATCGGAAAGGTTTATACACTTAAACCTTACTCAAGAATCAATCTATCTATTAAAAAAACCGCATCAAAATCCGTTGCGTAGTTTTAAAGATTTAAGCATACATAGGGACATAGGGACATAGGGACAGACAGAGAAAGCGACTTTGTTTTATACTATGTAATGATTCGTTAATGTCACCCCCGAAAACCATGAAAACGGTATCCATATCGATTTTATTAAAAAAAATCTCGTCCGCTATATATATATATATATATATAAACATATACAACTTTGTAATATCTATCTGTACATTTAATTTTTCATCAAATTTCGTAATAAATATTCTTTTTAAGACTCACTCATATGAATTTTACTATTTTGAAAATGTTTGTCTATATGTATGTATGTCACGTTACATCTCGAGAGTAAAACAAAATGCAAATGATAGGCCACATCAGTTTTATCTATCTATCTGTATGTTATAAAAAAAAGTTGACAATTCTTAATAAAAATTTGTATTCAGTGAGAACAACAAAAACAACGAGCAAATGACAGATCATAAAATATTTGTCTGTTTGTCTACATTCCCCGTTATAAACTAAAAATTACTTGAATATATGGCGAGAATACGTGATTGTGTGAATGATGTGACACTTATGGCACGCCTCATAAGCAGAACGTTTAGGTAGTGCTGTGCTCTCGACATGTCAAGGATAAGCATTTTCCTGGACTTGAACTGTATGTGTTGTATTTGAATTTTACTAATATAATAAATACATAGATATAAAGAATGGTTCTTTTATAAACACATTTTTTTAATATTTGTCAAGTATAATATAAATTTATTTTTACTGATTAAAAAAGATGTGGATCTCCGGATGTCTGTATGTATGGATATGCCACGATTACTTTCAAATTACTTGAAGTATCGATACCAATTTTTTTAACAGCCTCAGTATGTCACGGAATTAATTCCTATTGAAAATTTCTATATAAATCTTTTTCTTGTTTTTCCCCCCGTGTTGCTCCCGGGCTCCTTTGAAGAAAAGACTAACGGCCATTCTGTCAGGCAGGTCGTAAATGGCGACTGATTGGCTATGCGAGTAACTAACATCGTGGTTACTAGGTGGTAGAGTTCTGCATTGGCTCGCCCGGGTCTGGTACCAACGCCTTACCTATTCCTGACGCAATTGCGTCAGCGCGAGTCACTGTCGTGTCCCGGTTTGGAGGGTAAGATAGCCGGTAACTTATGTATGTGGCATTAGATCTCCCCACAAGATAGCAACGCACCATTAACATCATTGGTATCTATAGGCGACGATTGACTCTTTCCATCAGGAGAACCATTTGCTTGTGTACTATCTTATGAAAAAAAAATCAATGTCGATTTTTTTAAATTAAGCGAACGTTATAAAGCTTGCACTTTCGGATTTTCCAAACTCTTTTTTCTTCAATGAATTTACGCCTCATGAAACGGGCGGATCATAAATAATTTGTGGGGCAGACGTTATATATATGGCGGAATATTTTATAAACGTTAGATTATAAGCAACAAAGTTATTGCAATAAACAAGCTTTTATCAAAAGAACAATATTTATTATGAAGGAATGTAATCAGCGACCGAATAACGTAAAGGAAATGACATTAATTGGCTTTGTAATAAATCATTGTGTCAATCGCGATAGGCCTAAATTTAGAAGTGGACTTTTATCTTGAGTATATAATTAAAGGTCATGTCAATTATATTACTTCATATGTAGGTACTAATGCATTTAATTTACATATTATACATAACGGTTCTGTATTTCTTATATAATATATTTGTATGTCATTGGTTTCTCCAGCGGTTCTAATGATTTTGACGAAATTTTGTATTTAGATAGTCTCTTACTATTTTAATTGATCTAGGTAAGTGTCATCTAGCAAGGTTTTAAAGTACTAATTTTAGTAAGAGTTAAATTTCCCCCCTGCCACCTAAATGGTTGTTTCACATTAGTGGTATATATGTTACGCTTACAGATCTTAAAAGGCTCATTGAGCGAAAAAATAGGTCACAATGCGTTGTGGTCACAATAAGACATCTACGTGGCGATGTTTGTGTCATGACTCTTATAAAAACACATACGTCACGTTGTGGCAATCACAGAAAGACCATATAGCGAAATTGGTGTTTTGGCTGACATGCTATTCAACTTCAACGCATTGTGGCAATGAAAAAAGCCATGACGCGTATGGATTTTATTACGACGCACAGTGCTTTGCGATATAGAGCCTACTCATGGAACATAGAAAACAAGCGGAAGTGGGAAGTACAAACAATTTTATCACAACCGCGATCGCCAACTCACACATAAAATAAGCATCATTGCATATAAACTATTAATGCAAAGATTGTTTCATTGGTCGTTTTCATTTTAAACAACAATAATCCGAAAAACACAAACAGAATATTTAAAAATGTACCAAACTGCGTTACAATAAATTTTATTTTGCTACAAAAAAAGAGTATTTACTTTTGTAGTCTATTCAAAATAGACTCATCTATTTGTACAATAGTGAAACTATAATCTTAATAGTTTGTTTTCTTTGTTTCATGTTCCTACTAGTCTCGAATACCGTGAAGGAGAAAAGGCCGATCCTTCCGGACTATTCACTTTTTCTGCGAGGCGGTGGTGAAACGCAGGAGCAAAGACCTCACCGGCTCGAGCGTAAATGCTCCGAGCCAATTGAGGGTTTTAACTTGAACGTATCATCAGGTGACAGGTTACACTCGGGACTTTATGATTTGAGTCGAATAGGCAATCGCCCAGACTAAATTTCTGTTTTTATATCAAGTAAGAAGCACCTTTTCTGAAAAGATAGTGTTTACTTACGCGGGGGATCACAATTTATATAATACTCACAAAATTAATGTACTTACAAGACTTATAAGTAGAAAGTGAAACTAAAATACCGCGATTAAAAATACGTGTGCTACCATTCAGTTAGAGAGAATGAAAATAATTTATCTTATCAGCCTGGACAGATAGATATATAGAGTTTGTAAAAAAGAGGTTTTTAAGGCACCGTCCGTAAATTATGATACACGAATTTCATGTTTTTTGACTCCTCCCCCGTCCTTGTCACAGTTGGTCACATTTGTGTGACCTCCCTCTTACTTCGTGTGATGTCCACATATTTTACAATTTTACATTGGAATAATGATCTCATTCGATTATTTTTTATCTATGCAGGTGGTTTTTTTAAATTCACTATTGTAATAGTTAGATATAAAATATTATATTTCGGAAAAATGTGATGTCACACAATTTGGGAACCCTCCTTACCCCTTGTCACACACCCCTTCCCTTCCCCTTGACATGTGACGTAATTTATGGATGGCGCCTAAGTCGCTGACATATATTAAAAAAAGTAATGAAATGATTATATTTATAAAAATAAAAATACTATGCAATATTTAAATGCTCGTATTTAGCCTTTTATTTCAATAAAATTTAAGATATCTTAAATTGAACATCACGTCGAGTGTTGACGACGGGCGAATAGACCAAAAAGGAATCTCTTGGATATCTTGGTCGCCCGTCGTGTGTCAATATTTTTTGGTTAACCTTTTTTGTCACTATACAAATAATAATAATAATAATAATAAATATCACTGGACACATTACATGAAACTATCTAACCCCAAAGTAAGCAAATTATTTGCTTGTAATATGGGTGTTAGTCAAAGACACTAATACCTAGCAAATTATATAAATATTCTAATATATATAATAAACACCCAAATCCAGAAGTACAAACATCTATGCTCATCATACAAATATTTGTCCCTGCTGTCAGGTTCGCTAACCATTCGAAAAACGGTGTCAGTAAAAAATACAATTTTCAGAATAATTATTTTGTTTGAATAAATTTTATTTATATCTACAAAATAATATATATCTACTATTTTTTTTTTAATATATGTCTATATTTTTTTATATTATAAGTTAGCAAACAAGCAGATGAGTCTCCTTATGGTAAGAGTCAACCATCGCCTATAGACACCAAAGATTACTATCTCGTGGCGAGGTCTAATGCCACACGTATAAGTTTACCGGTTACCTTACCCTCCAAACCAGAACACGACAGTGACAAGCACTGACGCTATTGCGACAGGAATAGGTAAGGCTGTAGTACCAGACCCGGACGAGACAATGCAGAACGGCAGTTGGTCTATTCTTCAAAGGAGTTCGGAACCAACAAGGGGAGAGAAATATTATAAATGTGAAGTTTAGATGTTTGGCTGTATGTTTGTCACTAAATCACGAAATCGGTTGAACAGATTTGGAGGAAATTCGGCACACATGTACGTATGTATGTATGCACGACGACCTAGGATAGAATATTGGCTACTTTACGTGCCGGAAAGATTAGTTTACCTGTATATGCCGTTTCATACAAACGGTTTTTTTTTTTTTTATGTCATAAGATAGCAAACAAGCAGATGGGTCTCCTGATGGAAAGAGTCAACCATCGCCTATAGACACCAAAGATGTTAATGGTGCGTTGCTATCTTGTGGCGAGGTATAATGCCACATGCATAAGTTTACCGGCTACCTTACCCTCCAAACCGGAACACGACAGCGACAAGCATTGACGTTATTGCGGCAGGAATAGGTAAGGCGGTGGTACCAGACCCGGGCGAGACAATGCAGAACTCTACCACCTAGTAACATTGAACATTCCTGTATCTAGAAGTTTTAAATATGACCAAATCGATTCAAATCAAACTAAAAATATTTATTCAATACTTTATTGTACAAAGAAATCTGAGGAGTGAGAAGATCCAAGCGAGAAACTCAGCGGACATGTCTTTTTTCCTAATTTTGTTTGATAATTGATATATTAGAATATTTTAAAAGAATATTTTATAAGAACGTAGAATTTCATACTACAAAAAACATAAGTATAAGTAGCAGTTAGTTTTAACATAAATTTGTTTTAGCACATTTTTTAAATTTATTTACTGGTATAGTTTCGGGAAGTAAAATGTAACAGCGTATACTATATACAGGTTTAATTTACTCTATGAAGACAAGATGCATACACAATAAGATTGTTTTGATTATTTTGTGTTATAGCACTCACCCCGTGCTTGGGAAAACTTGAGAAACTTTAAAAACAACAAAGAAAAATATCGACACGCAGGGATTGGATCTGTGACCGTCTCCCTAAAGCCGGGACACTCTACCACTGAGCTAGAGTCGACAGGCTCAACGTGGCGAAATTCTTGTTTGCTGTGTGATCGATTACGTCGATTGTATTGATCTCTAGATATACATACGTATAACTAGTTAAATGAGTTCATCTTTACAGGGATTGTAGAGTTGGTATTATTGAATTACATACATACGTACAGGGATTGTAGATTAGTAGAGTGTCCCGGCTTTAGGGAGACGGTCACAGATCCAATCCCTGCGTGTCGATATTTTTCTTTGTTGTTTTTAAAGTTTCTCAAGTTTTCTCAAGCAAGGGGTGAGTGCTATAACACAAAAATAATTAGAAACACGAAAGTATTGATCAAAATTATAAATGTGAATTTTATCTGTAACGATGAACTAATTTAACTAATTATACGTATGTATACCTAGCGATTAGTACAATCAACGTATTCGATCACATAGCAAAGAAGAATTTCGCCACGTCGAGCCTGTCGACACTAGCTCAGTGGTAGAGCGTCCCGGCTTTATGGAGACGGTCGCTGGTTCAATCCGTGCATGTCGATATTTTTATTTGTTGTTTTTAAAGTTTTCTCAAGTTTTCCCAAGCACAGGATGAGTGTTATAACACAAAAAAAATTAGAAACACGAAAGTACTGATAAAAATTATAAATGTGAATTTCACCTGTAATGATGAACTCATTTAAGTAATTATACGTATGTATACCTAGCGATCAGTACAATCAACGTAATCGATCACATAGCAAAGACGAATTTCGTCACGTCAAGCCTGTCGACACTAGCTAGTAGAGCGTCCCGGCTTTAAGAAGACGATCGCAGGTTTTTTCTTTGTTGTTTTTAAAGTTTCTCAGGATGGTTTTATTCACTGTATTTAGTGATTTTATTTGACTAATCGACATCCCTTTACTCACCAACAGCTTAGACCACTTAGTCGTCGCAGAGACATTGGTTCTATATGCGTATTCTACCGGTAATACAATGGTGAGTGTTATAAGATAGCAAACAAGTAGATGGGTCTCATGACGGAAAGAGTCAACTATCGACTATAGACACCAAAGATGCGTTGGTATGTTGAGGCGACGTTTAATGCCACTTGCATAAGTTTCTCGGCTACCCTACCCTCCAAAGCGGAACACGACAGTGACTAGCAGTGACGCTATAGCGGCAGAAATAGGTGAGGCAGTGGTACGAGACCCAGGCGAGAAAATTTAGAACTTTTCCACCTAGTAGCTACGATGGTAGTGATTCGCATAGCGAATCGATTACCTTTTACGACCTGCCTGGCAGAACGGAGGTTGGCCTATTTTTCAAAGGAGCCTGGACCAACACGGAGGTTCTGATGAACTTTTTTAATTAGTACCTGCATCCAGATTCCGCTTTCGTACTTCACGCCGTAGTGAAAGATTTTATCCACACCATTTTGAAGTTTGGACATCTACCACTGTTCGTTCGCTTTTCATGCACATTCCTGGCCCAAACAGAAAAACTCTGGGACAATCTCTCTCAAACAGCGTTTTCAAGGAGCTTCGACATGGGTATTTTAAGAGGAGGAATAGCAGTTTCTTTAGAGGTCGGTATCGCATACGCGACTAGCTCCTTTTATTGCTAATGTCCATGGGCAATGGAGATTTTTGAGTGATTTCACCAGGTGACTCGTTGCCCATTTGTCGTCAATTTCTACAAAAACATCGAAATTTTTATTAAACGAGCAAATATTTGACGAAGATATATTATGTTCTCAAATATATATTGGGATATTATATTTAGAATGTTGAATTTTTCGAATTCATCTCTTAGGAGAACTGACCGAAAACATCGAAAACAATTATTATACTATACCGAGATAAGCAAAATAAACCAAACGTCAATTGATTGGCTCAACATCCCTTTAGTTGAGTGATAAGACTGATTGTCTAATCACTCAACTAAAGGGGCACCCAATACATGGAGCTCAGATTCGATTGCCTATAGAGACAAACGTTTTTAGGATGAGCATATATGTTTACATTTATTTGTATGTAATAGCTATTTCTTTTTCCGAGGCATAGAGGTGTTAACATATCACTACCAGACTCCGAGTTGCTATTGAGATTTATATGAACTTTATATGAGCGACATGGAAATTGGGAGATAATCTATAACCGCAGCAAACAACAATTTTTCTCCGTGCTGGTCCGGCCTTACCCTTCAAATTGGAATACGACAGTGACAATCATTGACGCCATTGCGGAAAGAATAGGTAAGGCTGTGGTACCAAACCCGGACAAGTCTTGCGGAACTCTACCACGTAGCTGTCACGATGGTGTTGATATGTGATCACCTACAGCCAATCGTTCACCTGATATGAACTGCCCAACAGAATAGCAGGTGATCTATTCTTCAAAGAGAGTTCAAACAGCTTAAAGATAAGAAGATTCCAGGTTCGATTCTCGGATCGATAAATAACACATGTGAGTTAGTGTTTTTTCTATCACAAATCTGAAAGTTATGCCACAAAAGAACATTTTGCTTACGCAAGTTAAAAGCGATATTTAGTCACCAAGCGGTAAATCGGTGAATTACGGTGATTCAATACGTCGTATAATATTCAATAACCTCTACGTACTTCGCAAAGTAAGCGGCATGACGATATTATATATTTTAATATGGTAATCTAGTTAAAGCGGTCTACGTCGGAATTCTCTAATCTTGGAAATAAAGCGCAATTAAGTCAATCACGCCTTATTAACTCGATTTTCTTTTAAGAGAACCTATTACACGCCGCGGGGACCTCTTCCAAAAGAGCTATGAACTAAATTGCTTCGAGGTACAGAACAGGTCAATTTGAATGTTAAAGAAGTTTATTTAAGAAAGAAAAGGAACTTTATTTTCAAATAAACTCAATATTTTTTAACAATGGATAGACACACGAAAATAAATACTGAACAGACATATTTATTGTCATTTCTCCAATAAATATTAATAAAAAAAATAAAAAATAAAAAAATACGACTGATATACCTGCCTATATATTACAATCTCTGGTTTAATTGTGGCGCCGCTGGTTGGGTGGGTACCGCAGATGGGTCATAGTGATGGAACCAGCGGGCCAGCTTCTTGACAGGTAACGTCATAACTGTGGAGGTTGATGACGTCACACAAAGACAAATAAGGGGAAAAAGGAAGATCTTCCCAGCCAGGCAAGGTGTACTGCCTGTGGACCGAAGTCCATTTGAGAAGCGTTGAAACTTGTATATAGTGTTACAAGATAAATAATTGTGATATCGCGATTCAGGATTTTATTTTGATTATCATTTTCTATTTTTTTTTTATTATTTTTTCTTGTAGCGTTTGTGATTGTTTGAGCCGCTACAATACTCCTCCCCACGACCGAAGGTCGATCTAGTTGAGCCAGTGAAGCGTATGTGCCTTGAGTGCTCGAGTCTGCGGTGCATCGAGACGAGCCGAATATGCGCGGTCCTCGGAGAGTCGGGACGAGTGCGCCTCCGCTGTGGTTCGCAATGAGTCGGAACGAGCGGGATAGGGTTGCTGCATGAAGGTCCAGTGAACGTGAGCAGTTAAAAGTGGATTCCGGAAAGCGTAGATGAGGCGTAGCTTGTGAAGCTGGCTGATGCTGTTGAAAGCAGAGGGGAGTATATTAGACGCTGATGGTCAGAACGCTGATGCGTGTTGTTTTGCCGAGAGTCACCACTGTGGCGTGTTGATGGCTGTTAGTGGTGAAAATCACGTCGGGATGATATCATCATTGTGCAGGTCGATGATGTCACGGAAGAACGTGGAAGGGAGAAGGATCACGTCGGCGTTACCACTGTGGCATATTGATAGCTGATAGTGATGATGATCACGTCGGTATGACGTCATCACTGTGAAGGTTGATGACGTCACGGAAGGACGTGGAAGGGTGAAGGATCACATCGGGATAACCACTGTGGCACCGCTGGTTCGTACCGCAGAAGGGTCATTGTGATGGAACCAGCGGGCCAGCTTCTTGTCAGGTGACGTCATAACTGTGGAGGTTGATGACGTCACACAAGGACAAGTAAGGGGAAAAAGAAGAACGATTGCTTTGTATACTAAGATTTTAGTTTGCAGTTAAATATCATGCGAGTTTCTAGCATTTGCCCTAAGGTTGCAAATCTCTGATGCCAAATTTGATTAATAGGGAGGTCAAAATTCTATTTCAGTATACAAATATTTTCTCATGTATAAAAGTTGATATATTTATATTCTCGATGATTCTAAGCAGCTGAAGTGACATTAATGATGATGATTAGCAACTGAATTTGTTTTTGACTTATTGACAATTAATTGACTTAATGAAATTACCCCCACAATGTTATTGTTTGCCGCCATGTTGTTGCACTCCTCTTTCGCCTCTATGTTGCACTTTGTGTGATTGTAAGCAGTTTTTGACCAGCATCTACTGAAGAAAGTCAAATTATATTTCAAAATGGCATGTAATCATTTATATATATTTATTTAAAAAAATATTAGTCCATACTAATATTGTAAACGGGAAAGTGTATGTGTGTGTTTGTTTGTCCGTCTTTCATGGCAAAACGGAGCTACAAATTGACGTGATTTAAGTGGAGATAGTTGAAGGGATGGAGTCCCCCACTTTAAATTTAACGCGAGCGAAGCCGCAGGCAAAAGCTAGTATTTTATACTACTACTAACTTTATCAGACGGTATTACGTATACCTATAAGTTAGATTAATATAAAAAAATCTTAAATATTTTAAGATCATCTTTCGAGATTATATCATAAATTTTTATTTTAATATACTTAGATATATTTATGTAGCTGGTACATTCAGATTTCAGCTACTATCGATATCTTGCTTTTGATTATATATTGAATATATCTGCACATACAAGTATAAAAATAGTACGTAACAAAGACAAATCCCTTTATTGGTTTTTACTGTCGTTTATTTTTATGATGGCTCCGTAAATGCATATAAGTATTAATGTTATATTAGATCATCCAAGTACTTTAAATATATAAGTATTGAAACTATCAAATTTCAAAAGAGGCTTAAAAGAAAGCTTCGTAAAATGTTGTTAAATATTTGTGATGTAAATTGTTTTTGGGTGTTAATTTTTTTCTAACGTAATAGTGCCAATGCTTGTTACTGTCGCTCAGCTTGGTGGGTAAGGTATTCTATAGATTTATAAATATGGCTATACATACTAACCATATGAACTTGAAATCCATGTGATTAGGATTTATGTTTTACACACCATTAACGTTTTTTTAAGCCCTTTTTCCACTAGGAGAACTATCCACTTGTTTGCTATTCTATAATATAGATAAAAAAATGTCCTAGGGTCCTCATATTTTATTTTGAAGCCTTCGTGGCCTTATAAATAAAAATATCGAAGTGGAAGCAAAATTAAAACTTCATTTCTGTAAGCTGCATCGTATAGCATACCTATATAATATATAAGTAATAGTATTACATTAATAATATAATATTTACGGGACAAATAACACTTACTGATCTAACACCAAAGTAAACAAATTATATGCTTGTGTTATGGGTGTTAGTCAACGATACTAATACATAGAAATACATATATAAATACAAGAATATATTTAATAAACACCCAAACCCGGAAATATAAACATTTATGCTCATCACACAAATGCTTGTCCCTCTCGGGGATCGAACCCGAGCCCCGTCGATTGTGTAGTCAGAGTTTCTAATCACTTGACCAACCAGGCGGTCAGTATTGAAAAGTATTAAAGTGTGTGGGTAGTAATGGTCTTCATCTCTAGTCATTTTGAGTATTCATCCCGCTTTTGGTGTTGCATCTTGCAACGTGACCGACGACTTTAGCTACCATACATTTTGAAATTTTAATCGAACCGAAAACTACTACACAATATACGCTACAGGCAAATAAAATCCATATAATTGGAATTAGAATCACAAATTGTTTGTAAACCTAACTAACAAAGCAGTTCTTACCCCTGAATCCTACATCGACCTGGGAATCAAATCTAAAACCACCTCAAGCGTTTACCCAAATAATAACAAAATGGTAACGGAAACTTTATTACATAATAACAAATTAACATAAAGTTACAAAGCTTTCCTCAGTACAACAAACCTTAGTTTCATAACTCTCAAAAATTTGAAACAAATACTTGTATTTCATAATACGAGTATTATAATATACAACATGAATATTTAACCTCTATTGTGTATCCAGGTGATAGTTTTCCAACGTTCTCGCTTTTGTCGGCCCAAATTTCCGATGAAAGTTCACCACACTCGGTCATTCCGTAGCCTTGTAAAACATTTTTAAGCTTTGAAAAACCGATAAGAATTTGACGAATTTGTATTTTATATTTCGACACGTCCCAAGAACAAAATCGTATCTGAAAAACCACCAAATTACAATATATTTGTTTGTGGGAGTACATTGTATATATGATGATGTTGACTTGAGCATTTCCAAAAACAAAAGACCAATAACTAAAAAAATATATTGTCTTTTGGCTTTATGCGTGTTCAATGCGAATTTTATTATTAAACCAATTTCGTCTGATCTCTCCGTACGATTTTGTTTTTGGGGCGTGTCGATTTAAGTGGTTTTAAGCTTAATATATTATACTAAATGCACCGCACACTGTGCAATACGCTGCATTATAAAAGTTTTTAATGAATACTGCCAGGTTTTTTGTTTTCAATTTTTTTTTATTGAACAAATAATTACTTATTATAAAATCGAATTAAACTGACTAAGACCCGATTAGAATAACATAACCATCTTTCTAGGGCAGTCGAATAAAATTATAGAGCCTTTTGTCACTCTCACAATTAAGACGAGTCCACATCTCAGATTTAAATCCCATCCTCACCATCTCGATGTCTGGAAATCCACAACTGTGCGTTTCTCCCAACACTTTTTGCCTCGTACTACTCTGTTGTGGATTCAATTACCGGCAGGTGTATTTCCGAACGGATACGACATAGGGACTTTCAACAAAGAGCTTACTCATTCTTAAAAGGCTGGCAACGCCACTGTAAGACCTCTGGTATTGCAAATGTCCATGGGCGGTGGTGATCACTTACCATCAGGTGCACCTTTTGCTCGTTTGCCTCCTCTTCTGTAAAAAAAAACTTAAATTCATCAAACCGTTTGTATGTACAAACATAATATGCACGAATATAGAGTACGCTTGCGAGCTCCGAGGAATTTTGCGGAATGTTGGCGTGCAGTGAATTAGTCCATATTACACAGAGCACATTTGCCCCTACCTCAATCCCCGATTCCACAGAGTTCGCGCGCGGACTGTACATTATACATAAAATTATTAAATTGTCACGAGACCTTATTTACTATCAAAACGAAATAATTAAAAACGGCTACACTCACGTTTAATCCGTGTAAGTTCCGATTAGTTGTAGACTAGGTGTAGAGATGTAAAACTCGCCCTGAGGAAGTATCTCGTGTAGGTTCGAAACTAATCGATGTAGATTAAGCATGAGTGTAGCCGTTTTTAATTATTTAGTACATTATACATATTATATTCTTACATATAAACATACAACATACATACATGAATATGCTCGAAAAACATAACCCTCCTTTTAGCGCAGTCGGTAATAAAATAAAACCAGTAAAAAATATTATTGCATTGTTAAAAATAAAATGGCGTATATGTAATAATGATTGATTGTTACAATTTCATACCATATTTCTGTTATCCAATTACTACGTAGGTATTTTTATAAAATTACTAGCTGACCCGGCAAACGTTGTTCTGCCTTTTTAACTACTCATTTTTTTCTATATTTTCTCACCTTTTAAACCTTCTCTGGCTTCAACAATTAATTGAAAACAAAATTAGCCAAATTGGTTCAGCCGTTCTCGAGTTTTAGTGAGATTAACGAACAGCAATTGATTTTAATATATATAGATAACCGCTACAAAAAACAAACGTACCTTTTATTACGAACTCGTTTTATGTTATTTTATACTAAACAAAAATAAACGAGTTTTATTTTTTATAAATTTAATTAAACTAATAATTTATTTATTACATTATATTACATTTAAAAAAATTAATACTTCATACAAGAACAAATAATCATACAGTACAAAAATCGTTGTTTTGTGTTCTAATAACGATCCCCGACACTACTTTCAGTTTTGCTTTCGCCGAACTAATTCATTAATTTTTTAATAAATTTAAACCAACTAAAGTCATTTAAAAAGTATTTCAATAGTTTAGTGCAAACCGACTTAAATGTCTAATACATATTCAATAGACTAATTATATCGTTAGAAACTTTAGTAAATACGATTCACCGATAGATATGGGTTGTGATCCATCCACAACACTTTCTTAATGATTATTATCGCTTGTTACTTTCGAAAACCGACAATCGCTTGCGATTTCCTTAGCACTTAGTGGAGATTGTTTCCAAGTAATTGAGGATACTTAACTTTATTAAAAGGAATACCAATTTTACAAACAAAGTAAGTTTTTTTTTTATATTATAAGATAGCAAACAAGCAGATGGGTCTCCTGATGGAAAGAGTCAACCATCGCCTATAGACACCAAAGATATTAATGGTGCGTTGCTATCTTGTGGCGAGGTCTAATGCCACATGCATAAATTTACCGGCTACCTTACCCTCCAAACCGGAACACGACAGTGACAAGCACTGACGCTATTGCGGCAGGAATAGGCGAGGCGATGGTACCAGACCCGGGCGAGACAATGCAGAACTCTACCACCTAGTAGCCACGATGGTAGTGACTCGATAGCCAATCGGTCGTCTTTTACGACCTGCCTGGCAGAACGGCAGTTGGCCTATTCTACAAAGGATTCTTTAATTCTCTCGTTCGCGGTCCCTTGGAAAATGTTAGTATTGTATATCCTGCGTATGCAATTCTTTCCCAGAAGGTTGAACCGGTGCAACGAAAGTTAACAAAGTACTTTGCATACTTTCCTGGTATCTTCTACAGGGTTCCGTACGAAAAGCGATTAGAACTCTATGGAATACATTCCATATTTGACCACTGGATGTGCTGTTTATGCACAAACTTTTCAGCTCTAAACTAATTTGCGACGATTGTTAAATCGTGAGTCAGTTAATGTCCCTTTTCATTCACCTCAATATCCTCTTACTAAAAGTTTTTAGTCTGCCGCGGTGTCACAATTATGTTGGTATGTAGCCTTATGTGATTCAATTTTATCAGTTCTTAATAACTAAGTCTGGATATATTTACTGATTAGCTACATCGTGCAGCCCGCGGCTTTATATGTTTTGATGAATCTCCCGGGAACATTTAATATTTTCAGGATAAAATGTAGTCTTTGTACTATTCCAGTTCATCATCTACAAATGTACTAAATTTTATCTATATCGGTTTAGCCGATTTTGCGTGATTGAATAGCACACATTTATTTATCCATGCAAACATCCAAACTTTCGTATTTATAACATTAGGTGTATTATGGATCTCATATACGAGTGCATTTAGCAAATAATTTGCATACATTGGGGTAATTCGTGTAATTTGTCCAGCAATATTCGATATATTATTTCATTGATTTATTGCTGATTTTTTGATATTTATTTTTATTGTATTATTATATTAAATGAAATAAGATTTTTTTTATTTTGTTATAGCCATGTCTGTCCCATTACAGGGCAAAGGCCTCCCTACCCTTCTACTGGGAAGGGGTTTGAACTTACAACCCACCACGCTTTTCCAATGTGGGTCGGTGGGTGTGCAGTAGACCATCTAACTAGGCCCGTGAAATGCCGCCGAAGTATTAGCATTTCAGCTAATTTTGCGCCATTTCCCTCAACAAGCACCCTGCACTAGTGCTGTCGGTCTATCCTAGCCTTAAATGACATAAGAATGATGTGCCATAATTTGTACCAAGTTTTAATAATATTTACTAGGTGGTAGAGCTCTATATTGTCTCGCTCGGGTTTGGAACTACCGCTTTACCTATTCCTGCCGCAATAGCGTCAGTGCTTGTTACTTTCGTGTTCCGTTTTGGAGGGTAAGGTAGCTGGTACACTTATGTATGTGGCATAAGGCCTAGCCACAAGATAGCAATGCACCATTAACACTTTTGGTGTCTATAGACGATGGTTGACTCTTTCCATCTGGAGACTCATCTGCTTGTTTGCTATCTTTTACTATAAAAAAATTAAAAATGTCTATTTGAATGTTTATAGTTATAATACGATACACATAGTAAAGTTTTTATCACTAATGCCATTGGAAATCCATTGTCGTAAAAACCAGTAAGTAGCAATAAGGTATCGATTTTGTAGAGACTTCAATGGCTAGTGCACTAAGATTCGTTACATATTAATGAAAATGGCGGTTGTTGCATCCGAACTATGCTTTTCCATAGTCTACCTCGCAACACAACACTTAATTCAGTTTGAGTTTCTATTTCATGTTTTATATTTTTTCAATAACTGAGACAAAGCATTGACGCTAGAGGTGAATACCCTTCTGGTCGTCTTTTTGTTCCAATTTTATATACGTGTTAGCTGACACGGCAAATGTGGTTTTGCTATAAAAATTACTTGTATTGAATATTTTGGTAGGGTACTTGAGAGTGGGATATTGAGTTAAAACTATTCTGTCTTTTAAGTTAGACCAAACAGCACATATCGACAAAATTTCACTGAAATTGGTTGAGTAGTTTAGGAATCCATAGGAGGAGAATAAACAACGTGATACGTAATTTATAAGTATTAAGATATTTTTATATAATAAGAGATTATATAATAAGAGAGCAAACAAGCAAATAGACTCCTGATGGAATACGAAACCATTGGATATAGATACCAAAGATGTTAATGGTGCATTGCTATCCGTGTGACGAGATGGCAATGCCTCATGTATAAGTCTACCGACTACCTAACCTTCTAAACTGGAACTCCATATTGACAAGTATTGATGCTATTGCGACAGGAATAGGTAAGGTTGTAGTTCCAAATACCCGGACGAGACATTGCGGAACTCTTCCACCTAGTAGTGATACGTATAGACAAACCTATTTGGTAGAACGGCAGCAGGTCTATTCTTAAAAGAGTCCGTAGCAACACGGGGGCCAATATGGGGAGGGAGGGGACCGGGAAAATATGGGAAAAATTTGTTGGTTTTAAATAATTATGTAATTACTAGCTGAACCGCGCAGCTTCGCCCGCGAGTAAATTAACATGTCAAATAGTTTTAATACAAATTTCATCCCCTATTTCAGCTCATCAAGGGTTGATAATTATTAACAAAAATAGCCCATATTTGAACTCGGATCTTCAACAATTTTCATGCTAAAGTGCATGAAAATCGGTCCAGCGGTTTAGCCGTGAAAGCGTAACAGATAGACAGACACACAGACAGAAATACTGTCTGTATTTCTGTCTGTGTGTCTGTCTTTCGCATTTATAATATTAGTACCTATGGAAGTATGGATTATAATTATCCAGTCTTATTAATATTTAAACACAATTGTAGCTTCATCTAAAAAATTAAAGATCTAATATGGCAATGACTATGTTATTGGTTGAGTGTTTAGGGTCTGTTCAAAAATGAGTTTTTTTTTAATTTTCTGATAAAAACAACGTTTCCCGGGATTGGATAAGTGCGGTTGGCGATGTAGCATAGGACTGCTAGTCTGGCTCACATGTACTTTTTTTTTAATTTTTATATATCGTCCGAAAATTACGACTAAGGTGTCATTCCATTCGTATTGGTCACGTAGAAAGTTTAAGGAAAAGTCCTAAAAGGCGCTGAAAAAAAATGCAAAAGTAATAAACAAATAAGCAAAAAAAGTTGAGGTTTGGTTTTCTTGAATCTCTCCAAAAATATTCAGATTCTTAAATCTCAAAGAACATTAAAATTTATGATTTTTAGAGAAAAATGGTTCTTTAATTTTAATATTTCGTTAAAAACGATTGTTAATTAATAAACGCATTTTAGCAACAAATACATTTTTTAGGAAACTGTTTTATCTATAAAAATTATAATTTTCATCAACAAATATAATACAAAAAAATTTTGGATTCATTCATAAAATATGTAGGAAAGATGCAATGATGCTAGATTAATAGTGTATTAGAAGACACCTAATCCGGCCCTGTAAACAATACATGAAAAAAGTATTAGAGCTACAAAGAAATATTTAAAAGCAACATGCAACTAAATATAAAAATAAAGTTATGGATACGTGACATTCCATGTTTGACATATGCCGTGCCAAATATGGAATTTCACAAATTCTATAAAAAGCAAGTTAATTACTTGCCAAAGAAGTATGGAACGTAGCATGCTAAATATTTAAAAAAAAAAAACAAAATTAGACATACAAAAAGTTTAAAATTATAGACGCACTCAAACAGGCTCAAAATTGAAGTGGATTTGGGCTGGATATGTCGCATGACTTAAAGATCATAGACGGACCAAAGTGGTTACATTGTGGAAGGGTTCACAGGATAAACGCTGACAAGGAAGGCCACGTCCACGTTGGGAAGATGATATTTAAAAAAACAGCTGGAATGAACTGGCAAATTGTAGCCCAATATCGTAAAAATTGGGAGTCATTGGAAAAGACCTTCACTTAAGAGGGGTTCCTGATAGACTAGCGAAAGCATATTTTTGAATTTACCAATTTAAGTAATATTGCAATTAAAATACAAAAACTGTATTTATATTATCATTATAATAATTTTATAATATTATCATTATAATATTATAAAATTAGGATATAAAAGACTTTTTTATTTTATTTTATTTATTTCCCAGCTGGACTAATTTGGTGAAGATCTGATGTAAGGCTCCGGAGATACCGTAAATGGGAAGTCAGTTTTTTGCAGGTTTACTGCATTTAAATTATACTGCAACATTATGTTACGTACTTCGGTTTCATAATTTGCAAAAAAATGCCACTTATATTAAACCGTGTATTTACAATACAAATACACAAAACGTAACACAACACAATGTAATACTTAAATAAATACTCTGAATAATACTAGTCACTCACTGTACTAACACTAAACTTAACCGACTATACAATAAAACACTTCTCGCTTCGCACTGGTCGTTTCAAGTATCGCTCTCGATAGCTTTATAAAAACTGCCTTCTATTTGTCAACACTTCCCTATTTATACTCGAGGTAAAGTTCGACAACAATCGCGAATGTTCGGCAATCACCTCGTAAACAATAGACAATTATTGTAAACAATTTATGATAAACAAGTCCTAGTACATGCTATTTCCTTATGCCCTATAACACAAAGTCCATTATGGCATAGCTATTCGGTTGACGGCCAACTATTTGTTTATTAATAGGAGTAGCTATCTCTTTCTTTTATTTCTAGATCCCTATAGCGTTTCAACTATTCACGTTTCTAGATTATTCGTAACAATTATATAGTACCTTGCTTCTTTTACACGCTTTTATTTAGTTTCACCTAGGCTCTGTCTGTAACCAAATCTTACAAGTTGAAGTTTGACCCACTTTCCTATATCCTGTTGTGCTGAAAATTCTCTTTTCGTCAGGAGAGTCTACAATCTTCTAGTTTACATCTAGTTTACAATCTAGTATCTTCACGCACATATCCCCCAAGAGGTAGACAGGAGTGCATAAAGTCATCCACGATTAGCCGAAGATACGTAGTCCCACAATGTGATAGGTGGCAAGCCTATCGTCAACCGGTCATTTTTCCAATTCTGAGCAATGTTGTTTTTATCAGAAAACTGATAAAACACATAACTGAATTGCCCGACCCTGGAATCAAACTCGGGATCTCATAAGGTCAACATTTTATAGTCAACACAAGATGGCAATCTAATGATATAAAAAGCAATCTCTTTACATCCCAAACCTCATAAAATATGTGTAATACCATTGAGCATATAAATCTCCATATAATACATTAGTAATATATGAAATTCTTAAGAATAACTAAAAGGATAACTACCGGGTGTTGGTTCCGGGCTCCTTTGAAGAATGGACCAACTGCAGTTCTGCCAGGCAGTCGTAAAAGGCGAACGGTTGGCTATGCGAGTCAGTCACTAATATCGTGGCTACTAGGTGGTAGAGTTCTGCATTGTCTCGCCCGGGTCTGGTAACACCGCCTTGCCTATTCTTGCCGCAATAGCGTCAGTGCTTGTCGCTGTCGTGTTTCGGTTTGGAGGGTAAGGTAGCCGGTAAACTTATGCATGTGGCATTAGACCTCGCCACAAGATAGCAACGCACCATTAACACCTTTGGTGTCTATAGGCGATGGTTGACTCTTTCCATTAGGAGACCCATCTGCTTGTTTGCTATCTTATGATATAAAAAAAATACCAAGTTTTGCATTTTATTATAGATTGAATACAAAATTCTATTGTTCTTGATAAACTTATTACGTTACGACTTTGTGTGTAACAAGTTTTATTGAAATATGCAAATTTACTTTGTGCGATATATTTCATGAATATGCAAAAAACAAAATGTTCCAGTCCTAAATTATTCGTAACGGAATTTTTACATACAACTTGAATAAATGGGTATACAACGTACTGGATTAAAATTTATGGTGACATCACATTAGCCATAAACAGGCAAATCATTGAGTTTACAGTATCTAAAGCTTATAGAATAAAAGCACCGCTTCTACCTAATAGTCCAAGCGGGAATCGTGATTAAGGGTCGTGATCCAGATTTAAAAAAAATTGGACATTATTGCTTTTTAGAAATTAGATAAACAATAAACACACAGTTTGGCGATCTATAACTTGTCCAATTGCTTTTTTGTAATTTTCTTTTTCTATTTTTTTTTTTGTAAAATTGATGTAAACAAAAAATAAATGTCATAATTTGTGTTTTAAACGCTCTTTAAAATGAAATTAGTCTGGTACATTTTTACTTACCAACATTCTGCCACACCACTTGTTTTTACTATAATTTACGTTCAATTATTTTTCCGTCAAAAAGCGAAGTTTGTGCTTTAAACTCATAAATATCTTTACGAATTATATTTCCAATAAAATGAGAAAAATGAAATGTTATAAATGCAATGAAACTGATAATAGAGAAAGAAACCGGCCGAGTGCTAGTCGGACGCGTACAAAGGGTTCTGTATCATCATAGCAAAAAAAAAACGAAAAAACACGTTTATTGCATGAGGACCCTCCTTAATATTTTCATTTTTTTCTTTTTAGTATTTGTTATTATAGCGGAAATGGAAACACATAATTTGTAAAAATTTCAGCTTTCTAGCTATCACGGTTTATGATAGACAGACAGACAGCGAAGGCTTAGTAATAAGGTTCCGTTGTACCTTTTAGGTACGGAAACCTAAAAGGTATTGCTTTATTCTCGATGCATTCACTATGCTAACGTAAGTATATAAATTACAATTAAAAGTCCATGGACCGCACTGATGGAACACGAATGACGTTCGGCGTGCCTTGTTTAGTACGTTGGTACATAGAGATCATTGGTATATATAAACTCACACACACACACACACATATATATATATATATATATATATATATATATATATATATATATATATATATATATATATATATATATATATATATATACATATATATATATACATATATATATATATATATATATATATATATATATATATGCATATATATATATATATATATATATATATATATATAATGTTGTTCTTATTATTTTCCTCGCGATTTTTCCATTTTTTCTTTCAGTACAAACTGGCCTCGAACTTTAACGTATATTTCAAAAAAATAATTAGCTGAATTGGTCTTGCCGTTCTTGAGTTTTTTGCTTAACTACAAATTTACGGATTCATTTTTAATTATACATATAAGATGAATTTGTTTTGTTTACTTTAATTCTAGTTATCTTTTAAAGGGTTCTAAAGTACATATAAAATGTAACTTAGTGATTGAAACTTTTACGTTCCAGTAGTTTTATCAACAAAATTTACAATGATATACATTAAAACCATTTTGATGTATTTACAAATTTTAATGCAATTACAGAGGCTTGTCAAATTGCGGTCAAATTAAATTGTTTCATCATTCATCAAAAAAACATGATCAGTGACCCATACGTTGTATGTTTAGTTTATCGAAATAACAACAATCCAGCATTTACATAATAAATATAACATATTTTAAAAATCGTATTACTGTATTTAATTACCAAAGACGTTTTTAATTTTGTCTTCTTTTTACTAAATTACTCGGAATCATCCCTATAGCTATTACGGTACGGTAATAGCACGGAGCAGATACAATAGTTAAGGTAATTCTATCAATTCTAAGTAAATGTTGCAGACTTCTGCCACCTATAAGTCACGATGCGATGGTTGTTACACTTGTAGTCTTCAGTCGTCTTTTACGAGCTGCTTGACATGTAGGTAAGTACATGGTCTATTGTTAAATGGGACTCGGACCAACGCAGGGAAACATGGGACTTAAATGTAAGTAAAAGATTACTTAGTTTTTGAAGCTGTTTTATTATATCCACAAGTGTTTGGCTGTTTTGTTTTATAGCGGTAAAATACAAAACGTCTATATTATGTCTAATTTTAGTCTTTATTTAGAAATTTCTAACATTTACAGCGATTTAATAAGAAATATTGTACAAAACTATTCATTACAAAATAAAAAAATGTAACTTTAATAAAAAATAATTTACAAAGATTAATATCATACGGTCTTTATAAGAAACATATTATTTGATCTTGCTTATAAATTAATGTTCATTAGTCGCATTTATTTAGAGGTAATATTACGTTTCCCGGAAAGAGAAATTATGAGCATTAGTTTACAAATATAATCTAGCAGAATTCAAATTAATACTATTAGTTTTTATAATGCATTCGGTTTTATTACACCAGCTCCTGTTTTATAAATCTGTAAAACCAATTTGACATATTTAATTGTAATAAATAAAAAATCTCAGTAATGTATAAAAATTTATAAATTTTATATTTGGTTTAAGCTTAATGCAATTTAATCAACAATTTCATAATATTTATATACTGGCAAACATGTATGACGAAGTTGGGGTACTATAAACAAGGCTACTAATCTTTATCTGGCATTCACATAACTTTACATATCAAAATTTTGTATGATTAAATTACAAATTACTAATATGTAGTATATAGTATAACTAAGAATTTACGCCAAATTTGGCGGGAAAATTACACTTACTAAGACTGTTTAGTTTTTGTTTGTAACATTGAGCTTTTGTACCACCGATTGACAATTTGACACTAGATTGACAATTACTTTAATTTCATGATAAAATGCGTCGCTAAGATGTTACTTAATCATCAGACATTTTCTGTTTTTTTTGTTCCAATTAACTGAATAATCAATCATATTCAAAGATCTTTTGAACATCCGTACTTCCATACGAATATTATAAATGCGAAAGTAACTCTATTTGTTTGTTTGTCTGTTTCTTCTTCACGCTTAAATCACTGAACCGATTCGGATGAAAGTTGGTATAGATGTAGTTAGAAACCCGAGAAAGGACATAGGATAGTTTTTATCCCGAAAATCCTACGAGAACAGGTACTATGCGGGTTATATTTTAGAAAAAATTTCACGCGAACGAAGTCGCGGGTACATCTAGTTGAATATAAAAAGCAGACATATCTTAACACTCAATGTACGGTGGACAGAAAAAATGTTCGGATTAACCTTTTCCCGCAGTCTGTATGGTATTTTTGGTTACAATTTTAGAATTAATAATAAATTATTAAAAGTCTTATACAGAATCATAAACATAAATAAATCATCGTTTGCGTGGGAACTGTACACAACCAGAGTTGTAGACTGAAAGGCAAAATTTTATAATAATCTCTTTGCTCTAACAAGGGTAAATATAATTTGAGCACGAAGAACATTTTTCTTAGTTATTAAGGTTTTCTTTATTTGTTTGGTACAATTATCAAAAAAATGTTTGCGCCTCATCAAGTCAAGTTTTTGTGAATGATACAGTAATTTTTTCACAATAAACCGTAGGCTATGACTGGTTTAACAGACTGATATGTATTTATTAATAATTTCTAAGCATTGCTGAATATTTTTTTGTGAAATTGTCTATAAATTAAGTGGGTTTTGTATACTATCACAAGTATAACAATAGAAACAATTACAGGATGGAGTCGAAAACATTGTCTCTTTGTTTATCAGTTGGTTTGTTTGCTCATTCTTTTGACATTCCTGAACGGTTTTTATGTAGTTTTTGCAAGAAGCTAGGGCTTGGCTTCATTTTGATCAAGCATATTAATTTATCTTTACGTGTAACATGACATTCAATAAGTGATACAAATATATCCTATTTTGAATAAAAATTATTGATATTAAACATTTCAAGAAAAATATCCTCATTTAAACACTTGCCTACATGCAGAATGAATCGGACATCTACTAACGATCCATTACACCAAATATGAGTAGATAATATCATAAGTGGTTTAACCTGGGTTTAACTAATAAATAGTAGAATTATCATACATGAGGCAAATGTTTTACTTGTGAATATTTTTGAAGAAGTGAACTAACAGTATATAATACAAAAAAATAATAATTAAAAAAATGTTTTTTCTTAAACACAACAAATACTTAAAATAAGCGAACATATACATTTCTACAGATTGATACCACAATATATTTAATTTATAGTCTGACTGGTAAAAGACTGTACATATTGAATGATACGATACTTAACGGTTATAATATATAAACAATAAAAATACATTTAAAAGAGAAAATTAGCTTAATTATAAGCCTCAACGAAATAAGTGTAGTAATATTCAAAAAGTGCGGTTACCGCGCAGGCGATATTGGCGCAAAAACGAATCTAGTCACGATTTCGACAAATCACTGTATATAACGAAGTTCGATACCTATACCTGAGTGATTATGTATAAAGATTTTGATTATATAAATGGATCAAAATGTTAGCACCTATTTTTACATATTCTTTATCAGAATCTGAGCACGCTCCTTTAGTATGTACATTGTACAGTCTCTTACTAGTTAATACATACAATTTAAAAAAAATAATGTGTCTTAGAAACAACCATTATTGGCCAAGAGTTTTTATGTTGAGTGTAAGTTACCGAAACGTCAACTTACCATGCCAAGTTACCTACTTATCGTTTTTAATTAGTATTGTTCACTTAGTTTCGTTTTACCAATGCCACGACGAAGAAAACATAAATATACACAAACCATCGCATTTAGTAAGGGTAAAGTTTTGACGCAAATTTTATTTCCACATAAAAGTAATCGCCTTCTATGTAACATTGTTTAAATTATAAAACTGGCGCTTAGCTTCTTTTATGCCGAATCCGTAGGTATTTTAAGAACGATGGTTTTTATATTTGTTTAAATTTTTCGTCAAAACCTTCCCTATGAAATTTCCTCTATAGTACTGTGTGTCATCTAAATTAATTTTAGACTATTGTTATCTCTCTATAACTAAATGAAATGAAAGAGACAGGAATTACTTTGTTCTGTTAAATCTATACTTTAAAATATTAACCGTTGTAAAGTCGATATTTTTGGACTGATTGGAAGATTAATTGGTGTTATTTATAGCCTTGGCAGTAAAATCAATTGGTATATACCCTACGCTATTTCACATGATGTTAAACAATACACGTTCACTATTTGTATATTTTTTAAATGAATAATGATTAAAAAAAGGAATGAATTTTTTAGGTAATGTTATATTAATTATCTACCTTTAAAAATATATAAAATAGTTTCGATGTTCGCTTGCCAGATGATTTACGACGATAAATTTTATCAACTACTAGCTGACCCGGCAAACGTTGTTCTGCCTTTTTAACTACTCTTATTTTTTATCTATATTTTTCTCACCTTTTAAACATTTCCTGGACTTCAACAATTAATTCAAAACCAAAATTAGCCAAATCAGTTCAGCTGTTCTCGAGTTTTAGACTAACGAACAGCAATTGATTTTTATATATGTATAGATATAGATTTATGTGGAATAACTGTAATTTATTTTAATCTGACGTTTACACTTACATCGGCTATAAGTTTGCGAAAAGTTTCAAATGCACACTTATTTGTCAAGATCTAGCGTTCTCTGTTTCTTTATTTTCATTTTGTTTAGAGGAAAAGTGGATAAAGATTACGTACATTTAATCATCATCATCATAATCATTGTAATAAAGCTCACACGCATTACTAGTTTACGTATTTGTATCACTTATATTACAAACAGTTTTAATACTTACTTAAAACTTTCGCAAAGCACATCCCGAATTTGCTTTAAGAATGTTTTACTAAAATAAAATATATCTGATGATGCTGCTGTTTTTGAAATAGATTGGCTGTAACTTAACTTAAGCTAGTATTAGACGCGAGTTATAATAAAGTAATTTTAATTTTTCAGTGCCGAATAGTGTGATGTAAAGCGTAAAACATAAATAATATATTATTTTTGCAAAAAATAACAATAAATAATTATGAAAACTTTGACAAGACTGCAATGGAAATTTTTTTTGTAAAGTTTTATAAAGTTTTCCCTGGCACGAAGTAAGTGATAGAATACATACATAATAAATAACTAGTTTACATTACCTGTTTAAAAAAAAGACACTTAAAACAAATTGTAAAAACTCTTCTCTTACAATAACAAACGCACTGTTTAAGGCAAGATAAAACAATTGTAGGATATATTTATACTATTTTGCTTTTGAATTACACTTATTGTCTGTTCAGCTTTATGAAACTACAAAACATAGGAACATGTAGATTCTAAAATAAAGTTTTTTTTTTACACTTTTTTTTATCAAGAAAGCCAAAATCTTCCATGGTGTATAACGTAACAAATCAGAACGAACAAAAATTTTTTATTGATTTTGTTTGTATTTGCAAAATTTTCTTCCTCGTAGAAATCTGCAAAAGAAATTTCATATTAATCCAAATATTTCATCAGTTATCTGGTTGTTGAGATTGATGGTGATTTTCATAAGGTAAACTGAAGCATATTTTGTTTCCCTATTTTTACGGTTCCGAATCTTAAAAAAGAAAAATCGGAATTTTATAGGATCATTCGTGTATTGTCAATTCACACAGAGACCCCTGGTCCAATCGAGTTGAAATTTGGTACACATAAGTAAGTTGGTGACCCAAATACGGACATGTGATGTCAATAAACACGTGGGTCATTTTTGGGCAGTCAATTAGATATTTTTTTTAAAATATGCAAAGTTTATTACTTCAATATACTGAAATACACAAATAGATATTAGAGGTGCGTTTCCATCTGTGTGGTAAAATGTAACGTCATATGCATATTATGCTCATCTACACGAGCGGAACGTTGTCAACGACAGAGGCAATTGCAACCGTCGACAAGAGTCAGCGGTAGCGTCGGCGTCAGTTGACGATCTATATTATGAATTGACAACTCCAACGTGCATGTGTCTATCTGATACAAAATTCAATAATTGTGCTAGATTTAGTCAAACGCTATTAGCTACATCAAAGAATAGTGCTCCTGTTCCAGCGGTTTTCAATTGTTTATTCCATCTTATATGTGCCTCGTGTAATGGTGTATTTGGTGTGTATATTGTAGGCAAATTCAACACCTAATTCATTCATATACAAATAGCATCGTCAAATTGCAAATATAAATAGGTTTAAGGAAATGCCTCACGCCGAATGTAAAATGTTATCATCATTTAATATGCATCACATTTACCGCCGCTGTTAACGCATTGCCCCAGCATATTGTTTATATTACTTGTTGTTTAACTGGTTTGTTTATTTTTACATAAAAAACCGGCTAAAAACGAGTCGGACTCGCGCGTGAGGTTTTCGTATAAACCTGTATACATGAAAGCAACAATATATCAACCGCAAAATAACCATAATATTTTTATTATATGATGTAACTAAACATTTACGGTTCTCGCAATTTTTCCTTTATCTATAGTATATGATGTTGCTTTGTACTAAATTTCAAAATTCTGACTTCACGGGAAGTACCCTGTAGGTTTTGATTCCCTTGCGAATTATCAAAATTTGCGTAAATTCACTGTATCTTTTGATTGCAATGGCTTAAAAGTTTGATTTTTTTACAGCACTGAGTGACAGTAGACCTGAATATTTCATATAAATTTCAGCTCAATACCTCCACGCGTTTCTGTGAAAAAAGGTCTTGACAGACGGACAGCCGGACGGATAACAAAGTGATCCTATAAGGGTCCCGTTTTTTCCTTTCGAGGTACGGAACCCTAAAAAGTAGGTTTGTTCGGTTGCCTTTACCCGGAAGAAGGACCGTTGGCGACATTGGAGTTTGCAGTTGATATTGATATCATTTATGTTTAAACTATTTTACTGATTCAGGCATTACTTTCCGGAAATTCATTATAAAAAAGTGAAATTAATTGTATTTTCTATTATCCACGAAATGTTCTATGTGACTTCCGCGATAGCACTGAAAAGAAAGACAGCTATTACTAAATGGTTAAAGCCGACCGATGGTCCGGACAAAAAAAGATCCCAGCGGCATAACTATTCACCCACATCCACCACGCTTTCACCCACGTCGGCACCAATATATATATATATATATATATATATATATATATATATATATATATATATATATATAATATATATATATATATATATATATAATATATATATATATATATATATATATATATAATATATATATATATATATATATATATATATATATATATATATATATATATATATATATATATATATATATATATATATATATATATATATATATATATATATATATATTCATACGTAACACAGACGTATAAAAAGCCCAAAAATAGAAGGAAAAATGAAACATGGGCTTAAATAACGAAGTATGTTTAAGCTTCTTATAAAGCTTTCAGTTAAAATTCGTAAATTAAAATGATAACACTAAAGGTGTTTCATTGTTAACTATTTTCAAATCCAAAAAAATAATTATTCAAATGTAATAAGATACTTTCAGAGAAAAAAATGATTATACCCAAAAATTAACTTAGATCATTTTGAGGCAGGTGTTGTTTAAAATTTAAAAAAAACAGCGTTTTTTCATCATAAAGAAGCTTTTTAGGGAGCGTCACAAAAAATATTTTATTAAGAACTTCGAATACAAATAAATTTATAGAAAAAAAGCAACCTCTTTCGGGTCAATAAGTAATCATAAATATTTAAACATATTTTTCCATTATTCAAATACAATTCTAACAATACTCTATTTATAACAATAAATAAAAAATAAATAAGAACCTTTTAAATATGGAAGTCATCGGTTCTTGCTATAACAAAGTATGTTACGCTCGCGGCTCTATTCTTTCGAAGTTGGAAAACTTTGTTAAAGTGCTTTACTAGTTACTAGTTCTTTAATTTTTAATGTTTATTTAGCGTTCCCAAGTTCGAGATTCTTTCAGGTGTAATATGAAAGAATTTTATAAGTAAAATTGATATCGATATTAAAATGGAAGTGCTTTAACGTAGCTTTTCCTTATATTAATTATGTTTATTTTTGGAAAAGAAATAAAAGAGCCAATTTCTTGATATTGACAGATAACTAAAGTTACTAAATATTAAACCACAGACAGAAAATAAGTGCCTAGCGACACAATTATCCACCCAGATTCGCCACACTTTCATCCACGTCGGCACCAAGCCCAAAAGCATACAATTTACGTACCTAGTCAACACACGTTTCACTTCAATACCGAAGCATCTTTAGGACAAACGAACACTTCCTCACTCAACCTGAATGTACTCGTAAGTAATATCTACTCTTCTTTTTCTTAGTAACCCTTTTGCTTTTTGGTGCCACCGCAGAGGTCTTATGGAACAGTTCGCGGATAATAGCAAATTTAATTAATTTCACCTTTTTACCTATGGATTGCCGCAGAGTAACACCTGAATCAATAAAATGCATTAATGTGTTTTGTCATTTATTTGACTGAAACAAAATGGCACTTGTATAAGTTAAACTTGTAAAGTTAAGCCCACGCACTTGTAGGTTAGATACAGTTAGACTGTATCAAATGTACCCTTACTTAAATCGGGACGCGACGGTGACATAAGTACTTATGCTTTTAGGATAAATAGTTAAATTTAAAGCAAAATATCAAACCTGAGCGAAATATTGCAAAACCCTTTTACCTAGTAGACACAATATAAGGCTTTCGTTTGCCTTATAACTCCGAAATGATTAGCAGGAGGGAAGACGGCCATTATACGAGTGATCTTAATTAAAACATTAAATAACCCATTACTTCATCTGTAAGCTCCAAATGCAAGTAGAGCAGTCCAATTCGATAATCACAAGTAACAAGCGATAGTCGTCAAGGTTAAAAAATTAAGCGATCTATCTCAATGCGACTGACTGACGAACCGTAACTGTGTTTACTGTGCTGAAAAACTTGCACGATCAGAAAATTTATAATATACGGTAATAAGCCTTTTAAGTAGATTCTTTATTCCGTAATAATTATTGAAGTTCATTAGATTGGTTTTCTATGCACTATCGCCTTTATCAAACTTACCGCTCACCTTTCGACTTCATTAATCATTTTGGATCGGGTATGTAATGTTTAACAATATTCGTCAATTTGTTTAAGCTGAGAATATTACCAAACACTAGTTTCGGCTTGGAAACATATAGTAAAATATATTTACTATTGAAAGAGGAGTATTTCTCGTACGTATACTTTTATACACAGCTAATTTTGGTGCTATTACTAAACCTGTTCGAGCATGCGTGTAGATTAATGCCTCATCTATCGCATCGACTACGACTACATGGTAACTACGACGTAGAAAAATGTAGTAATAAACGCTGACTTAGTTTTGGACTACATCTGACAGCAAGGAATCGCCTTTTCCGTTTCCTCAGAAACGTCGTTTGCTAAAGCAAGAAAGCTGGTGGGAATGCAGCGGAATCTTAGAGGTGATAAGCATTCTCGCTATCTTTTTCGTTTTATTAAATAACAGTTCTTGACGACAGAAAAGAATAAGGCGTTGGAAAAAGCGATTTCGTGCTGACAGATGTAGCTCAATTATTACGCACCTTATTAAAGTTATTATTAGTAAGAAAATTCTAATCACTAGCGATCGTTTTTAAGTTTGACGCAAAAATATCTCTTTTAAGTTTGACAACTGACTTAGCGTAAACCAGAGTTCCCCAAACTTTTTTGTGTCGTAGACCCCTTGCCATGTTTTTGCGTGTTGGGTAGACCCCCTACTTACCTGATATTGATTTCTTGTAAATTTCTAACTGTAGTGAAGTTTAGTGTTAAAAACTTAAAGTAAAAACACATGTTAATTTATACAGTTATTAATTGAATTTAAATTAAAACTACTCAAAATAAAATTTTGTATCTGTTATGTAAAATATACGCAACATGAAATAAACATAAAATAAACTATAAATAAAATAATTTAAGCAATAAGTTAATATTTTAAGTGAGAAGGATGAACCTGATGCTTTAATAATAAATTATCAACATTTGGCGTCAATTTTGTAAGGGTTAATCTTAAATCTCCTCGGCTAATGATGTCCAGTCTGTTTCTTTTTTTCGTTAGGAGATTGGTAACAGCGCTAAACCCCCTTTCCACTAGGTATGACGATGGAAAGGAAATTAAAAATTTTCTCGCTATGTTCCATAATACGGGATAAGTAACGGGTACGTTGTTTTGCAGCCAGAATTGCTGATATCCGTTTTTAAACTGAACCTTAAGTTATTCGTTTGTACTTATATCCGTCAGTTCCTCTTGTATTATGACATTCGTTTCTTCTATGTCACCATATGGATTAATTATCCATGGTGGTATTACCATAGTCAAAATATCCTCAAACCTAGATCCGAAAAACCTAGACCTAGATTAGAAAAAAAGCGGAACTCTAACCACCTAGTAGTCACGATGATAGTGACACAATTATAGTCAATTATTCCCTTTTTATGAACTGCCTGGCATAATGGCAGTTAGCAGTTCTTAATTTATGTAGAAATAATATATTTACTACGTACTAGTAGCTAATTGTATTGAGCCCCATTATGTGACAGATTGCCAATTTGTCAAGACTATAAAAAAAGAAAATATGATCAAAGTTACAAATATAAGGGATACTCGGTTGTTGGCCATTAAAGCTTAACTATGTTTATAGGATGACCTGGTTTTTACAGGGAATTCAATACTGTGATTTAGAAAATTGAATCCACCAGACTTAATTTATTAGGCGTACTCATTGGGCGTACTTCTTATATGTAATTAGTTTTTCTTATATAAATAAAATTACTTGTAAACATTTAAATTAGAATATTTTATGGTAATGGCCATTTTGCATACGTTAGTGAAGAAGGTCCTTGTTACATAGCGGTAACGTGGCCTTTCTTAATTTAGCAAGTTACATTACCTAATTTCAAAACTGTTGCCGATGGAAGTTCGTGGGCTTTTCAGTCTTGGGGTTGACATAAAGAAATAATGTATTATTCCTCTATGACAACTTTGGTGCAAGAAATTTATTTTATAACATATAACATTTAAAAAATGAAACAATGTAACAAAACTAAGAAATGGGCACTAAAATCTCGCTTACATATCCCATAAACATAAATTCCCCGAAACCTACAAGGGCCTTTCTTAAGGGTTAGACCTTTATTTGGGAAGGCAATAAAACAACAGCTAAACTGTTAAAATACAGTTTTATGTCCAAAGCAGTTTAGCATGTTATATCTTACAAAGTAGGATTTAGGGACGTAAAATACAGTTAGACCGAAAAACGTATTGACATGTACATTGTACAATTGTACAGGCAAGTAGGTAGGTGTTTTTACATAGATTATATTAATTCCAACTTCAAACTGTAAAGAGTTCATTCATAAGTATTTATAACAGTCCACTAATATCTGACCACAAATATGTTTGTGCAACCATTATGATAGCTAACGAGACAATTGCTACCAATACTAAAAAATGACATCAACACTTTTCTACTTTGAAGCTGTGACATAATTTTGTATATACGCCTGGTGATTAAATTTTATTTTTAAAATAAAAACAATAGCTATGATAGCGATAAAAAGTAAAAATTAAAATAAGTGTTAAGTTCGTTAAATTTGGCGTACCGCAAGTTAGTATACTTGGATCGGCCTTATTCTTGATTTACATTAACGATCTATTATTCCAAATAATACCGAACGCCAAAATAGTATGCTATGCATACGATACGGCAGTCATCTTTCACGGAAAGTCTTGGGACGAAGTACAGAAAGTATCTGAGATCGGTCTAGTAAGCTGACTCGGTCATCAGCAGTTGACTACACAAAAATCTTCTATCTCTGAATATCAAAAAAACAAAATTTATGCCCTTCTCTAAATCCAACTTATCCAAACCAACCGAACTTAGTCTACGCATACATAACTGCCAGAATATAGGAACTGCTTGTGCTTGCGATAAGCTTGAACAGGTGGATTGTATGAAATACCTAGGAG
This sequence comes from Apodemia mormo, assembly GCA_036924255.1. Lineage (NCBI taxonomy): Eukaryota > Metazoa > Arthropoda > Insecta > Lepidoptera > Riodinidae > Apodemia > Apodemia mormo. The sequence continues at coordinate 19,177,720 of JAUPFN010000011.1, read as the reverse complement.
TCATCATTGACACTTCACTTTCACACAAACTACATATTGACGATTTGTGCAAACGCGCTAGAAGCACGATATACATCATGAGAAAGCTACGGGATTTAGCCAATAAGAACATTCTCATGTTGGTATACAACGCAATTTGTAAATCTCTCTTATCATATGGAATATTAATTTGGGATAGAACAGCCAAAACATATATGATAGCCTTAGAAAGAGCTCAGCGCGCTGTTTTAAAAGTAATGCTCAAAAACCATTTAGATACTCTACTGACTTACTTTACAAGGAAACAAATGTACTACGCGTTCGACAACTCTTTATCTGGAAAGCCGCAATTTTACACCATAATACAATTTTAAATTCGCCAGATTACCCCATCCTAATTAAAAAAAGGGTTTACAGGGTTCAAATTCCGAAAACTACATGTGCATTTGATAGACGATTTCCAATTTTTCTTTTCCCACATATCTACAATCAAGTGTGTCAAGTGTGTCAACGCTGCGATATTAAAGAGCTTTCTTTACGAATTGCTTCAAAGGAAATAATTAGATGGCTTCCTTCCGTTAACTACTTAGAAACCGAAAAAATTCTTGCTAAATCTTAGTCACTCACATATACACACACACACACACAAACGTACACACACACTCTCGCTCCCTCCTATACATATAAACACAAAAAAACTCACGCACAAAAGAAACATTCACTTATTCATAATATGTAAATCACGCAAAACACTCAGCAGTCTAAAATTAACCTACTGTGCCTGTTATTGTTATTTTTTTTCAAATTTTATTTTTAATTTTTCTTCTTGTTTTATTGTATAGCTTTATTAACTCCCTTGAAATTTTTGTTAATTGTATATACGGAAATCACTGCATGGTATCCACGCTACAGGCTTTGCCTAGTGTGGAGTCCAACAGAAATATAAACTATTGTACTATACTTTTAAACTAAGTAATAATAATAAATCTTATCTTATTTAATATAAATCAGAAATCAGTTCAGAGCGAGTCTCGAGTGAAAGCGAGAGAGCGGAACTTTATCATGTACTAACAAAGTTCACATCTAACAAATTAAGAAGTACACAGGTAAGAACAAAGTATCGTAACTCTGCAGCAGTTTATGATGTATACCAAACAATATAGGACGTGTATATAATGTGGGAATTTAAATTCTAATACCAGGTCTTATAAATTTAAGAACTAAATCCTTTTTAAGTTGAAAGCCCGCGGATCCCTGTGGGAATAGGAAACGTTAAGAAATACATTACATAGAGCTTTTTATACTACCGCCTCATTGGCTGAGTGGTTGGCGAACCTAACTACGAATCGATGAGGTTTGTGTTCGATTCCCAAGAGGTACAAACATTTGTGTGATGAGCATAGACGTTTGTATTTCTGGGTCTGGGTGTGTATTATGTATGTAACAGTATTTAAGTATGTATTTATATGTATTAGTATAATTGACTAACATTCATAACACAAGCAATTAATTTGCTTATTTGGAGTCAAATTGATCATTTGTGTAATATCCAGCGATTTTATATTATATTATCGTGTTTCTGTTACTAAATCCGTATAGAAAAGAGTTTCCAATTTTAAATTTATTGCTTTCATTGCTTGCATCTTGTTTAAAATCATTGCGTAGATAAATGTATGGACAAATAATTGAAAATAGATTTTTCATTTCAACAAACTATTTCAAATTGTATTTTTAAAATATTTGTAACAACCAACTTAATTTTTTTCCGAGACAACGTGTTTAATGCGTAAGTTTTTATAAATTTTAAGGTAATTAATCAAGTACGTATGTCGTGCGACATACGTACTTGATTAATTGCTTAATTATTATTTAAATTTGTTTATATGTTTAATCACTACTTATTTTCGGAGTATAATAATAATAATAATAATAATTCACGGGACATATTACACTTACTTATCTAACCCCAAAGTAAGCAAATTATTTGCTTGTGTTATGGGTGTTAGTCAACGATAGTAATACATAGAAATACATATATAAATACTAGAATATATATAATAAACACCCAAATCCGAAAATACAAATATTTATGCTCATCACACAAATGCTTGTCCCTGCCGGGGATCGAACCCGTATGTATGCAGAGATTATATTTATCATTGTTGTTCAATAGAAACAAAAGAAAATGTTACGTTGGTTTGGACCGACATGATCTGATGAGTCTCCAAAACTGTCGTGTTTGTGTGAAAAGAATTGTGATGTAATTCAAAGATAATAAAATGAAACAACTATAATAAAAATTGAAAGAAGCATGTCACAAGAATCTTTCTCTGTTTATCCCAAAGGTGATTTGGAATAAAGAAATCAGTGCATATTGAAAAACTACAGGAAAATGTTTATTAAATTAATTTTTTAATTTTTTTAAGCCTCGACTACATATTTATCGTAATATGTAGCTGAGTTTATGTAAAAAGTATGTTTTGAAAAACAATAATACCTACATGTCTTATAAAATGTTCTAGAAAAAATACAGCAACAGATGACAGTTTAGTATAGAACAAAAAGCTAACTTTATTTTTTATGAAAGAGACTTACCAAAATCTCTCATTTGTTCGCCGTAAGCTTCGCCTTGAAAGGTTGAGCTTATCGCATCATTCGTTTGGACGATTTGAAGTTGGCCTGGAAAAGTAAATGTTTTTTTTTATTTTTTTTGTTAGGAATGTTTTATTAAAAGCGACAAAAAGGAAAAGGTTTTACGAGTTTAGTACGAACTCGATTCTAGCCGTTTTTAATCTTTTAAGCAGAATCCGATTGTTTAAATATTTTTTTAATATCATACCATAGTAAACAAACAGAGTGTTCTACCGATAGAAAGAGACAACCATCGCCTGTAGACACCAAAGATGTTAATGGCGGAATTGTAATGTGAGAGTGAGAAGCACTGATGCCATTGCGGCAAAAATAAATAAGGCGGTGGTATCGTATCCGTGCGAGACGTTGCAAATCTATTATACCTCATAGTAGTCAGGATAGTGGCAGTGACATGTTTGATGTCTGGATGCCTGGAACTGCCTGGCTGTAAGGCAGATGTTATATTTTTTAAAGTGGGCCCGGACTCTTTGTCTGGGATTGTTATTACTCAATAATACTTGATCTAACCAATCTTAAGAGGCTTATCTAAGAATAAAATTAATCAATCTCCATTATATATATAAAATCGACCACCTGCCGTTTCGCACGGTTCAAAACAAACATACCTACTTGAAAGGTAAAAACTTCAGCGCCATTGGTGACGCTTTTTTAAATGTAAAACAATTTTTAATATTTGCTGGAAACATTTTTGCTGGTATGAAACAGTCCTTATTATGGACTATCAGTGTGAAAATCGTCAAAAATTTCGTCAAAATCGTTTAGCAATTTTTCGTATACAAAACATCAAAATATACAGTCTTTGTATACAGTCTATAACAAATTTGATCGTCTGCGTAAATCACCGCTTATTTTGTCTCGTTCATTATCACGTATTGCTACGTTGTAGCGGATGCGATAGACTGAGCTCTAAACTACACGCACACTTAAATATATTTTTAAATTATGAACTATAAAGCCCAAACTTTTAACATGTTCACATGTTCCCGCGACCTAAATCGTCAGATTTTCTAAATTTTAGCTCGCATTTAACCCACCATATTTCAATCTGACGGGCTTCAGTATTTTCATGTCACTGTTATTATTACACTTTAAAAATCTATAGACGCTTTCCCCACTATTGAAATCATTTTATAAGATTTTATAACCTTTTATTTTTCCATTCATTGATTCAGTCTGAACTTACTATTCTTGTTAGTTTTTTTGCGCCAGTTACGTTTATTATTACCTTTTTTCCTTGTCGTTTGATTATCTAATATTGATTTTGGTGTAGATGTGAATGCAGAAGGCGGCGCCGGAATTTCTGAAAAAACTCACCAGTTAAAAGTCACATCAAATTTTTATCCCTGTGAATTCATGTATGTGTGCAAAACAAATTATTACAATAATTAAAGATTTAGATATTACTAGGAGAATATATAAAATTTCAATGAAAAATAAATAGACAAAAGATAAATTGCCACGATTAATAATTTCCAGACTCGGAGCAAAAGAATCTATTGTGACGCAGACATACCAAAAATGGTGCATTAATATCCGTTACATCATGGCTTGCGAAAAACTTAACAAAAAGCAATACGTAATGGGTTTTTCTTTTCAAACAGTTAAATTGTTACTCTTTTATACAAAGATAAGATTCAATATTGTGTGTATTCATTTTCATTGGGCTTGATCTAAAATCTATACCAGGATAATCAATTTTGTTTCGAATTCAACATCCTTATTATCTTTCATTAAGGATGATCATAATAAGGGTAACATTAAAACAACCTACAGTTTTTCACTTAATAATTTTTATCTAATAGTGTACTTAATACATATATACTTAAAAATATGCAAATAAACATATACCAGGAGGATGGCGCTGCTACCCGTAATACAGGTAATCTTTACCTAGTAGGTATGGGTATCAATATGCACATTGTGATGTCATAATATATTACAAACCACACACTATAATTTAAGAATGTTTAGCCTGTTTGTAACAATCTCAATTAAGTTGGTAAATAAAGATATATTATTATAAAAAAGTATCTTTATATCAAAAAATTATAAGCGACGAAAAAGTTACACATTAAAATCAGAGAGTAAATAATCAATTATCCTTTGTTTTCGTAACCTTTGAATTGTTTTTTTTTTCAAAAATTATATGAGATAACTCTATGCCATATATTTTATCCAATAAAAGTAGAAATATCAAAATCAGAACACTTTGTAAAAAGTTATGCGTGGTCATACAATAAAATCAGTGAGTGTACAATCAATTGTCCCTTATTTTCGTACCCTTACGGTTAAAATTAAAAAAAAAATGAAATCGGCTGCTTTCGGGGTAAACCAATTTCAATAAAAAAAGAATCATCAAAATCGGACTACTCTGTAAAAAGTTATACGTGGTGTAACATCATTATCATTATTATTTATAATAAAACTAAGTTGATAAAATGTGCGTGTCGATAAAACTTAAAAAGGAGTCCCGGCATGATAAAGGGACATGTATAGTGTGATAGCCCTTTATCCCCCCTCTAACAAGAAAGTTCCCATTTTAACCTAAAGGGGGTAAAGATATAAGGGCTTTTCCAAGTAGTGGCGCCATCTATTGTCGAGTATTTGAACTTCATTCAGAACAACGATTATTTGGGTTGCATTTCGAAAGGCGCTGCGAGCAATTGCAGCATGTGTAGTAATGGCGCGAAATTTAAAATTCCAGTTTCAATAAAGTCTTAAATTACATTTGTTATATTTCAACTACCACGTAATCTCATATCAACCCCCGAAAAGCATCGAACTAATAACCTTCCCTGTATTTTCGTTGGTTGAAAACGTACAATTTGACTACGACATAATATTATACATTTGTTAAATGCCGTTAGTTCGATGTGATTCTAAGTATAACAAGAACTCTGATCGTGGAAATTTACATTCAAATATAGGTACAGGCTGAAATGTGAATGGTATTTTTATTATATTTATTTAAATATACACGTGGGTGGTAAAAGATTGTACATATTGAAGGATGGTGTTCAGTGCCCGATTCTGATACCGAATGTGTGAAATAAGTTCTTAAATATTGACCTTATTATCAAATTAAAATGTTTAGTACGTACACTCACGCATATATATTGTAGTCCACTGTTTACTAAGAACGATTTGCCGAATTTCAGACTTCGTAGACCCGTCGCTGTCTCCCGCGCGGTGATCATACTTTTGAATATATAATTGTTTTTTAGTTGAGGTTTGCTATGTAGTTATGCAATAATCTCTTTTTATTATATTTTTACTGGTTACATTAACTATCATATCTTTCAATATGTATTCTTATAACTTTCAACCTGTACATTAAATTATTAAATTATCATAATTAATTTAATATATTACCATCCAATTTGATGATTCCGTCGGTTTCACCAAGGGAATTTTTGGCGATGCATTTGTAGAATCCAAAGTCATCTTTAGTTATGTTGCGAATCTTGAGCATCATGAATTTGTTATAGCCACTGTCGACAGGGAACGCTTCGTATTTGCCACCTACAATTTCCATCTCTACTTAAATATAAAACCTGTATTAAACCTATATATCAACTTAATCCAGAGAGTTTAATGAACTACATACTAGAAAAGTTATGCTAAGTAGAATTCCATTCTTCATTCGAACCGCAAAGGACTGGAACATGCTTCCTGAGTCTATGTAGGAAATTTGTGTAGGAATTTTTAACTTTTTTAGTTTTTTTAACTTAATTTTGTATAATTTAATTTTTTGTTATATTCTACAGTGTTTTTTTCTAAAAAATAATAGGAAACACGCAAAATTAGCAACGCCACATACAGGCGCGGATCCAGCCTTCAAAAACGATTGTGGGCAAAACCATCCGAAAATCGGCCAAATGCGAGTCGACTTATTAACTAGTTCATAATCGATATAGTGCATTTCTGATATGTATATAATATATTATGACCTGACCCTGACCAAGATATTGTATACTGTACTTATTAATTTAAAGTAGGCAAAGCCGTGCGCCAAACACTACTCAGTTAATAAACGTGTAAAACGCTAGTTTGTTCGATAACAAAAATTACAAAAATAAGTAAGGGCCTCGGAACGCAGCATAGCTTTTATTAGTTTGCTGCGTCCTGAATCTCGCACGATTCATTGTTCTTATTATTAAGGCGTTATAGATCTATATTATTATTGATATCTACATATATGTGAAATCGCAATAGACTGTAAAAGTAATGTCACAAGTCTATTAGGGTTGTGGGCATGCCCATTGTGCCCACGGCGGTAGATCCGCGCCTGACCACATGCTACGCTAACCAAACCGCTGGCTGGTTCAAGATTTCTCTGGGCGCGGCAAGTCCGAGCAATGTTTAATTTTTCACGCATTTAAACACTTTAAATGCGTGAAAATAAGAAAATGATCTATACATATAATAAAATCGTAAGAAAGTCAACCCAAGTAGCACGTTAAACTGTATATAGGTTGCATTTAGGTTCATCTTTAAACTTAAAGTAGTATACTAAGCCGTACAAAGGCTGTAAAAGCGCTTCTACAGCCGATATAATACCAAAAAGGGTCCCAAGTTATACAGCTTATTGCGTTATGTAGGCTGCACAATAGCTATACAAGGTGTTATAGGCTGTACAATGGCTGTTATTTGGTGTATAAAGAAACTATACCACTAAGGATACTCTCTAGTAACTGTCTTGTACAGCTAAGCGTTAAATAATAGGCTGCACGATAGCTGTACAAGCTGGTATAGGCTATACAAAGGCTGTTATTCGGTGTATAAAGAAACTATAACACTAAATATACACTCTCGTATAGCTAAATGTTTTTAATAGGTGTTTGAAAATGATAAAAAGTAACAATCTGTTTTTGATATTGTATAACATTATATCTGCAGACGCCATAATTAAAAATATATTAATAAACGATAAATTCTTGGACTTGGAGCAATATTGAACGGTGTATTTAAAGTGCAAATTCTAAATTATTGGCAAATGATATATGTTTTACCTCAAAATATTCACGCGCCAACGAAATAATCAAGATAACACAAATAAAATCATTGCAAAATACGGTAAGTGTTTGTGTTTATGGTTAGAATATACAAATATTTATGATACAATATTGTATATAAAGGCATAATGATCATAATATAAGTTGCTTGTCACGATATAGCTTTAGCTATTGCTAAATATATCTTTTATTTAACAATTTATTTCTTTAATGTTGTTTTTAATACACAATAATGGCGACGCTTTGTTATACAACCTAAAGTGTATTTGGAGCGTGATATACTGCAAATAGCTGTGCTGAATCTCTTTTTTATTCTATTATACGGCAATTGGCTTTTAATTACCGTCCAATACACTTTATTACTACCTATTGTACAGTTATTGGCTTTTAATCACTTAACTTATGTTTAGAGATGCGTACAAAATTGAAGAACCCTAAATACAAAACATATGTTTGTCACTTGATTTCGCTATTGTGATGTATTGATTTCGGTCATTTGACTTTACAACTAAACCAACTTATTGTTAAATTTAACTTATGGGATATGTATTTCAATCATGTTTTACTTTATTTTTCTGGGAAATATGCGTTATAAAATAATAAAAACAATTGAGAAAAGCCAAAACTGTATTTGTATCGTACCCAGTTTGTGAGAGGATAAAGGTCAATTATAATGGCCAAGAAAACATGATATAACTAAGTTGATCAAGAACGAAAAATCTAGTCCTTTAAAGATTGGTCTATCACAAAAATATTTTTAAGAAGAATACGTTATTTCGTGCTTGTGATTTAACATTTTCTTCAAAGAGAAACACATACTCTCTTGCCTGTAATTGTATCTAAGTGTATAATATTTTAAAAAGGATTGTAAGTATACATATATACAGGGTGTTGCAAAAGTGGTACAGTAAGCCGAAAGGGGGTGACTCAGGGGGTCATTCTTAACAACTTTTGTTTAACGACTTTAGGAATTTCGCGAAAAAAATATTGATTCTCCATAGAAACTGTTGGTCACGTGACTTTTCACAATGGAAAAAAAAAATTGTTTTTCGCGAATTTTCACAAATTGTTGAACAAAAGTTGTTCAGAATTACCTTCTGAGTCACCCCCTTTCGGCTTACTATACCACTTTTGTAACACTCGGTATAGTAACAAGTTAAAAAATATATATATATATATATATATATTTTCTCAGTGTATAGATTTTTATTTCTCTTTTTAACTCTTTTTTTATATATTCTTTGAAGAATAGACCAATTGCCTTTCTGACAGGCAGGTCGTAAAAGGCGACCGATGGGCTATGCGAGTCACTTCCATCGTGGTTACTAGGTGATAGAGTTCTGCATTGGCTCGACCGGGTCTGTTATCACCGCCTTATCTATTCCTGCTGCAAAGCGTCAGTGCTAGTCACTGTCATGTTCCGGTTTGGAGGGTAAGGTGGCTGGTAAACTTATGCATGTAGCATAAGACCTCGCCACAAGATAGCAGCGCACCATTAACATTGTTGCTGTCTATAGGCGATGGTTGACTCTTTCCATCAGGAGACCCATCTGCTTGTTCGCTATCTTATGACATAAAAAAAATTCGAATATTATAAATTACCAACCAAGTAACCTTAATGAAGAAGATAATAAATCAGAAAATAATAAATAAAAGAAACCCAAAAAATAATAAATCAGATAACCTACAATCACTTTTTAATGTTTTTGTTACGGAACCCTTTTCCTTGAACATTAATAAAAATGACGATTGTAGGGTACCTGATTTAGTAATTTTTCAGCTTTATCTTCATCACGATTACTTGGTTGGTAATTTTTAATATTTAAATATTCCTTTTCAATCTTCCTCTTAATTTTTTCCACATGATATTAACTATGCAGATATAAAAATAGCAAATAACAATGTTCTCAGTAATACAGCCTTGAGCTGTACTACAGCTGTATATGTAGATTTTTTAACACCATTGGCTACATAACAGTCTACAATTACACTATAAATATTAGCTGTAGAACGGTGATTGCATGTCCCATTTTACAGAAACAAGCGTTGAGTGATACTATAATAACACTTAAAGCTGTAATAAATTCCCGTGCTAAACAAAATACAGCTAATGTACAGCTTTAAGGATTAAAATTAGCCTAATGAGTTACAAAATACTTAAAGCTGTACAGTAGTGTATTAATATTCAGATATAACGCCTAAAGCTTATGCGAAACTGTAAGAAAGGCCTTGTACAGCATTAGGCTGTATAAAAACTCATAAAGGTCTCTTATACCGATAAAAGCATCTTTTTACACCATTGTACGGCTGCAATTGAACTTTAAGTAATATATGAGCTGCTTTATGGGTATTAAACATGCTTGATTGCTGCTGGCTTGCTTGGCTTGCTTTGAGTTTACCCCAGTATGTCGGGGTAAACTCAAAAAGTACTGCATGGATTTACTTCAAATTTTGCTTGAATATTACTAACGGTCGAGTAATAGGTCGGGTCAACATATAGGCTACATATTATTACGCTATCACCTACGGGGGAGGAGCTGTGTGGAGTAAACGAAGTAGAAGTAAGAAGGCAACAGCTAGTTTTAAAATACAAATTTTTCATTTCTCACAAAAAAGGAATTGTCATCATGACTGAACGTAAAAATGGCATGTTTTCTTAATTTTCCGATTGACCTTCCCTTACACGATGTGTGTTTGTATATAATTTAATTATTATTTTATGTTAGCTGGATAGGAAAACTTGCAGATATGCCATATGATGGTAAATGGTCGAAGTTGCCAATTTTATGCCTATTATCACTGATATTACGATGTAGAACGTTTTTTAGAGGTAATCGCCTCTGCAGTCTAGTGGATCGCCTCTGTGGTCTAGTGGTCCAGCCTTGGTGTTGACCACATGAGGTCTCGGGTTCGATTCTTGGGTCGGGCACTCAAAAAAGTGTTTTTTCAGTTTTCTGATAAACACTATGTTGCCCGGGATTGGAAAGTGCCCGGTTGGCGATAGGCTTGCTACTTATCACATTTGTGGGACCAAGTATCTTCGGCTAATCGTGAGTGGACTTGTTGTACTTCTGCCTACCTCTTCAGGGATACTTCGCATAAAAACTTCGCATGTTTTTTTTTTTCAAATTGAACTTAAACAATTGGTCTAAATGACCGTTACTCGAAAGGGGCGAGCAGAGCGCTCAGCAATAGTTTAAATTAAATGGGCTTATACCCGCCCTAAGAGTGTCTCCCAAAAAACCTCGGGTTAGGGCAGTATATAGACAATGAGTGGGAGCAGGACAAAATTTTGCAGTGTAGGCTGTGATGGGATCATCAGGATCGGATAGGACGTGACGTGACCTTCTCAGTTTGTCATGGGTGATCGTTTCCGGTCCGGTAAACGGCCACGGCTCTCATTTAGATGAGAAGGTTTGGGTATCACGCTTTTTCAAAGTGGCGTTGTGACGTCTCTTTGAATTGTTTTTGTAAAGTTAGTAACGCTAGGTCTTTGTGAAGATCTAATAAAAGAGTGATATCAGAGCAGACGTGTAGATATCTACCATTTAGTATTCATAATGGTGTTGACATGTTTAGCTCGAAATTGCCTTCCGACTGGCTTATGTTGAATAGCCTAAAGGCATGATCGGTCGTTGGTTTAAATATAGACATATTGAAATAAAGACGGGAAAAACAAGGAAAACCATAGTTTTAAAATAAGATTATACACTACATTACATAGTTATTTATTTTTTTGTAAATTTAAATAACTACATACAGTACCCGGCGATAAATATTGCACATCGACCTTTGGAAAGAGACAATCGGCTAATTTCGGCTTCGTAGAGCGTTATCTCTGTCGCACAAAATACAAACAGTCCGGTACCTATTAGGAGCTGTTAAAACAAGTATGATTTGCTTCTTTTGATATTTTTATTCTTTGTATAAAATACACTAATTTTTCTATAAGTGATGGCTTTAGGTTGGGGTAAAATAAAATAAAAAAACATTTTTACATTATGTTTACGTATTTAATTATTTTGGAACATTACAGCTTTAGTGTACATAATAAACACCATTATACCTATTGCTAAAATGAGACATTGCAATAAAAATAATAATAATTCTAATTCTCAATTACTTCCATTTCACTATCTGTGCTCTCAAAGAGGTCAATATCACTGTCACTATCAGCCGTATTTATTACTAATCTATCAGTGTAATTGTCTAAACTGTGTTGAATGCTTCTATATTCATTCTCACATTTGATTGCATGATCGCAAACCTTTTTCCACTCTTCAGCGCCGATCATGTTTACTTTTTCAGTCAATAATGTTTTTACTGTAGTTAAGTTCATACCCACATTTCTAGAGGCTACATATACATAGCCTTTCAGTTGAGACCATATATTTTCAATTGGATTAAAATCCGGATGATATGGTGGCAATCGCAACACAGTGTGCCCATGTTCGGCAAGTATTTTGTCCACAGAAAACTCTGTATACCTCTCCTTGTGCTGACATATAATAGCGTAAATCTGGGTTTTTGTTAATTTTGGATCAACTGGAATTTCATGTCTGTTTAACCAGTTGATCATTTCCCGTTTAATGGTGTTTGAGTTGGGGGGTCTCTCAACATACTTGTTGTGATAGGGTGCGTTGTCGATAACTAGAACAGAATCACTGGGTATATTTGGGATTAATTGGTTAACCAGCCATTTCTCATAGTTATCGTTATTCATTTCATTGTGATAGTCACCTGTAGTGTCCGTGGATTTATACGTTAAAAAAGCACCGGGTACAAAGCCTTTTTCATTTCCCGCATGAACTATTATCAAACGTTGACCTTTTGAAATTGGCTTTTTTACTCCTTTTTTCTTATCGTCACTCCAAGATTTCCCTTTAGTGTGGGATGCATGTATATATGACTCATCCATGTAGACGATATTTTTTCCTGTTTCGCGAAATTTGCGTATTTTATCAAGGTATTCCATTCGTTTGAGACTAACGTCGTGCTTTTCCATTAGAATTTTTCGATTATCTTCCATTTTAGTGAACTGAAATCCCATGTCATGAAGTATTTTTTTCAATGTTTTTTCAGACCCATTGTAATTAATAGCTTCAGATAACTTAGCTTTTAATGATTTTATTGTTGGCAGTTCATTAAATCGTAAGTGAAAATCATACTCCATTCTTCGAACAACATCGTAATCAAAATCGTCCATATCCAAACGAAATTGCTTTTTTGGTCTCCCTTTTTTTGGAGTGCTGAACTTAATTTCAGTCGAATGTGTTTCAGTACTGACTTCGTTTAATATATTGTTCAAAGTTCTTCTTGAAATTCCAGTGGCATTTGCAACTCGCTCTTGAATCTTCTTAAAATAACAACTTACATTTTCATCTACTTTTTTTTTAAATCTATCAGCTTCGCTTACAAAGTATTTATAAACATTGTAGATAATTTCACGTGACTGACCTCGTAAAGGTTTCCCTCTTTTTCCGAAAGATGCCATATTACAACTTTAAATTATTTAAATTTGTGGGTGTTATCAACTCTAAATATATATTTTTTTTCGGGACGCGACTGCACTCTATCGTACTTGAACAACGACTGACTAAACGTCACATAGGTAGTGTGGGACAGAGATAACGCTTTACGAAGCCGAAATTATCCGATTGTCTCTTTCCAAAGTTCGATGTGCAATATTTATTGCCGGGTACTGTACTTATCGATGAATAAAAATCACTTCAAGGATAATTTATAAACCTTATCATCTTATTCGGTACAACAAATCAGTTCAATATGGTTCAATTCTATTTTTCCCGAATGTAATATAACCTACAAATGTATGAAATTTTTAACATATGCGCGGCGACACGTTTCCTTCCCAATGGCGTATCTATTATAGTATAGTGGTCTGTGATAAATATGCAGCTCAATATTTATAAAACAGATGCAAAACAACATTTCAACTAGTTAACATAATGTAAGCTAGTTACGAAACGGGTAATTTAAGCCCATTTTCGAAAATTGTAGTTTGGTAACTAAACTTTTCTAATAAAATAATTATAACATAAACGCTTTATAGAGGCAACTAGTTCAACATTATTTATGAACTTATTTTAGGTCACGCCACTCTTTGACTAACAAATTGACGTAATTAATGAATGTAACAGATAGTCCGTATCTAAATTTTAATAGCAGTGGAGTTCCAATCCTACTAATATTATAAAATATGCAAAAGTATGTTTGGATAGATGGATGTTTTTTACCCTTTCACGCCAATACGGCCGAATCGATTTGGATGAAATTTGGCACACATATAGAGATGATGACCTGGAATAGCACATATAGTTTTTTTTTTTGTATCATAAGATAGCAAACCAGTAGATGGGTCTGCTGATGGATAGAGTCACAAAAGATTTTAATGGTGCGTTGCTATTTCGTGGCGAGGTCTATTGCCACATGCATAAGTTTACCGGCTACCTTATCCTCCAAACCGAAACACGTCAATGACTAGCACTGACGTTATTGCGGCAGGAATAAGTAAGGCGGTGGTACCAGACCCGGGCGAGCTAATGCAAAACTCTACCACCTAGTAGCTACGACGGTAGTGACTGGCATAGCCAATCTGTCGCCTTTTACGACCTGCCTGGCAGAACGGCAGTTGGCCTATTTTACAAAGGAGCCCGGGACTAACTCGGGGAAAAGTTCGCGTTACAGTTTAACTAGCTTACATTATGTTAACTAAAACAATTAACGTTTACTAAAGCAATTTTGCCAGGTTGTTCGTAAAAGGAAAACGATTGGTTAGCAACGTAAATACCATCAGAAATGTATATTTTTTCTATATCATGAAATAGTTAGGAAAACCACTCGTTTGTTTTCTATTTTATGGTGTAAAAAAATTCCATTACTATCTGCACAAATAAACATGGATATTGTTATATGGATTTTATTTCTTACAGATAAAAGACACGCCAGCGTGAGACTGTGCCTTATTGTATATGAAGCGTGAATTTTAACTCACAGCTGTAATCATGTAAAAAGGGAGAAGAAAGAATGTTTTTTTTTTGTAAAATAGAGTTATTATAAAAGATATAAGATAGGTTTCTAATACTAATCCACGTAAAATTAGCATTTATAATTTATTTACTGGTTCGATTAAATAAAAAGTCCTTAGTTTTGGTTTTTACACTGTAAGTAGATAAAATATGTTCTGAATACTCATTTCACCTTTTATCATTGTCTATTAAAACATGGATAACCTACATTATTGTTATATACCTGATTAATTAAAGAGATCATTTGAAAAACCTTGCTATCTACATTTACGATATTTCACATGTTTGTTTTATATTTTTGAATGATAAAAAAATATTGTGTGACTATATTAATATTTATTAAAAATCTAATGAATATTATTGTTTTATTTTACTACAACCAAAAACACTAACATTTAAATTGGTTATCGATAAAATAAGGAATATCGATATATTCCGCAAGTAGCTAAACCCCTGTTTTACTATGTTGGCAGTATTGCTTATTCAGCCATATACATGAAGCTGTATTATATCTGGAGGCAACACTTCTTAAACCAAATTTTAAATACTGCTGTCATTTTCTGAGGTCTAACCCTCGCTTTCTAACACAGCTGTATAAATAGAGATGGGGAGACACCTCACCTCATAGACAGAGATATAACGTAAATATTTGTTTCAATTGATTAATACGATTGCTAGTTCCACCTATACCTAATACTTAATGGCCGTATACAATGACCATACAACCAATAGACCCCTAATAACAGGCGAATGGCTTCTGTCAACATATCTGACCTATAGTTCCGATGTAAATGTCCATGCACCAATTCCCAATCAGTGTCGACCAATCGGATTCTCTGTACATCACTATCTTTCACTGTGGCCTTGAGTAAGCCAATCACGATGTTGCAGCTCAGCTCAGCTAGTTGCCAGAATGCATTCAATACGGAAAATTGAACATTAGGCGTCTATGGGCTGTGTGGTCGATGGCCGTTAATAACTAATACCACAGATAATATATACATGGGCACACAAAAGTTTTGCACTTCTAGCTAATCGGAACTATTTGAATTTCGAATGTTATATTTTTAAAACGTTGCAACCTTATTAGTAATAAAAAAAACAATTCGCGGGAATTGATTTATCAATTGTTTTTTATCACACATCAAAGTTCTACGTACGCAACGAAAATGGAATTAAGTCGAAAAGATTTTAGAGCGATGATTTTTTATGATTTTAAAAGTTCTCTTTCTCCGCAAGACTGTGCCGCTCGTCTTCAAAATGCTTTTGCAAGAGAAGCACCTTGTTTGAGCACCGTGAGGCAATGGTTTGCTAAATTTGAGAGAGGTCGAGTTTCTTTACGTGACGAATTTCGTGAAGGGCGGTCTTCAACTGCATCAACGAAAATAATGCGGCTATTGTTAAGCGGCTAATTGAAGAAAACCCCCGGATTACCTATGAGACAATTTGAGGACTATTGGGGATTGGTATGAGCTAAATTCAGAAAATTTTACACGAAGAATTAAAAGTTCGGAAACTTTGTTGTCATTGGATTGGAGCAGAAGCGGGCTCGAGTGGAATAGTGCTCACAGATGCTACTGAAGTACGACCACGGAAGTTCTACTGCTGTTTATGACATTGTCACAGGAGACGAAACGTGAATTTATTGTTTTGAACCCGAAAAAAAACAGCAATCTCGTGAATGGGTGTTTGAAAATGAGAACAGGCCAACAAAAGTGAGACAGGCGAGAAACGTTACCAACGTTATCAAACGGTACCAAAAAATGATCGCGTTTTTTTTTCTCAGCTACGGGTCCCACCTGTACAATTCCACTTATATTTACTTATTATGAATATATTTATTTTGACGACATGTTAATCTACACGCGGGCGAAGTTGTTCGGGTGAGCTAGTATTTAAATAACGACACTGATTTTTCATAATGCTCACTTGAAAGTTGTTAAAAATCTGTGGCATGAATAGAGTTACTGAAGTAATAGATCGGTTTCGAGTTTATAATGTATATATAATTAGACACGCCTACTCGTGACGTATGCGGTAGTAGGGCTGCGGTAAATAACGTCTCTCTGCGCACTCTCTGTCAGGCTGCCGAACGGGTAACTGTGTCAGTGGAAATTATTTGTGTTTTATTGGTGCAGGTACCAAAAGTGACAGAGAGAAAGTATGTAGTAGTAATCTAAATGCATTAATATTGCAACTTCAACTGCGGTCTTCTAATATCCTGTCCCTATGTGTGAACTCTAAATTAAATCTTTACCAAATTAATAGTGGGGGTCAAAAATAAAAATACAAGTACAATATTTGCTAGCTGATAACACTTGTTTGGCAAATGTCTTTTTGCCTTCAAATTTGTTATTTGTGACATTTAGATTTCGTTGTTAGTTAATAATTATTGTAAATACCCTGAGGATGCTTGTGTAAGCGAAACCGGCCGGAAATTGAATATTACTTGTACTGTTTCACAATAATTATATTATTGTGAAACAGTACAAGTGTTATCAGCTAGCAAATATTGTGTTAAAATGGAGTTTCACCAAGTGCCGACGATAAAAAGTGTAGAATATAAAAATAAAAGTAAATTTTTACAATCGATTCACAAATGAACTTGTTCTAATGTAAAAATCATTGAAAAATATAAGGTTATTCCATAATAGGTGAAAATATGTTAACCCAGTATTCGGTATGTCTAATCAAAGATATCCAGCTTAAAAACAAATGCTATTGAAAGGTCTAAAACTTTTTGATTTGTACGAATTATATTTCGTATACGAATGAAATTTCATACAAATCAAAAAGTTTTAAAACCCTTGAATGACGTTTGTTTTTAGCTAGATATCTTTCGTTAGACGTACCGAATGCTGTAATAAAATATTTTAGGAATGACTTTATATACAGCTGAATTGAGAACCTCCACCATTTTGGGAAATCAGTCGAAATGGACCAACCCTGTTAGTTAAAAATATTAAATATAGAGGAAATGCAAATGAAACACTGACAAAACAGATATAAAATGCGGACATGTAAAGATAAGAGGAAGACTAAGATTGTCGTATTAAAATCAAATTGATTGCATGTAGGTATGCTGTCCAACGGCAGTGCTGAGAATCCTGTGAAACTAAAGAGTTTGTAGAGGAAAGATAAGAGATACTTGCATCTCTAAGTCGTCTGTGGATAAGAGCAAGCAAAGTAGGATTACTTGGACCATAATATATAGCACTAGGACACTCCATGGCATAAGTCTTCATGATGTATTTTTAAGTAAATTTCGCCCATAAGTACAGTGACTTGTTATCGATATAATTCTTCATACAAACTTTCATCCACTATTTCAGTACCTTAGAGGTTTTAATTTTAAATAAAATTTAGTAGTTTTAGTTACCTTCATGCCTAATTTCATATAAAAAAAAATCATTAAAAATTTAATAAAAAAGTGTTATAGACAGACCGACAGTCAAACTTTTGTATTTATAGTATTAGCATGGATTGGTTACGTTTCTAAACATAGTTAACTTAATGTGTGTGCAAGAAAGTGACTAAATCGACAGTGGTTTGCGGCAGTTTCAGACACTCAGCAACAAAGTATTGGAATGATCTACCACCTCCTCTACGAGAATTGGAGATGAAAAACAATTTTAGAAATAAATACAAGGAGTATCTAATCAACACTCAAATCTAATAATAAAATGACATATATTAGCTGTGCCTACGAAACGGAAAAGTTCTAAAATAAAAACGCACACAGTTCCCGGTCCCGTGGGTTTTCTGGGATAAAAACTATTTTATGTTCTTTCTCAAGTCTCAAACTATATTTGTACTAAGTTTCATCTTAATCGGGATAGTGGTTTAAGCGTGAAAAAGAGACAGACAGACAGAGTTATGTCGCATTTTTAATATAAGTATAGATTATTATTCTATTAATTTCGGGAAATAAATAATATTATTACTCTAAATATTTTTAAGATCGCTCATATTATGTTATGTCACTTAATTAGTACCATGAATATTCAATAAATACTAATATTTATAAGTCATATTTGAACAATTTGAGCATAATATAAATTAATTAATTCTAATAATTATCATATTATCATTCAAGCCTTGTAATTAATTAAGGAATAATTTGTATATAGTTGTATAGGAGAAGTTACATTTTCTTACAAACGGTACATTCTAATTAACTAATGTAACCGTATTACCGATTGGAGAGGAAAAAAAAAATTGAAAAACGCTCATTTTCAGGGCTCTGGCATACGATTGCGAATTATCTTACCTTGTGAAATGCACTTACATATTTTATTCTATATTCATTTTATAAACGTATTTGTATTTCAATAAAATATTTCTGTACTAAATTAATTTCCGTTACACTTCTTTTATGTATTTATTTATACTTTATTTATACTGCCAGGTTTCGAGAGCGCTCAGCGTGGTTTGGCTGATATTGAAAATCAGCGTTGGGATAAAAATCTCAACATTAGCTGAGTGTTGAGCATTTTGAGACATCACACC
This sequence comes from Apodemia mormo, assembly GCA_036924255.1. Classification (NCBI taxonomy): domain Eukaryota; kingdom Metazoa; phylum Arthropoda; class Insecta; order Lepidoptera; family Riodinidae; genus Apodemia; species Apodemia mormo. The sequence goes on along the minus strand of JAUPFN010000011.1, from coordinate 19,158,519 downwards.
ACTCAATGCAGTTAACGTGGACATCAAACGCTAGATTAAAAAAAATAGACTCTCTGTAAGTTCTAGATTATTCTATTTTATTTATGTATGCCTAATTTTTTGCCTTTTTATGTAAAAATGTAACAAATATAGTCTATGTTTACTGCACTAGCGTCTTTTTATGTACCACTCTGCTTTGTTCATATATATATTTTTATTTCAAGTTTTTGTATTTGGTGGTATCTTTTTTTATATATTGTCAAATACCTAATTATACTGTCCTGTTTTTATCCTTTGTATTTTTATTTTGCTACTGTATGTTAATTACTGTAAGTGTTGTGGTGTATGTCTTAAATAAACGATTTTTATCTATCTATCTATCTAAATTGAATTGTAAAGAACACTCCATACATTATTTTCTTTTGATAAAACCTTAAAGTTTAATATATTCGCTAAAACTCTATATCAACTCCTTAACTTATCTGCATTTAATATATATTTTTTAAGCTTGGGGGTTTAAGTTAACGTAAATTTCTATACTCTGATTTTTAATTCGATTCCAGATTTGACAATTTCATTGTTGCAACGTTATGACAAGTACTAAATAGTGACGTTGCGAAATTATTCGATACGGTAATGGAATATTTCCGGATCGATTCCTCTCGTTTAGTAGTATATCTAAACAACTACTACTTTAACAGAAACTAAATATATCAGGAAATTAAATATTTCTGAACGGATAATTTAGTTATGACGATTAATTTTAATAAAATTAGATTTTAATTACAAAAATGTATTATCTTTTTTATAAAATAAAGCAGTGGTTACTAATTAATAAATAATTATTATGAATAATTATGTATTTATTTAAATAAAAATCAATAATTTAGTCTTTAATTGGCACACCAATATTATAATTAAATAAACATAAATCGCGATTGTTTACCGATTTTTGTGTTCATCACTACACTATTATATGTGGTATCATTATTTTACAAAATGACAGTACCTAATGTCAAATGTGGAATCGAATTATAATTCCGAGTATAGTTCTCTCCATAGTAGTATGTGGTTAAGATTTATTCTATATTGTATCATCTGCCTTTCTACCAGATTATTATATCAGCTCTTCTCATGTTCCGGTTTGGAGGGTAAGGTAGCCGGTAAAATCATACATGTGGCATCAAGACTCCGCCAAAGGATAGCAACGCACCATTAGCATCTTTGGTGTTTTTACATCAGGAGAGCCATCTGCTTGTTTGTTATATTATAATATAAAAAAATAAAATATAAAAAAGTACAAAGAGGCAATTAACCAACTTTAAAAAGAAACTTTATAAATGTACCATCTGCAAATAAATAATGATCGATTTGTGTTCATACATTCATAGCCCATAGGACACCAAAGATGTTAATGGTGCGATGATACCTGTGAGGCGCGATGGCAATGCCACATGCATAAGTCTACCGCCTACCGCACTCTCCAAACCGTAATACGACAATGCCAAGCATTGATGCTATTGCGACAGGTGTAAGTAAGGCGGTGATACCACATACTCATTGACTATAGAGCCAAATTCTCTGCAAATACTCGAGCGAGACGTTGGAGGGTTGCGCTGTGCCGTGCTCCCGGCTGCATGGGTACCACCATTTTGCTTGTTTCTCCCGTGAAACGGCTTTGCTGTGTTTCGGAGAGAAGAGTAAGACAGGCAGTGTAATTACTGGCACCGAGACTTAAGATGTTATGTCTCAGGATAGGCAACACATAAATGGGTTACCTGGGCTAGTTCCAGGTAAGCTAGTTTATGTTCATTGGCAAAGTCAACCACTTACCATAAGGTTGCACATCTGCCAGTTGCCAGCCTATCCAACTAACATAAAAAACCTAGTAGGTTGTAATCTTTTGGGGTCATTGGAAAATAAAGCATCATGATTCTCAGTAAAAAGGAAATTGGCAAGGACTTGGAATATGTATTGCACGTTTTTCAAACACGTGATTTCAGCGTTTACTTCCACTTTTTATTTATTGAAACATCAAAAGTCTATTTAAGGTTATACCAAGAAAATATACTTAGAAAACTTTCTTGCAACAGGTGAACTTTAAAGAATATCACGAACATTATAAAATATATTAAGCGTTTTTACACTGAAATATTTATTGAAAATTTTTGATTGATAAAAATTTTAATTTTAAATAATGAATTTAAAAATAAAGTTTAAGTAGGTATATTAAAAAATACTTGATGTTCTTTACGTTAAATAAAACGATGTATAAATATTGTTTTTGTTTATAAATACAGTAAGTTTGCCGGTATCCCATCTATTTTTTTATAAGACGTTTTTATCAAACTGTTGTATGATTCTATAGTCATTTTTTAAATATTATACGTTGCTACTACTATTACGTACTAGGTAATCTTTTTTTAAATATTATACGTTGTAAAATTTATCTTATTAAATATTAAAAGTCGGTTAAAAATGGCTGATTTGGGAAGCCATATTGTCGCCTCTGTGGTCTAGTGGTTCGATGTCAGTGTTGACTACATGAGATTCCGGGTATGATTTCCGGGTCGGGCAATTCAAAATTGCCCGGGATTGGATGAGTTGGCGATAGGCTTGCCATTTACCACTTTGTACGACTAAGTTTCTTCGGCTAATCGTGGGTGTACTTCTGCCTACCTCTTCGGGAATACGGGGTTGAAGATACTTTTAAGGTATATATTTTGAGATTTAGAAAAGCTCAGCCGAGCACATAGAGCTGTCTATTCCGGTTATCTCAAGAAATACGCTGAGCCGTAGTCATTATCACGTCTCTAAAATGCGGCGATGGGAATCGCCACCTATTTTGCCAACCGACAAACCGGTGAAATCGAGTGTATTATGAACGTTTATTGTCATTCGGTTGACCCTATTAAGGATCTCCCGTGTTGGTCCCGGGTTTTTATGAAGAATAGGCCAATGACCATTCTGCCAGGCAGGTCGTAAAAGGCGACCGATTAGCTATGCGAGTCACTACGCTACGGCTACGAGGTGGTAGAGTTTTACATTGGCTCGCCCGGGTCTGGTACCACTGCCTTACCTATTCCTGCCGCAACAGCGTTAGTGCTAGTCACTGACTTATTTTGGTTTGGAGGGTAAGGTAGCCGGTAAACATGCATGTGGCATTGCCAGGAAACAGGGGAGTCATCTGCATGTTTGCTATCTAATAATATAAAAAATATCATCATGCCGTATCCTTACTAGGATTTATTTTAAGATATCAAACAAGCAGATAGGTCTTCTGATGGAAAACATCAACCATCGCCTATAGACACCAAAGATGTTATTGGTTCGGTGCTATCTTGTGGCCGGGGGGCAATGCCACATGTTACCCGCTACCCTACCCTCCAACCCAGAACACGACAAAATGACAAGTGTCGCAATAAGTAAGGCGGTGGTACCAAATACCCTAGCGAGACGTTGCAAAACTCTACCACCTAGTAGTCACGATGATAGTAACACGAATAGCCAATCGGTTGCCTTTTATTCATCTGGCAGAACGGCCGTTGGTCTATTTTGCAAAGGAGCCTGGACCAATACAGGGCAAAGTTTTGTTAGTAAAATTAAGTTAGTTCAAAAACAGTAAATAATTTTTTTTTCGCATCCTTTCAGTACACAAATTAAGTTTGGTTAATAGTGTGGCTAAATATTTTGAGTGAATTTAGAGTGAATAGAAAATAAAATGCTAAACGAGTTAGTGGGGATACGAGAAAGGCGATAAAAAACTCCATACTGTTCTCCTGTAAACTGTTTTAGACTTTTTACAGAGAACGATCTAGTGGCGTGTTGCAAATTGCTGTTACGCAGTGAAAGTGAAACATGAAAAAAATGCTAAAAGAGAAATAAAAATCATAGAGTTTCGCTGTAATGTATCGTTATTGTTAAACCAAAAAGCATTGCATATACTTTACGTTGTTTATGCCAAATTAAGACGACCGTTTAAAGTGCCGTAAATTATTATCATTGCAATGTTATTTATAAACGAGGCGATCCAGTAAATCCATTACATATCTTGGCCGCCCGTTGGTCCAGTAGTTAGCAAAACTTTCGATTCCCGACAGGGACAAACATTTGTGTGATGAGCATAGATGTCAGTCTTTCTGAGTTTGGGTGTTTTTAACAGTGTTTATATTATGTATAATATGCGTTTGCTGTCACGTGCCTTAACGTTTATATTTGCCGATATTATATTCTAAAAATGTATAATTTAGTTTTTATTAATCACTACTAAAAATATTTATTTTAAAAGATAAGAAAATCTTTATCTTTTAAGATAAATAATTTAGTTTTTTTGTTATCTCCTTATCATAATTAATCATTTGAAGCAATGTTATATACATCATTCTTAGAGGAAATAAGCCTTTTCTTTATCGTGCGTTTAGTGGCGTCAATATGTGAAAGAATAAGCAGCAAGACGAGATATGAATATAACAGGTTTATTTATGTGAACCGACACTAATAATGGTCTATTGGTAGAATTATTGATATAGTGATACGAGAATTTGATTATTCAGTGAGCTCTGGAGCGGAGCTGGTTATTAATATATGTACATATGAATACAGACAAAATAAAGGAGTGACATGGATCAATTATTAAATTATAGAATAAACTATATAATGCTTTTAGAATCGTGTACCACTTAAATCGACATGTGATTAATACCCAGTTTATATATGTGTAAAACGACATTTCGAGTTCGAGTTTCGAGTAGTAAGATTTTTTAACGAGGCGTAAAACTGTTCATATAAATGTCAAATTACCAAATGTCTAAATACCTTGTGGAACGCCGTTATTTGTGAAATAGTGCAAGTTTTTGACAAAATCAACTTGTGGAACGCCTTGTTATAGTAAGGGAGCCCAAGAGCGGATTTTTCCATTTACTTTAGTGCGTTAGATTAACATACGGGGGCTACCTCGTATACTGTTGAGGCTTTCCACCAAATATAAGCTTTTTATATAAAGACGGGTAACTATGGCAGAAAAAAAACAAAATTACAATAACTTCGGCTTGTGTAAATTATCAGATTATATTTTTATCGTTATTTTTACATAATTTTCTGTATGATAAAAGAAAATTTAGACACGCTCGAGAATGTCAAAACAACGTTTCCTTTGCAACTTTGTGACTCTCCCACTCCCTTACCCTACACTTGAATCGGCAGATTTTCTAAATTTTAGATGGCAATTAATCCACCATACCTTAATCTGTCGCGATTTAGTGTTTCCATGTCACTTTTTTAACATTTTTTTATCTGTAATTTTTTTCCTCACCATTGAAATCAAAAACATCCTTTATTTTCCTATAATTTAATCTACAAAACCCAGTAAATAGATCCCTATGACGTTCGAGTAAATACCCATTCAGCATCTTGGGCTCCCCTACTATTATTATTAATTTGGTTGGAAATGGTTACTGCTACGAATGATAGATCGTTGATTGTAAAAACTCAGCATATGTGACATAATATTTACGTTCAAAAAACTATAACGCTTAATTTAAGAACCAACACCAAGTATCAGTGAACCTACTGAGTCAATGAATTTTATCGTTATTAGTGGTCGTAGTACAAACTTCTAAGTTGTATTCTTACTACTTGGAAACACTTAGGAACACAGACAACCACGATTACTACGTAGATTCACTGAGATATTTATATTCTAATGGTTTTTTTTCGAACTGATTTTAGGCAGTTAGTTTGTTACCATTGCTATAAAACGCGAGCTAATTGTTCAGTCATAATTTGAGCTAAGAGTCCGCCTGAAGGGGTCTCCTTTGACGATAAATGGGATAGTGACATTAGGATTTCGACTCGTTATTAAATTTTGATCTAGGTCTCGTGTGTTAGCGGTACGAAACACAAGGCCATTTATATAAACACGTCAGTGCTGCCAGCAGCCACGCTGACGTTTGTACATACCTAAGTAGTGAAGCGTAAGTTGAATTAGAATTAACAGAATTGGATAGATTGTAATGTGCTAAATACGTAAGTAAGAAGTAAAAAGCATTTACCTATTAATTTCATCACAATAACATACATTTTTGTTTCACAAGAACCATTTATTAAAACTCCAGTAAGGGTTGAATAATGGTATTGTTCAAATACCTATCCTGTCCTTAAATGTGCCTATTTCAATACAGGGAAACTATTTTCACTATCAGCTCATAAATCAATGATAGAATCGGGCGATATTATTTGACAGAGACACATGCTATTTAAGCGGACATGATAAATGTGTTTGTATTACCCACTGCGTTTCATAACAAGAGAATTTCTATTGATTAGGTACATATAAATAGTTTTGATTAGTTGGTTTTAGTGTAAATGATCATTTGTTCCAATACCTGTCGTTCTGCCAGGCAGATCGTAAGAGACAAACGATTGGCTATACGAGTCACATCTATCTTGGCTACTAGTTGCTAGAGTTCTGCCTTGTCTTGCCCTATTCCTGCCGCTATAGCGTGAGTATTCATCACTGTTTTATTTCAGATTGGACAATAAGATAGCCGGTAAAATGCATGTGGCATTAAAACCTCGCCAAAGATAGCAACGCACTATTAACGTATTTGGTGTCTATAGGTGATAGTTGACTTTTTTCATCAGGAGAGCCATCTGATTGTTTGCTATCTTATGATATAAAACAAAAAACACACACATACAAAAAACAAACAAACAAACACGACTACAGTTGTTTCCTTCAATTGTTAGAATTTGTCTCAGCTTTAGAACTATATTATGTGTCTTATCACAACTTATAGCAATCTGCGAATATGTGAAATGTGCTTGTTATTAAACGATGTTCAGTCTCTCAGAATTAATTATGTTTCGTACAAAGGATACATCCTTGTTAAATTTGATATTTTCTTAATTAAATATATGAATTTTATTATGGTAGCTTTCATTATTAACACATTAGCTGTTTTAAAGGGGCCATCCATAAAGTACGTCACACGAATTTTAGGACTTTTGAACCCCTCCCCCCGTCCTTGTCACAGGTTGTCACATTTTTATAACCCCCCCCCCCCCTCCTGATGTGACGTCACAAATTTCATAAAACCGAAAAAACAAACAACAAGAAAATAATAAACGATTAATTATATTAATTAAAGATAAAAAATTTAATTATTGAGTGTCCATGGACTTTGGATCCACTCTTTTATATCAGCTATTACTGGTAAATCAGGCACTTTGCGTTTTAGTATTTTAAATTTTAACATGTGACGTCACAAAACTATTGACCCCCCATACCCCTTGTCACACGATGTCACACTTCGGTGATACCCTCCCTCCCCATTAACGTGTGACGTACTTTATGGATGGCCCCAAAAGTATAACATCAACATTCAAATTTCTGGGTTAAAAGTATTACATCAACATTCAAATTTCTGGGTTCAAATCCCTGGCCAAATTGTAGGCTAGTCAATACCCATGAATCTATTCATGGGTTTGCTATTGATGAAATCTTTTTTACGGAGACAGAAAATTATTTTATGGCCGGCATCAATTCAAAGCATTAACAATTCCTCAAATACCCGGATATCAATTTAAAATAACGCACAAAAATGGCAACCAAAATAGTGGAGATGTTGTATATGTAAGGGAGGTTTGAAATGTGTCGGTTGTTGAACCAGGGGTTGATGATGCTGACTGTTTGCTTGTTCGCATTCAAAATATAATTAATGTCTGTGCAATCTATCGCTCGCCATCTTACAGAAAGATTGAAAATTTCTGGTTTCGCTAGAACCTTATATTTATGGTAACAATGGGTTTCTTTTTATTTTGGCAGGTGACATGAACGTTAATATTTTGGATGCAAACAGTGCCCAATCTTTAGAATATCAATGTTTTATGGCTGAGAAAGGTTTGATTCCTGCAATTACAGACCCGACTAGAGGCCTGTCTTACCTTACCTAGACCATATTTATATATCTAGTGATTTAATAAATCAATCGCCTATAGGTGTCATATATCAAACAGATATGACAGACCACTACTCAGTTATGATAGGAGTGACTTTTAACAAACCAAAAGCAATAAAACCATGTCGTACTCTAATTAAAAGGGACTTTGATGCAATTAAAGATGAGGCTTTAAAAACCAACTGGAACTTTATAAAAAATAACAATTACGATGTTAATGAGGTTACCAAAACTTTTACAAATATTCTCAATAATATAGTGCTTAAACACATTACAATTAACACAATATAATCTCAAACCATGGGTAATTCAAGGGCTCATGCGCTGTATGAGTTATCGTGATCGGCTTCACAAGCGTACCAAGCTTGAGCCAAATACTATTATACTAGATATCGAAAAATAGTATTACAAATCTCTTATACTAGATATCGAAATATTTTAGTGGATTTATTACGTAAATTAAGAGTTGAGTACGAAAATAAAGTGCTAAATAAGAATAATCCTCGTAAACTTTGGAAATCTATAAAAAGTTTTTGTAATTTACCTAGTAACAAACTAGAAACATCTAAAACATTAATGGTAAGCAGTTCTAGTAAATTACGGGACTCTATCGATAGATGTAATGATTATTTTACGACTGTAAGGGAACGACTAGCTACTCGAATACTTACTGATATTAATAAAACTGAAACTGACCTAGTCAATGCAGATAATAGTGATCATTCACCCTCAGAGTCATTTTTTAAGACACCAACGGACCACCATGAAGTAGAAAAGATGATTATGGAGTTACAAAGCGGGAGGCACCAGGTGTAGATGGACTAACTAATTCTTTAATAAAACATATAAAATATGTTATTCTTCACCCTCTCGCGTTTATCTATAATCTGAGTCTTTCAAGTGGAGTATTCCCTGATGAGTGGAAAATTGCCTCGGTAAGCCCATTTTACAAAAATGGCCTTAGGAACTGTATAGAAAATTACAGACCTATATCACTCTTGTGCACTTTTTCAACACTTCTGGAAAAGTTAGTTAATAAAGATTGTCAAATTACTTGGAAACTCGCAATCTTATATCATCTAGACAATTCGGTTTTCGAAAAGGAAGAATCACTGAGGATGCAATATCACTATTAACTTCTGAGGTGTCTACACAGCTTGATAAAAAATAAATTCTATCTGCGTCTTTTTAGACTTGGCCAAAGCCTTTGACACTGTATCTGTTCCAATACTCTTAAAAAAGCTGGAAATCTTTGGTGTCAGAGGTGTTCCTCTGAACTGATTTAAAAAATACTTAGTTGATAGACAACAGTGTGTAAAAATTGCACAGCATTTAAGTAGTTTGCAGCCCATTAACATTGGAGTGCTCCAGGGAAGTAACCTAGCACCCACGTTATTTATCTTATATATTAATGACATACACGACATCCCACTTGAAAACGCCAAAATTACATGCTATGCAGATGATACTTCAGTATTGTTTCATGGATCAACATGGTATGAAGCTCTATATCTGAGCTAGGAATGGCTAATGTATCTGCAGAATAATCTTCTAACATTAAATATTTAAAAAAAACTTTTTATGTGTAGTTCCATAAAACAGCCGCATCAGCTCCTTCATTAAACACTGACATAAAAATACAAACGACAGTTTGTGATAAAACACGATGCAAATGTGACTCTCTATCAAGAAAAGACGTTATTAAATATCTTGGAGTTCTTCTAGACGAAAATTTAACTTTCAAACATCATATAACTGAGCTATCTAATCGGATTCGGAAGTTTACGGGTATAATGAAGCATCTACGTGGTGTAGCAAATATTGACACCCTCAAATTGGTGTACTACGCATTATGTCAATCATTAGTTATCTACTGCCTTACATGCTGTGGTGGCGCAGCTAAAACTTTTCTTATCCGAGCTGAGAGAGCACAGCATTCAGTATTAAAAGTAATGATGAAAAGACCTTTTAGATATCCAACATCACAGGCCTACAAGGAGAGTGGAGTTCTCAGTGTAAGGCAACTATTTATTTTGCGAACAACAATGCCTGTCCATAAGTCGATATTAGATTCTCCCGAACAAAGCAACTTGCTAAAGCAGAGTGTATACCGTTTGCTCATTCCACAGGTTAAAACCTATTTTGCCCACCGTTTTGGACAATTCATTAGAACCCATATTTATATTCTTTTTGTGTTATAGCACTCACCTCGTGCTTGGGAAAACTGAAAAAACTTTAAAAACAACAAAGAAAAATATCGACACTCAGGGATTGAACCTGCGACCGTCTCCCTTTAGCCGAGACGCACTTCCACTGAGCTAGTGTCGATAGGTATGATGTGGCGAAATTCTTCTTTGCTATATGATCGATTACGTCGATTGTACTGATCGCTAGGTATACATACGTATAACTAGTTAAATGAGTTCATTGTTACAGATGAAATTCACGTTTATAATTTTGATCAGTATTTTTGTATTTCTTATTATTTTTGTGTTATAGCACTCACTCCATGCTTGGGAATACTGGAAAAACTTTAATTTATAATTTACCGTATTTATAATTCTGTTGCTGAAAATTACTATAAATCAAAAATCGTTACTTGAGGCTAAACGAATAGTTTGTAAATGGTTAACTACCCTGGACTACATTAACTCTGAAAATTTAATATTGTAATTTAACTTAAATCTTTTATTCTTATTTTCTAAGTTAAAGTTTCTTCATAGTTTATGTATCGAGTCACTACCATCGTGACTACTAGGTGGTAGAGTTCTGCATTGTCTCGCCCGGGTCTGGTACCACCGCCTTACCTATTCCTGCCGCAATAGCGTCAGTGCTTGTCGCTGTCGTGTTCCGGTTTGGAGGGTAAGGTAGCCAGTAAACTTATGCATGTGGCATTAGACCTCGCCACAAGATAGCAACGCACCATTAACATCTTTGGTGTCTATAGGCGATGGTTGACTCTTTCCATCAGGAGACCCATCTGCTTGTTTGCTATCTTATGACATAAAAAAAATAAAATATTGTGACTTAAGATGCCGATCTGTCAACACCAGTAATTTGTAATCGAAGTTGGGTCCTTGCGATACGGGCTAGCCTAGTGTAAGGGCCGTCGTTTGAGTAAATCTTATTAAGAAAACTCGGCGATAAACATAATATGTATTTAGGTCTTTAAAGTAAGAACTTTTTATCGCTGTAAATAAACTATTTTTTCTTTTTTTTTTTCATTTAGATAGGGTTCTACTCTCGCTTGATCGAAATCGTCTTTAATAATAATACTTTTACTTCAAACGTCTTTCTGAAGTTAAAGTATAATTTATTACTTTATTCGATTTATATTGCACTTTAGAAAAAATTGAGTACACAAATGTTAAGTAAACATACTCGTTTTAATTTGTTAAAATATTTTTTGACGGTTTCCCTGACCAAATTGGTTCAAATTTTCGAGAAGTTTAAGTTGAGCGGAATCCAATCGAATGCCATCAACCGCGTTTAGATCGGTCAAGTTGTTTAAAAGTTATGATATGTTTACATACACACATACACATACATACATACAAACATATTGATGTCATCGTGAAAATGGTGAAAAGGTTACTAGGACCTCAAAATGTGGAGATCAGATGAAAACTCAATTTTCGAAAATCGGGGCAAAATCAGTAACTTCCTTATCTAAATACCTGCGTAGCAGGATGTTAAAAATTTCTTACTGTATATAGTAATAAGAGTTCACCTGTCAAATCATAATCTGCGTAAGTTTTTATTAACTTCGTTAAAAGTATAATAAGTATCTACATACGTATCTGCAAATTAAAAAATGTAGTTCATACATTCTCATTCATTTCATTCTTATAAATTGATTTGAATTTCTCGTATGAAGTTGTGGATGGAGACTGGATGGAGTGCAGTTTGGATTTTCCAAAATAATAAATTTCAATTTATAAAGTTGTTACGGTTTTTATATGTGAATAAAGGATTTTACCACATACCATATAAATACTAATAGAGACATCATTGGGCAGGAAACGTGTCATCACATATAGAACCAAACGCTCTTATCACTGGCAAAAGTCTCATACATTTGGAAATACGTGGGGCACACTAAAAGTTTTGCACTTCTAGCTAATCGGAACTATTTGAATTTCGAATCTTATATTTTTAAAACGTTGCATCCTTCTTAGTAATAAAAAAAACAATTGGCGGAAAATGATTTGTCAATTGTCTTTTTACCACACATCAAAATTCTACGTACGCAACGAAAATGGAATTAAGTCGAAAAGATTTTAGAGCGATGATTTTTTATGATTTTAAAAGTTTTCTTTCTCCGCAAGACTGTGTCGCTCGTCTTCAAAATGCTTCTGGGAGAGAAGCACCTTGTTTGAGCACCGTGAGGCGATGGTTTGCTGAATTTGAGAGAAGTCGAGTTTCTTTACATGACGAATTTCGTGAAGGGCGGCCTTCAACTACCGTCAACGAAAATAATGTGGCTACTGTTAAGCGGTTAATTGAAGAAAACCCCCGGGTTTACCCATGACACAATCTGAGGACTATTGGGGATTGTTATGAGCCAAATTCAGAAAAATTTACCTGAAGAATTGAAAGTTCGGAAACTTTGTTGTCGTTGGATCCCTCATGAACTGACAGCGGAGCAGAAGCGGGCTCGCGTGGAATGGTGCTCGCAGATGCTACTGAAGTACGACCACGGACATTCGAATGCTGTTTGTGACATTGTCACAGGAGACGAAACGTGGATTTATTGTTTTTAACCCGAAAAAAACAGCAATCTTGTGAATGGGTGTTTGAAAATTAGAACAAGCCAACAAAAGTGAGACAGGCGAGAAACGTTGGTAAGAAAAAATGATTGCGTTTTTTTCTCAGCTACGGGTCCCTTCTGTACAATTCCACTTGAAGATCAAAAGAGTGTTATTGCCTAGTAGTATTCTACTATTTGTTTACCGAGGGTGTTAGAAAAAGTTCGCGAAAGATGACCCAAAAGCCGCATTCTCCTACATCGTGATAACGCTTCTTCACGAACGGCCAATAAAACTCATCTTTAGCTTCCGAAAAAGTACATCTCGTCACTCATTCTGCGCATAGCCCTGACCTAGCACCCTGTGATTTCTGTATTTTTCCCAAAATCAAAGATTTGATAAGAGGTTTTACTTTTACCAACTCCGAAGAGGCAGTGATAGCGTTCAATCAGCACGTAGAAAACATACCTTCAGATCTGTGGTCCTCCTGTTTTAAAAAATGGTTTCATCGCATGAAAAAACGTTTAAAATGTTAAGGAAATTATTTTGGAAAGCAATAAACATAATATTTTGGTTATATTATGTTGTTTTTTTAAGTTACACAAAACTTATAGTGTGACCTACGTATATTGTATTGTGGGAAAATAGAAATAAGCCATGTTGTATTTAATCTTTTATCGTACCGAATGAAATGATAAGGTTTAAAATTTACCCTTGGAGTAATTTTGTTTCATTGGCAAGTAGTATAACTCTGTATTTCTGTGTTTAAATGCAAGCTACATTGACAAACTAAGAAATCGCCTTGAAAGGTGTATCCATTTAATACGTGGGTTTTACTGTGATGATTTTTAAATAAAACATCATACTTTTCACTAGTCAGTTCGTAAAAGGCAAAGCTCATAGATTACTTGATGAGATTTCTGCAACGATTTATTCTGGTTAGGTAAGATATTAAAGAAAATACTGCTCCAAAAGTCTAGTTGTTCTTCTTCTCACCCAGAAGGTATACTTAGATAGGTTATATGGTTATCTTATTTGTTAAAAATATTAAGAAAAAACAAAAAAAAAAAAACAAGGAAAAGGTTAAAAAAGTAGGTAATGCTTCGGAGTGAAAGCCAACTCTATTTTTTTTAATATTTTAAAAGTAGAAGTAGAAGTATTTTCACGCCCGTATCCTCGAAGAGGTAGGCAGAGCTACAACAAGTGCACCCACGATTACCCGCAGATACTTGGACTCACAATGTGATAGGTGGCAAGCCTGTCGCCAACCGGCACTTTCCAATCCCGGGCAACGTTGTTTTTATCAGAAAACTGAAATACCACATTTTTGAATTGCCCAACCAAGGAGTTGATCCCGGGATCTCGTGTGGTCAACTCCGATACCGGACCAATAGACCACAGAGGCGATATTTTATTATTTATTTTAAATACCATAGAATATTTTATTGCTGTATTTATATGTTTCTTTAAGTGATTTGTTATTTGTTGATGGTGGAGTTTATATTTTAGTAGATAGAACAACTTTCGTAGATAGCCAAAATGAAATATAAAGCTATCGTTCCTTTAAAAAAACTGTTTGTCGGAGGTCTCTCTTTGACGATTAAACCGTGTTTCGCTTTCACTACGATTATCTATATATATAAATCTCAATACAACTTTTTGTTGTAATTTTATAACTTAAGAACGGGCTCACTTATCCAAACCAAATATTTAGGCTTTGTTCGGATTATTTAGTAGATGGTTTCTGTGAAGTTTGAACAAAATCGGTAGAGCGGTTCTTCATTTATCACATTTTTTGTAACAAATGAATTCAATAAATGGCGATACGTAGTGAAGTACGTAACGGGCCGCTAGTACTATATAAGATAAAACATTATCATTCATTCATTTATACATACATACTGCTTATATAATATTTTTAGAAATATAAAAATCTCACCAGAAATAATCATGTCTCCTCGATCAGTTGTCCAATAATTAATTGAAGAGGGATAAGCTTCTGTGTGACATTCGAGCGTCACATCTTGTCCTATGTAAGCTCCTTCTAGTTGGTTGGGTATAGACAGCATCGGTGGAACTGTTACAGAACACACAATGATTTATTAGTGACGATATAACTATGTTTACAATTAGCTTTGTTTATTTATTTATAACAAAAAAATATAAATAAAAACACCTCAGACATACACCTAATAAGTAGTAATATTGTGGAAAAGTACAAAGTTCCACTTGCAGCTCTGGGAGGCCCTGGTTACGTTTTGACTAGTGCGAGTGCGGTTTAATACAAGTGCTTAGTATTAAGTAAAAAGCACGCGTAGACAGCTGTGCGAATGATTAGTAGTCAGCCTCTATTCACTTTGACTACGTTTTGCTTGGTTTTTATATCACAACATCAACCGGTTTCGGGTTTTAACGCATCTTTAGGGCAACAAATCCATACAGTATTTATTATTAACACAAACTGCTTTTGCATTTTAACGCATCTTCAGGGCAACAAATCAATACAGTATTTATTATTAACACCGACTGCTTTCGCATTTTAATGCATCATAAGGGCCACAAATCAAGTGCTTATCTATATTTCTATATTAATATTATAAATGCGGATTTGGATTTTTGGATGGATGGACATTGATTACTTAAACACGCCAAAACTACTTAACAGATTTGGATGAAATCTGTTAAGTAGTTTTGTGTTGTAAAAAAAATACTAAATTACCAAAAACATCCAACAATTGTGCCTTAATGGGTTACTTTTTTCCTAAAAGAACTATAACTATATCTAATTAATTAAGCAAATATGCCTATTTCAACGAAAATTAACGAAATATTAACTGGGTTTTTTGTTATCAAATAATGACATTTTCCTACAGAAATTGGCATAGAATAAAACTATATTCTATTCTTATGCAAAAATAAGTCACTTAAATAATATTCATTTATTTTTTATTTATTCATTTATTTTTCAAAAATTAGTACCGCGTAGTAATAATTAAAATATTAAAAGTATCAATACTATTTTCATTTTACCATTACTAGGTGCACTATATGGACGACGACGTCCAGCCCTCGCATCGATTACAAAATAGCTAAATTTCAGATAGGCGATTTTGTGAAATGGCTCTTAACAAGGATATTTATGAAGTGCCGGCGATATTTAGTATTGAAAGCATCAAATAAAGATTTTTTGTATTTTCATGACGATGGGATGTAGTAATAATGGTTTGAATTAATAATTAAACCTTTGAAATGGAAAGCTTTACTCTCAAAGACAAATATTATTATATAATTAACGAAGCTAGGGGCGAATATTTACATTGCAAGCCATAAAGAGGAGATTCTTTTTCGTCTGTAGTATTTTATTTTCAATTTTGATGAAACTTCTTTTGTTCGAAAACGTATTCTCTTTTATCATGGTTGATTGAAAGAGATAACCGTTGCGTATAGGTACCAAGAAACTTAATGGTGCATTGTTATCAGTGGTATCGGGTCAAGATAAATTAATAATGTGTATAACTTTTTTTATATGCAGAGTGTTCCAAAAAGTAGTGTCAAGCGAAATTCCAGAGATAGGGCACCCCTTGGGGTATCCGAATCACCCATATGTATGTTTCGCGATTTTGCAAAGTTTTCGAAAATTTTTTATGTGTTTTTGAGAATTTTCCACCTGAACAACTTTTAAAAATTTCTAAGAAAAGTATAAGACTTTTTACAATTTTATTTTTTGTATCTGAATAGTCATGAGTTGCATCTCTCCGCTTAAAAGATTCAGCTTCTTAACTTCGATGGAAACTATGAAAATCTAAGAGTAGAGTGAAAATTTTACGTTCTGAGAACTATAATTGAAAATTAAAAACCTAAACAGGCGATTTGATGGTTTCTAAGTAGGGCTTAAAACTTCTCCAGAGTCTCAGCTTTCATAATTATAAAAAATGTACTTAATGGGGCTCTTTTTGCTAAAATTTGCATTCAAAGACATCAAGGTGAAAAATTCTTAAACTTACCAATTTGAATAAATTTTCTTTTGTTCAATTTATTATTTCTTTAAGACTAATTAGTTTGTTAACCAATCAAAAGATTGCAAGAAAACTAAAACCAAAGATTTAATAAACATTCGGAGGTTAATTAGATTTAATAAATAAAATGAAAAGTAATCGCCTTAAAATTATTTATATTTAGTAAAAAGTTTTCAAAATGTCGACTTTCGTGCTCGATACATATTCTACATCGTCTTATAAAGTTTTCTTTTAGCCTTATGAATGCTATTCTGTTGTTTTTAATTGTTTCTTCTACCTGTCTCAAATTTCTTCTTAATTCTGCTACGTTGCTAGTGTTTTAGCGTAAACTATTTCTTTACAATAACCCCAGACAATGAAATCAATTGGATTCAAGTCTGTGGACCAAGGTGGCCAAATAGCTTACCGGTGTTTTGCTATCCGTGTGGCGGGAGGGTAATGCTACATGCATAAGCCTATCGTTTAGTTTACGCTCCAAACTGGAACTCGACAATAACTAGCATTAACGCTATTACGGTAGAAATATGTAAGGCGGTAGTATCAAATACTCGGGCGAGACATTGCGAAACTCTACCGTCTGGGTAGTCACAACAGTAGTGAGACGTAGAGCCAATCGTTCGCGTTTTGCAAACTTCCTGGCAGAATAGCAGCTGATCTATTCTATAAAGAATACTCGAAACTTCACGGAAACCAGACTGCTACTGAATTTTTAAATCGTTCGCCTTTTAGAAATGTCTGAAATAAAAAAAAAACAACTAACGACTTTAGATACCAAAAGTCATAATGGTGTACTAATAATCGCGTGAATTTTTTGGCTACTATACCACCCAAACAAAAACACTACACTGACAAACACTGACCTTATTACAGTAGTAATAGGTAAAATATTGACTACTAAACCCGGAAGCAGGTGAGACGTTGCTGACTTCTTTTACCCAGCAGTCATGACAATTGTGACACATTTATAGCCAATTGCACTAACATTGCTTAGCTTAGGACAATCCTAAACAGTACGCTGTCACTTCTTGTCTTAAGTGAAAAGAACGTGGCAACATGTCACTAAACCTATATATATATATATATGTGTGTGTGTGTGTGTGTGTGTGTGTCTGAGTGTCTTAAAAATGTATATTGAACATACACTAAAAATAATTTAAATCTACAACATAAAATAATGACTTGTATATTATACTCATATAACACATTATGAACAATATAAATATTAAAACACTATTAATATTTAAAAATAAACAAATAAAATAAATTCGTTTTTCCATAAATCAATAAAATACCTGTGTCACATCTAGTGAATTGCATCTATGTAAGCTGCCGTTGAACGGCCTTTTGTTAGTTGTTACTTGTTACTATCGTACCTTTTATAAACAATGTTATTTTGAGTTACCCACTGTTAACCAACATTTTACTACTTAAATGTTAATTTGTAATGATTTTGTACGTTTTGTCCGAAGTGAAACATGTGCTTTGTCAAAATATGTTAAAATTTCTCAAATCAAGTGAATTTAATTCTTATGAGAAATAAATGTTCTTTAAACCTAAACCTAAGTTAAGACAAGGTTAGTGCAATTAGCCATAATTTTTTGTTTGCGGCTTAAAAGTTGTCTAGCAGAAAGGCAAACGGTCCATTTTTACAAAAAGCCAGGAAAATATCAAAATTGCCGTACTTAAATTTGAAGTTTGGAATTTAATTTCCTAATTACATGTTACTATTTGTAACATATATTTTATTATTATTATACGAGTATTAATGCAGACAATCATATGGGAACACGCAAGCTATTTATTATTATTTGTCCAAAATGATCGCGATAACGGTAATTTACACTAAAACACAAAATAAATGGGTATAATAGTTGAGTTATTAAGTAATCAATGTTCTTTTAATATTAAATATGTATCCAATAACAAACGTTTTAAAACAATACTCATTTTTATTTTGACTTGACTAATGAATGACTTTCCTAATGGAAATGGATGTCCACCTTGCTATTGGTATGGCAAAAAAAATAATCTCCTACATTACCAAAATTATGTAAAAATATAGTTACTTTAATTTTGACGTAATTAGGTAATAAAAATACTTAGATTTGGACATCCGAACATAGATATAGAAGTTTATTGTTTGCAAGCAGCGATTGACTAGACTCGTTAGTAGGTACACCGCTATCACTCGCGTGGTGACAATACTTTTTGCATATTACTACATTAATTTTGTTAAGATTTATTATGGAGTCAATAAGTATTATATTTTAATTAGATGTGATTATTAACTATCGTGAAAAGTAAGCACATATGCATACGTTCCTAGCCGTAATAATTGACGTTGCCAATTACTGACGCTATTGCAGCAGGAATATATAAGAACCAAATCTGGCAGAAACTTTCTAGGATGTTGTGCGCAGGTATTCTATGTTTTAAATGCGTACGTTATATAGTAATTATTATGCACGTATAGCTTCTTATACAACTATTCCGTATAATACATGCAGAAGTTTACCTTCTATCCTACCTTCTAAACTGTAATACGTGTAAAACGTTAATACGAAAACTGATGCACTGACGGTACTGCAGCAGGGATGCGTAAAGTAAAACCAAATCCGACTGTAACGTTATAGAATTCAACCACCTACTGGTCACTATGATAAACATTTATAGGGCCTTAGATTACCTTTTTTCTACCAGGATCTAGATAAATACGTGCAATAGTCTTAGAGAAATAACAACATAATAATGATAACGAAGTAAGAAAAGAATAAAATGCATGGGATTGACATAAGCCGCGCTAAATTACGTGGTTACTCTTCATCGACGTTGTTATATGACAAAGAGGATGAAGAATTATTTAGATATCGTTTCACTACGAAGTGATGTTACTTGGTATAAGTCCCCAGGTAATCTATTTTTCTTGTTTATGTTCTGACTAGCTGTGCCCGAGTTCGTCTTCGACTACGTCCGCGTGGAAATTTTTCTAAAATAAATGAATCCTAAGTTACTTCTTATTAGTTAAAAAAAATAGACAGTCTCGGGTTTTTACCCACATAGTTCCTGTTTCCTTGAAATTTCCGGGATGAAAACTATTCTATATCCTTTCTCGGGTCTTATACTATCTTTGTACTAAATTTCATTTCAATCGGTTCAGTGTTTTATGCGTGTAGAAGACAAGACAGACAGACAGACTGAAATACATATTTACTTTCACATTTATAATTATTCGCCATTATCCGTGGCTTGATATACGCATCAATCAGCTACGTATAGCTTCGTAATATATTGAGTTACTGATAACAACGTCAACACGCTAATGCCGTCACCGTTGATCAAATAATGTGACTTATTGACCAATGATTAATGACCATAATTAGTATATTATAACAAGTACCATGAAATACCTAAGTCGATACCATATCGAAATTTGAATTTTAAAATAACTCTTAAAAATTTTGGACAAAGCGCGAGTTATGTTACGAATGAGCTACGATGTAGCTATAACTGGCAAGCAATTTGTCGCAAAGTTAGGCATGCACTCCTCAAAGCGGAGGAGTCAAGCGAAAAGACGTATTTTAGGTAATGAATATTATTATTTACAAACCTTGTTTCTGGTTAGCTTTGTCGAATATTGTTAAGCAAAGTGGAGAGAATATATTTCTTCCATCGTTGGCACATGATAAAATTAAATGTTTGTTTAGTAGATATTTTTTATTTCAAAATTTATGAATCAGACCAAACTAGTTTCAACTTTAAAAGGCAGAAGAAAACTGGCCTGTACTTGAACGATACAAAGTTGAATGTGCATTAGGAAGTTTATTTAAGGTACTAGCTTTATTTCAATTGATAAGTATTATTGCAAGGGTAAAATTTATGTTGCAGCTTTACTAAAAATCGATGCCTAATTTGTGAAGTGTGAAACATTCGCACAAACTTATAACTAGGTTTAAGGATTTTGAAATTTTTAAATTAGTGTTGTTTTTTTTTTATAAAAATTAAGTTAATTAGCACAATAAAAACAAATATGTGAGCTGTAACGAATGGAGACAGGTGTGTGACTTATCACACAGTATGCGTTAAATTTTATGTAAATAGTTGATACACACATCTCCGCTCTGCTCCACCTAGTACATGCATCTTGGCACAGTATCGATGGATATATCAGAAAATTTATAACACAGATTATTATATATTAGTTACAATCATAACTAAACTATTAAACATCACCCCTCTCCTTAATTCGTAAATTTCCAAACATCTCCGCCTTAGTTTAATTAACAACTTAGTACCTCAATTATGTGGTTACCTCTCTTCTGTAATAGTTACTAAAACTGTAACGTTAAAAGTTACCGTAAACAAAAATTTGAATATCTAATATCTAATTCATAGTGATATATGTACGAGTACAGTGATCTGTTATAACATTTATCAATAAGTAACTTCATTAATTTATATATAACATATAATAAAATCGTAGGAAAGTCATGTATGTCCGGGGTAAACTCAAAAAGTACTGAATGGATTTACTTAAAATTTTATATAGATATTACTAACAGGTCGAGTCAACATATAGGCTACATATTATCACGCTTTCTCCTACGGGAGAGGAGCTGTGCGGAGTAAACAAAGTACGTGCGGGCGAAGTCGCGGGCAACAGCTAGTATTTAATAAAAATATACTTTACTAGCGACCTGCCCGTGGTTTCACCCGCGTAGCTTTTGTTTCCGTAGAAATATCGAAATGATTTATATACTAAAAACCTTCCTCAAGAATCAATCTATCTATTAAAAAAACGCATCAAAATCTGTTGCGTAGTTTTAAAGATTTAAGCATACATAAGGACAGACAAAGAAAGCGACTTTGTTTTATATTATGTAGTGATGAAAAGACTTTTCAATAAAAATAAGTAACATATTGAAATTTCTCTTACATTGTACCATGAGCATGATCCTTTTACTGATAGACGGTGGCACGCCGTTTGACGCTATGCATAAGTAAGCTCCCATGTGGAGACGAGACACTTTTGTTATTGTCAAGGTCTCCCCGTCTACTACGCTCACTGCGAACAAAGGAAAAGAAAATAGGATTATAATGATTATATAAGTAGGTAGTTAAAATATTATGTTACGACAGTAAACGCTTATATTTTACTTGTAAATTGAATAGATTATTTGCTTCGTCCCAAATCCCTTGCAAGGATAATAAACAGAATTGAGATAATGCTAATATTTACATTAAATTCTGTAACTGGCAATTAACGAAGCATGATGTTAATAACTAAGTTAATTTAATACACAATTTTAGATGAAGAATGATCAGTATCAGGCTTTAGGGAAAGTGTCGCAGGTTCAAATACTGCGTGTCGATATTTTATTTGTTGTTTTTAAAGTTTTTCCAAGCACGGGGTGAGTGCTATAACACAAAATTATTAGAAACACGAAAGTACTGATCAAAATTATTATTGTGAATTTTATCTGTAACGACGCACTCATCGCATGCATTGGTTTGAAGACTAGACTCATTTGAGTGTAACTAGACATGGATCATTTAACAGTTAACATATTAAATTTCGTACTAAATTTTTTTAACAATTAACAACTGTTATTTATATTAACAAATACTGTTAAAAGTAATTTTTATGCATCACTAAAATTACCAATAACTTGATATATGATAATAATGTTATTAAAAATATTTGAGAGAGCGTTTCTTTTTTAATTACTAACTTGATTTATGATAATACGGTTATTAAAAATATTTCGGGAGAACGTGATAATAATAACTGTTAAAAGTTACTAAAACTATTCTAGAGGACCTTTTTTTGGTAGCTTCGTGTTTTGACTGCTTCTAATACTTATTAAATATAGGCTACTGTTATAATTTAACATAAATAAATAACTGTTAAATATTAATTAACTTTAACAACATAACAGTTAATCTAATTTAACAATAATTTCCATGCCTGGTGTTAACTGACAAGTGTTATGTTTTACTATTACATTTTACAAAAATAGTGTGAAAAGCTAATAGCTAATGAACAAAAGTAATATTTGCGAACTTTAACAACATAACAGTATGCAATGTCCAGAACACAAATATAACGGCCGCAATATAGATTATACCGAACAGATGCGTGCGCAGCGGAAATGTGATTTAGTGTTGCCAGAAATATTTACCTTGAAAATGTAATGTACTTGTTTTTTTTTTAATTCAAAGTATTACAATTATTTAGAATAACAAATGAATCACAATGCTTCACTTTGAGGATTATAATCAAGTGAAAAAGCACTATGTTTTAATCTAAAATTAAATATAAATAAAATCTAAAATGTGAATTAACCATTTTTTGTCAAAGAAACCGTACAATATAAGGTAGCTTCCGGAAAGAAACATTTCCTGTCCTGGAGGCCAACTACTAGACCTAGCAGTCACTATGAGGCCAACTACTAGACCTAGTAGTCATGTATGGCCGATCGTTTTCCTTTTATGAACTGCCTTGCAGAACGACAAAATATGGCCTGTTTTTCATAAACATCCTGGCCCTATGTCTATTTATGTATATGTTATATATGGCTATTAAGTCATTATTATGATTCCATTTTTCTATTTTATAGCATTTTGTCAGACATGTCTCAACAATATAATATGTCAGTTTATCTTAAAATTTGCAAGAAAGTGTTATTTCCTTATATAAATAATTGGTCCCGCTGCGTTTGACCGCGAGACCAATCATTTATCTACGGTTTTTTCATTAATACAAATACTCATTTTAGAATATACATTTATTTGAATGTAATGGGTATATTTGTAAAAACCAAAGGCTTAAGTTGTTTTTTTATGTTATTGAGACAGGCAAACTGGCAGACGTGCCACCTGATGGTAAGTGGTCGACGTCACCAATGTACAAAAATGAGATACCTGGGCTGGAACTAGCCCAGGTATTCCTTTCGTGTGTTGCCTATCCTGATACGAAAGATATATTAGACTCGGTACCAGTAATTACACTGCCTGTCTTGTCCTTCTCTCCGAGACACAGCAAAGCTGTTTCACGGGAGAAATAGGCAAGATGGTGGTACCCATGCAGCCGGGAGCGCGGCACAGCGCATCCCTCCCACCGATAATCCAATAAATAAATAAAATATCATGATGTTTTTGGCTACATCCCTTTGGCCGCACCTGTGTGTATCATCCCGAAGATATTAGCGCACTAAGGCACACGCAGTCGGCGATAGTCGATAGTACGTAGGTCACACTATAAGTTTTGCGTAACTTAAAAAAACAACACGTTATAACCAAAATATGTTTATTGCTTTTCAAAATAATCTCCTTTACATTTTAAATATTTTTTCATGCGATTTAAACATTTTTAAAACAGGAGGACCACAGATCTGAAGGCATGTTTTCTACGTGCTGATTGAACGCTATCACTGCCTCTTCGGAGTTGGTAAACGTAAAACCTCTCATCAAATCTTTGATTTTGGGGATAATACAGAAATCACAGGTGCTAGGTCGGGACTATGCGCAGGATTAGTGACGAGATGTACTTTTTCGGAATTCCATTTTCGTTACGTACGTAGAACTTTGATGTGTGATAAAAAACAATTGACAAATCATTTCCCGCCAATTGTTTTTTTTTATTACTAAGAAGGTTGCAACGTTTGAAAAACATAACATTCGATATTCAAATAATTCCGATTGGCTAGAAGTGCAAAACTTTTAGTGTGCCCCATGTAATCGGTCACATCAGCATGTATTACGACATTGCGCCAAGCTTTGTGACGATAAACGCATGTGCAGCCGCAACATAACACATATTACAATACTGAATTGGTTATCTTTTTTTTTATATCATAAGAGAGCAAACAAGCAGATGGGTCTCCCGATGGAAAGAGTCAACCATCGTCTATAGACACCAAAGATGTTAATGGTGCGTTGCTATCTTGTGGCGAGGTCTAATGCCACATGCATAAGTTAACTGGCTACCTTACCCTCCCAACCGGAACACAACAGTGACAGGAATATGTAAGGCGGTGGTATCAGACCCGCTCGAGACAATGCAGAACTCTACCACCTGTTAGCCACGATGGTAGTGACTCGCATAGCCAATCGGTCGCCTTTTACGACCTGCCTGGCAGAACGGCAGTTGGTCTATTCTACAAAGGAACTACTATTAATTATTTTATATTAGTTATATTAACTATTCTATATTAGTTAGTTGTATTAGTTAAAAATTAGAAGTTACGCTAAACTGACTAATTTTATTTTGTTTACACTGAAAAGATTTTTTCAAGTGAAGAGCTTATTGAGAATGCGCCAGCCTTACCTTACTTACTATTCCTTCATTATTCTTTATTTAATTTAACCAGCCTCATACGCGATATTTTGCATGTTACGAATATTTTTTGTTAAAAAGTAAAACACCAAATTATAATATTATTACATATATTCGTTAATGAGGCGGTTTTGTCGACCGAATATAACAACGTAATTTTATCAAACGAACATTTTGCGTGGTTTGAATATCTTCCACATAAATTATTCACTTTTAAATATTATTCATAAAAATACGCATAATAAAAATTATATATTACTTTTGACTTATTCAGGTTTTAGAAGTAATTTACTACTATAAAGCAACAGTTTTGGATTTCATTTAGTAATATTAGTTTATGTCTAAATTAAATTTTTGTGACTTATAGTTTTACTAGCGACCTGCCCGCGGTTTCACCCGCGCAGCTTTTGTTTCCGTGGGAATATCGGAAAGGTTTATACACTAAAACCTTCCCCAAGAATCAATCCATCTATTAAAAAAAAACCGCATCAAAATCCGTTGCGGAGTTTTAAAGATTTAAGCATACATAGGGACATAGGGACATAAGGACAGAGAAAGCGACTTTGTTTTATACTATGTAATGATATGGCAATAAGTCTGATAATAGTGGCGTATCGGGGTAATAGACTAATCTATAATACGTGAAGCAAAAAATTGTACCCCATTTTACGAAACGCGAACGGGTGGCACAGTTAAAGTTTACATGGTAAAGGAATACACAAATAATATTTTTTATAATTCGGGTTTAAGAAACACATGAAATTAAAATAATACATTACACACACTTGACTGACACTGCGTTTAAAACACACACGTACCTACGTACGTATATGTTTCTGGTTAACATCTGTTTACGCACTTGAAAGAAATCTTATAGTTTAGTCTGTTATCAAACTAATTTGTTCATCTTATTATTCGTATAAAATATATTTTTAATTTACATAAAAAGTTCGAATTCCGAGCACTAGATAGTCACCAGTAAATTAAAATCGACAAAATTTCGTTACTCCTACGCGATACATGCCTTTTATATGATACGATGTATTTGTCATTATTATTATTATAATTAGTAAAATTATCTTTGTCATATTTTTAATATCATTAGCAAAAAGTAGTTGAATATAGTATTGAAACCCTGCCACCTGGAAAGCAACGCACCATTAACATTTTTGATGTCTATAGACGACGATTGCCTCTTTCCATCAGGAGAACCGTCTGCTTATTTGCTATCCTATGATATAAATCCGGGATTGGAGAAGTGCCCGGTTGTCGATAGGCTTGCCACCTATCACATTTTAGGATTAAGTATCTTCGGCTAATTGTGGGTGTGCTGTTTGTACCTCTGCCTATCTCTTCGGAGATACGGGCGTGAAGATACTAGGATATAAAAAACCACATTATTTACGCTTTTCCACTTTTTTATTATATAGTAAAAATAGACAACACGCTACTTAATAAAATCACCCTAAGAATTATGTCTTTTGTGTCAGTAACTTCACCAGCGTCTTACCCTCTGGAGCGGAAATACGAAGGAGACACGCGAACTGTCACCATAGCAACTTATAATGGGGCTTTTGTACCATTAGATTGTAAACATGTGAATCATTTAAAGCGTATATCTATAACTCCAACACTAAAAGTGAAAAGTTGATTATGAAATTGTGATGTGATTTATACTCGTAGAATTGTAATTATCATGTACGTTTTCCGCAGTAGGTATAACATCGGTGCAGCTTCCAATTCTGCTTGTTAATTGGGATTAAGGCGAGGCATCGCGACAAACGGGAAAAAACTGGTTTGCTAAATCACGTTTTTTTGTATTGATTGTTAAATAACAATTTTACAAAAATTACACGATATACCTAAAGATATTATCTAAAGAATGTACTAATTCATTACATGATAGAATGTACTTTATTGGATCATATAAAATTCCGAAAGCAGGCTAAAAAATCTCTAAAACAAATAATTTGTTAATAATATTTCTAATCTTCCACATGATTTTTATATGGTGATATTTAGTTGTAAATACAAAAAAGAATGTGCTAAATTTTAGGTTTCAACTGATGTCCTATATTTATTTATCCGAAAATTAACACGTTTCCCAACGGTTTCAACATGCCGCGACACCCATTTTCTATACAATTGACGCGCGTCGAAATACCTTGCCTTAAATGTAGCTCAGTGCGTGGACGCGTTTCCGATCCGTTAGTAATTTAAAAAATGTTGAAGCATCAAAGTAACTTATAAAAAGTATTATTTTTATTAAATAAGTTCTTCTGATTTCTAAGATACTCATGTATTAGCCTTCTCTCGCCTTTAATGAGATGCCTAGAAGAAATGCAGTTTAATAAGTAATTCTTTGAAGGCTAGCAGTAATTCTTCGAATGGTAGCAGTAATTCTTCGAAGCAGAAATAATTCTTCGATGTAATTCTTTCAGTAGTTTTTTGAAGTAATAATAGCAGTTATTCTTCGAAGAATGTCCGGATTAATACAGGCAAAACAAGTAAAATTCATTCTAACAAGCATAATTATCATTTTCAATTGACGTATAAAGGAGGTTATCAGTTTGGCCTATATGTACCTACGTAAAAACACGTATGTACATAAAAAACGCATGTAGTATGCACGAGTATGTAATCACGGAATTATATTTGTTCCCTGTATGTAATTATGCTCAAGTATCTTCACGCCCGTATCCCCGAAGGGATAGGCATAGTTACACTTGTTGTAACAAGTGCACTCACGATTAGCCGAAGATACTTGGTCCCACAATGTGATAGGTGGCCAACCTATCGCCAACCGGCCACTTTCCAATCCCGGGCCACGTTGTTTTTATCAGAAAACTGAAAAAACACATTTTTGAATTGCCCGGCCCAGGAATCGAACCCGGGACCTTATGTGGTCAACTCCGACACCGGACCACTAGACCACAGAGGCGATTATGCTGGAATTGGTTAATAATATTTTATTCTTAGTATTTATGAGAGTTTATTAGTGAGGATCTGGTGATCTACGAGTATTTAGGTGTCCAAGCACGTGTATTTAATTTTAAAATAATATATAATAAATATAAAATAAATAAATTTTAAAATAATATATAATAAATATAAAATATAATAAATATAAAAAATAATAAAATAAAAATAAAATATTTGTCTAAGAATTTTTCGGGAACTAAAAGCCATGTCGAGATAATCTTTTTGATTTAAATCAGGCATATTCCAATTTAGGAAACACTCAAAAATTTATCAAATTATGATATTACTCTTTCAAGAAAATATTGGGAAATAATCAATACACAAAATGTTAGTTATTTATTCAAATTTATTTTATCACTTTCAAAGTATGCTATTTCAGAAACGATATACTCACGCTAACGAATAATTTAATTGCTAAAACATTTTTAAGCCCTTTTCCCGGAAATGGATTTAAAAAATTCAAGATAGTATAGCCATGCGTGTGGTACACCAAAATTATATATTCCAATACAAATACATTTATATTGGATAGGTATATTCATATTCATATTTATAAATGATATAGACATTCTTAAAAATTGTTTTAATAATGCCAATATTTTTGAGATATTCGCTTTAAAAGTAGTGAAAAGTGTGTACCCCTCCTCTAACTTTTGAATTACGAGGTAAAAATTTAAAAAAATGGGACATAATTCAACAAAAACTTCAAAAAAAAAAAATTGGCTTGAAAAAATCGATCTTGCAGTTTATGCGATACATACGAAAATTTCGACAGTCGCATAAAATGTTTCGGAACAAAACGGTAGTTATCTCTGTACGCCTTTTTTAGGACTATTACGCGAACGGTGGAGTATGAAATTTGGCATTGATAAAGTTATACATTGCGCAGGACTGAAAAAACCTAATATTTTTAAATAATATGTATTAAAAATATGTTAAATTAATAGAAACTAGGTGCGCCCGCGACTCTGTTTGCGTGGAAAAAAATCTAAAATAAATAAAAGTAGCCTAAGTTACTCCTTATTACCGTGATCTAAAAGAGAGACAGTCCAGGAGTTTTACCCGCGTAACTCCCGTTCCCGTAGGATTTCCGGAATAAAAACTCCTATGTCCTTTGTCTGGTCTCAAACTATCTTTCTACCAAATTTCATTCAAATCGGTTTAGTTGTTTAGGTGTGAAGAAGAAACATATAGACAGACAGAGCTACTTTCACATTTATAATATTAGTATCTTCACGCCAGATCCCTTACGGGGTAGGCAGAGAGACCCGAGTGCCATACATCACGATCCTTGCAGGCTTGTCTCGCTTCTTCCACATTCATCACTCTCTTCATACACACACGCCGGTTGCGAAGACTCTTGACACCACCTTCGGACAGTACTCGATCAATCTGATCGTGGTATGTCAGTCTTGGTCTTCCCCGGTACCTACATCCTTCCACATTCGCGTTGTATATCTGTTTTGTTAACCTTTCATCTACCATTCTTTCTACATGTCCGAACCAACGGAGCATGCCCTTTCTCATCTTTACACCGACACTTTCTTTCAAACCTAACCTCTCTCTCACTTCGACATTACGAACCCGGTCCGCGAGTGTCACACCACATATTTTTCTTAGCGACCTCATCTCGACCGCGTTGATTCTACTTTCATGCCCTTTCTGACATACCCAACTCTCACTTCCATACAATAGCGTTGGGATAAGCACATGATTATGCAGGGCTAGACGGGCACCCTGACTTAAAATTGTGCTATTAAGTAATCTCCCTAACGCTCCATTCACTCTGTTCCCTGCACACACTCTTCTTTCAACATCAGCGGTGTACCTTCCATCCCTGCTAAAAGCACATCCAAGATATACAAACTCATCCACTTGTTCCAGCACTACATCATCGACCACAACTCTTACATCCGTCCTGGTTGTTTCTCTTTCAAATACTAAAACTTTAGTTTTCTTCGCATTCAAATGTAAGCCCATACTCTTACAATCCTCATTCATAACTGTGACCAGTGTTTGTAGCTCAGATGGAGTTGAGCCTAAAAGTACAGCGTCATCTGCATAAAGCAGGCAGTTCACCACTAGATCACTCATGCGCATTCCCACATTCAATGACCTCAATCTTTGGAGACACTTATCCAGATATAGAATAAACAGACGAGTTGACAACACACAACCCTGCTTGACGCCGATATTGACATCGAACCAGGGCGATATGTTGCCGTCAACCCGCACACATGCTTTGCAATCCCAGTACATGGATTGCAAAGCACGCAGCAGACGCCCATCTATCCCATAACTGGGCAAAATGTCCCAAAGTTTCTTTCGCACAACTCTATCAAACGCTTTCTCCAAATCCACAAAACCACAGAAAACCTTCTGGCCGACAGCCAGATGCTTCTCTACGATGTTGCGGAATGAGAAAACTTGATCCATACATCCTCTTCCAGATCTGAAACCCCCTTGTGCCTCCCACAACATTCCCTCGGACTTCCCTTGCATTCTCCTTTCAATGATCTTACCATACACCTTCGATGCTAAGCTGATCAAATTGATGGCCCTATAGCTATTGCAGTCTATACGTGAGCCCTTGCCTTTATACAAGGGCACGATGACCGCGCGCCGCCAGTCTTCGGGTACTCTACCGGCCCTCCAACATGTATTGCAGAGGACCCAAAAAGAGTCCCAGACGGCAGGACCACCGTATTTGAACATCTCAGCAGTCACCTTATCTATTCCCGCAGCCTTTCCGTTTTTCATACTTCTTATCGCCCATACGATCTCTTGCATAGTAATGTCCTGGCACGCTTCCACCGTCTCTGAGTCACTTACTGAGTCAGAAACGGAGGCAGCGTCCTGAGCAGCATCATACATATCTCCAAAATATTCACTCCATCGTTTTAACACGCTTTTTGTGCTTGTAAGAATGTCACCATCCTTAGATTTCATTCTGGAGGCTGCCGAACAACTCCTAGACTTCTTCACCTCCCTCCAAAAAAGTTTGGTGTTTGCCTCGAAGTTGCTCGCCAGTCTCTCTTCCACTTTCAAACATTCTCTTTCACGCTTTTCTTTCACTAAGGTTTTGGTGGCATTCTTACAACAACGATACAATTCTTTCTTCTTGTCTTTCATACCATCATTCGCTTGCAAACATGATACATAGTCTAGCCATGCTTTCTTCTTTCTCTCAATCGCAGCTTTCACTTCATCATCCCACCATGCATCTCCTTCCATTGACTTGCACAGTTTTGCACTGCCACATACTTCTTTCGCGGCTACTATCATACTATCTTTCAAAACTTTCCAACATTCGTCTACATCCAAGTCCGGTAGGTTCACTTTCGCCAACCCATCTCGAACCTGAATCTCATACATACTCCTTATACTCGGGTCTTGCAACTTTTCGCTCTTTATCCTTTCAAGCTCTCCGAATGGAACACGCTGTCGCCAATGTCTCCATTTCTTAAACAGACCCCTATATCGGCTTATTACCAAATAGTGGTCCGTTTCCAGATTGGGACCTCTGTAGGCGCGCGTATCCATTAAACAACTGCGGAGTCTACTATCAATCAAAATCAGATCTATCACACTCTTTTGGTCATTCCTTCTCCATGTATACAAATGTATGTCCTTATGAGGGAATATTGTGTTAGCCACAAGAAGATTCCTTTCCATGCATAAATCCACAATGTGCTTACCGGCGTCGTTCACTCTACTGTCACCATACGGACCAAGAACGGCATCGAAACCAGGCCGCTTAGTCCCGACCCATCCATTCAAATCACCACACAAAATGACTCTTTCATTGTCATCAACCATATCCAGGACATCCCTTACAGAATCCCAAAACTTTTCCAGGTCACTGGGCGACGAAGAGCTTACCGGTGCATATAATGCGACCAAAAAGACTCTCGTGATTCCCAGTTTGATCCGGACCCAGAGAAGTCTCGAGCCAGCCATCCCATAATCTTTCAGACCAGAGACCAAGCGTGACGATAGAAGAATACCTACTCCGGCGCCAGCATGATCGCTCTGGGGCACACCAGACCACAGAGCCATCATGCCACCGGG
The DNA here is from genome assembly GCA_036924255.1 of Apodemia mormo. Taxonomy (NCBI): domain Eukaryota; kingdom Metazoa; phylum Arthropoda; class Insecta; order Lepidoptera; family Riodinidae; genus Apodemia; species Apodemia mormo. Next base: position 19,126,430 of record JAUPFN010000011.1, on the reverse strand, counting down.
GAGATCAGTGGTTTCACTACCTTTACGTTTAGTCTCTGTTACACACAAAACATCCAGGCATCTCTCATTCATTACATCTATCAATCCATGCATCTTATCTTCCAACCCACCTCTTACATTCCACGTGCCTATTTGGCACTCTGCTCCCCTCGACTCGCCTATTCGGGCCTGGCGTGATGGGTGGCGGCCCCCATCGCCGCATCCGCCGCTTTTCGTACCGACGGGGGCGGATCGGTACGCGTCGCCTCCAGGGGACGCCCTAATCCGCACTGCGGTACTTATTCGGGCCAGAATTGCAGTCCAGTGGACTGGCAGGGGTCGCGACGAGCACGCTTCTGGCTTCTTCTGTATGTATGTATAATATTAGTATGGGTAGTATGAATATACATTACACACATTACATTCATGTGACGTACAACATGATAATATACACAAAATACACATGTATACTATTTTATTTATGGCTAAAGTCTGTTGTTAATTTTAAGGGATTTTAAAGTTTAGTCTGTGATCAGATCAGACCACAGGTCGATCGCTAGTGGTTATTATTCCAGAAAGAGCACTGTTTTCTGAAAATAGTTAAATCAAAACCAATCGACAAACCGGCAGATATCTATATGTGTACGCACACACACACACACACACACACACATATATATATATATATATATATATATATATATATATATATATATATATATATATATATATATATATATATATATATATATATATATATATATATATGTATATATATATATATGTATGTGTGTGTGTGTGTGTGTGATAGGTGGCAAGCCTGTCGTCAACCGGGCACTTTTTCCAATCCCGGGCAACAACAACAAACAAAAAATTGCCCGACCGGGGAATTGAACCCGGTGACCACAGTGGCGACAATTGCAATTAAGGCATTCCAATTATTAATTATTAATCGTATTTCGGGTTAGCTGGAAGAAATCTCCGCCAGTACAGATAAGCTAATCTGTTGTGCAAATTTTTGTATTTCTCTTTTGTGTGTTTTAGTTTATATGTGTAGAACAGTACTATATAAATAAATAAAAAATATTATTATACCTGATTCTCCGTTGTAATTAAAATCTTGGCCGTCTTCGCGTCTCCACATGACATAAGGCTCCGGATATCCTGAGGCTCGACACACCAAGGTCACGTCAGTACCTTCCCGCACCACCAAGTCGGTAGATGTCATATTATCGATGATCGATGGCGGCACTGCGCAAATAAAGTTTGGTAAACATGTTACAGCTTATTTCACCCTTCGATCATAAATTAGAACGGTCTTACACACGCGCTCAAAAACCTATATTATATATCTGATTATTGAATCTATTAATTTATTGTCTTATTCTATCATATTCTTATGCTTTTGATTATAGTCTACAATCAAATTAATAATGTCAGTTTAATGTTTAATCGGTTAAATCATCAAATCTAATGTTTATGGATCCGAATTCCATGTCAAGCTAGGGATATATTAATAAAAATACAGTTATTTTTCTACAAAAATCTAAGAACGAGTATCTTGCTAAGTTAATGAAGAACATTTCTGTGTTTTGCAGAACTTTATGAGTGATCATATAAAAAAGGAATATTTATAAAACATATGATTATGTTTGGTAAATGGCAGAAACAGATTTTGCAATATCTATCTATCCATACTACTAAAATCAACTCGCAAAATTAATATTACTAAAATCAACTTGCCAGTATACTGTTATAACTTTTACTTAGAATAACCCTCTCATAAATATAATGGAAAACTATTTGACAACATTTTAAGGTAAATTCTAATCCCCATGTTTTGAATTCTACACTTTTAAGGAATTATTTTTAATATATTTCTCAGACCCACAGTAACACTTATATTTTCATTTATTCTTCTAAGTATTATTTAAAGAAGCATTGACTCACGACAGAAGTAGTCAACTCCTAACTAATGATTTCTTTGTTGCAATGTAAATATTCAATAAAATAACATCTTTTATGTACAAAATTGGCTACAAACAATAGGTAACACAAATAAGGAAAATGTTTTTCTTTACACGTGAATATATACAGAGTCTACTTATCAAGTTGGGCAAACACACTACTTCTTGCATAAATCCTTTAATTTCATTAAAATAACTTTAAAACAACCTTTTAGCGTTAGCCTCCATTTTCCGTGTATTCTTAAAACATTATCTTGAAAGCATCATTTTATTCCAGAATAAAGAACAATTGTTACTTCACGCTTATCTGAACCTATTTCTTTTGATGTGGTTTTAGCGTTAATAAAAGTACAGTTTTATATTATTATAATCATTTTCAAATAATAAAAGATACAATTTTCGTTCCTTACTAGGTTGTAGAGTTCTACAACTCGCCGTGTTTGATAATACCGCCATTCCTGCCGCAATAGCGTTAATACTTGTCACTGTCGTGTTTCGATTTAGAGGCTAAGGTAGCTGGTAAATGGAACTACTATCCCGCTATAATTTTTTTCATTTTTCATTTTCATTATTGCCAACAATCTATGGTTATTTCTTTCATCATTAGCAAAGTTATGTGCTTGTTTACTATCTTACGGTATAGAAAACATGAACATCTGTTGGCGACAGTCGATTTTCCACTGACTTCTTATGAAAGTCTTCAATTCAGATGTTTATATTTTTTTTGTATGTTCGGACATATAAACGGATTTGCAAAAATATTATTAATTTGTTTAAGAGAATATATTTCCGATTTCGTTTTATATACATTTAGTGAATGTCTGATTCAGTGTTATAGAGATAAATGAGTCTGGTAGACGATTTTTGTAGTTCTACTGAAATTAAATCATTCAATCAGTGGAGTCATTTGCTTATCTACCATTAATATTGAATTTAGACATATTGCTATAAAGATTATTTAAAACGTATAACAACGACTGTCTTTCTATCAACATAGTAAGATATGGTTATTTAATTATATTATAGTAGCGAACTATCTGGCTTAATGTAGGCATGTGCTGATCATGACGTCGGGATAGGATTTTACAATGCTTACGATTTGTTATGGTATAATTTTTGACACTACTGAATGCTGGAATTATAAGTTCAATGCAATTATATTTTTTGCGATCGTTATAATGTGGGACTGGTCCAACATACATGTCCAACACGGACCGAGTAAAGGGTTCAAACAGATATATATATATATATATATATATATATATATATATATATATATATATATATATATATATATGTGTGTGTGTGTGTGTGTGTGTGTCTTCTTTAGAGAATCTCATGTGAGTCTAAGCCTCGGCTAAGTATAATCTCTGGACTATGGGTGGTAAAATAAGTTTTTATTCATTTTTGATTAGGGCTTGGAGTACTGGCAGGCCAAAACAAGACCAGTTACCAGATTATGTAAATTGCACAGCATGTATTGTGATTAATTCATCAGTTCGAATAAGAATAAAAAGATTGTTTTAATGTTTCATCCAAATATGTAAACCATGAAATACTGGAGACATATTTTCCAAACGGAGTGAATTCCTTTTGAAATTTATATCTGAAAGCAAAAAGAATAATACGCTTCCTAGAAATTAAAAGCAAAGTTAAAAAACTGCAAACGGAGATAGATATGTCAAAACTGATTGTGAAATGGTTATTCGTGACACCGGCAGAAATACAAATGGTACCGACAGGCGCGTCAGAGTGAACGCGGTTAGGGGTTGAAATCGTTGAAAAATAAACACGACTTACAATCCATAGTTGAATAACGAAATATTCATGCAGATAATTCTATTATTTTTAAATTTTTTTCAGTTTATCGTAAATACTACAATTTTATGCTTTTAGTTGACGTGTTATGTGTATGTGTGTTTATATTTGTTTCTTTCCTGCCTCCATTATTACTATGATTTTAAGATTATAATGTTAAGTTAATTCTGCATTTCTTCACTATCCTTATTTAAATACAATTTACTTTTTATTCCGTAAAAACTAAAGTAGCTGTGGAATTACCAATAAACTTTAAATAACGACGTGAGCTGACTTGCCAGATAAGTTCTTTTCGATGACACAGACTATCTGATAATTATATGAAACTAAATTTAAGCCATCATATTACAGGTTCGCCGTTATCTATTTTTAACACTGTCATATCATACCTATTAAAAGCAAAACTAATAAAAGAAATAATCATAATTAATAAAAGTATATTTTATTACTTTGTCACCAAATGAATAAATATTTGCAATTGACAATTTTCCATAGACCAGTGGCAGGCAGAGCGGCGTTTTATTGCTTGTACCGCGAAGAAATTAAAGTAATAATGATAAGGTAGCCGTTAGAATTATGTATGTGGCATTGGCATCCAACCACACGGATAGCAACGCACCATTACATCTTTGGTGTCTATAGGCGATGGTTTCTCTTTTCATCAGGAGAGCCATCTATTTGTTTTATCTAATGAAATAAAAAAAAATATGGCACTCAGTTTTCTCTACTTACTCCGTAAGGGATCTGGTGTGAATTATTTCTTTTTTTTAATAATGTCATGGATATTCCTATATGCCCCTTTCAGGTCGGAAAGAGTTTTTGTGACTTATTATACATAATTAGTTACTTACCAACAACTTGAAGGTAACCCTTTCTAGAGCGCATTGGATCTGTATTGACTTGGCACATGTACCAGCCTCGGTCCACCTCTTGCACATTCTTAATGTGGAGATACCAAGAGCGATGATCATTGTATGAGAGACTTATCCGTGGGTTTTGTGTTATTATATTATGGTGTATACTTAAGATTGTCTGTGTATCCATGCGGACCCATGCTACCTGGTAAAGAATAAAAAATAAAAACAAATACGGCAAAAATAGAGGTTAAGCCACGTGATAATAAACGCAAATCTGGATGTGTACGTCATAACGTGGAAAAACGACATCTTGTTTTTCACATTTTCAAATAAATCCACATCATTTTCGCAGTCAATTTTAATTTTAAAACGTACAATTTTTATTATAAATGAACAATATTTAAAAAACAAGTAGTTTTTTGGTATAAGGTAAAATATTAGTTTTTCAAATTTATCCTATTTGTATGTACTGTCATTTAGCCTACTTGTATGTACTAAAATTTTATTACAAAAAAAATTGCCTGAGAGAAAGAAAAACTGACGAGCCATTTAAAATTTTTTAAAAACCGTATACCAGCTGGTATTCTTTACAAGACGAGCTCTAGTAAATTTTATGTACCAATTAGCTGACCCTACGCATTGCTATGCCACCTACTAAAATAAATTTGAAGGAAAGACATTACATTACCAACTCAGAAACCTTCGTGGGCTCATGCACAATAATTTTGCTAAGGATCATCACATGATCAAAGGCATAGTTTACGATTCTATAAAAAACATACAGACAAACATTCATTTTGATGTATATAGAAGAAAATGGATAGTAAAACACACGATAATTCTGACCACATTTCAAATTTCAGTATGAATCATTAAATATGTATTTGTTAAATTTACATTCAAAGAAATTTACAGGCTCATGATGCTTTGCTAAATATACCATAAAATGTGCTTGAATTTAGAAATACCACGTTAAAAGCTTAACAAGTACTCTTAGATTTCAATTAGATAGTTCATTTCCTTTGGAAATTTACGAGAATTTTCCCGCTTTAACTAAATGTGAATAGTTGATTTTAAATGTGGTATTATACGACCATTTTGTAAAGAATCTTATAAGAAAGAAAAACCTACGTTTATTATTATAATCCCTGAAGTTGCATGTTCACCTACTGTTACCATTTTATTAGAAACAGAAACTTTATGTGAATCATATTATTGTTTACGTAATATTTAATATTGTTTGATTGGTTAATCGAATTTAACTCTTTCTCTGTTTAAATAGTCGCGAAAATAACTGACTGATTTACATAGACAAAAAATCAAGGTTAATTCACTAATTAATTAATACTTGCTTTGTTTATTAATTTAACACTTTATTTTACACAAAAAATACTTAACAAAAAACAAAGCAGAAGTAAAAGACATTCCTTAAGGTAATGAGTCAAGATAGGTTAATTTCAAGGAAAGTGGCTAGCAACTCAAACGGGGCTTGGGTACATTGAATCCGTGGGGCTTAGGTTCGATTTCCATTTAAATATGCCGTTGATTCGTTTAATTAGATAGATATTTCCTCGCCGACAAGCAGGACATAAATTCAAACACCATTTAATCAGCCAGGGTAGGGTTGGTAAATTTTAGGTTTCTACATATTTCGGTCCTTACGAGTAGGTTTTACTTGAACTAAAACTGACCATTATGAAGTGAGTATTAAATCAGAAGAATAGAAGAACTCCAATTATATCGCATCCAATAATTGTCAGTAATTAGAATTTTAGAATTAAAATTGAAAGTCCCAACTTCATACACTAGTCTAGTCTATAATTCTAAACTATTTAATACTTAATTAGAAGTCTGTAATTCTAAACTATTTGTGAAAGTTGTAATAAAGTTTTTCAGTAGTTATTATCTTAATTATTGTTTAATTATATGTGAATCGGTTAAACTAGTTTAGAATCACTTACTTACCACATAAATATTTGATATGTCTGAAAATATTCCTAACTCAAGGAATATTAGCAGAGGATTATATTTGTTCTAAAGTATTGTATGTGCTATTTTATATTATCATCTACTTATGTGCCCCATTTCATTCAAATCTGTTCAGTAGTTTTTACGTGGTTAAGTAACAAACATCCATCCATCCATCCATCCATCCATCCATCCATCCATCCAAACATCCAAACTTTCGCATTTATAATATTAATATTGATAATGCTAATAACGTACATACAACCAAACTCGTATTTATAATATTAGAAACTAGCTGCGCCCAAGTCTTCGTCCGCGTGGGATTTTTTTAAAAAGAAGCGTTAGTTACCCTTTGATATTACCATCAGCTATCTACCGGTGAAAGTCTTATCAAAATCGATCCAACCGTTCCAGAGATAAGCTGTAACAAACAGACAAACAAACAGACAGAAAGACAGTCAGACAGACAAAAATCGTAAATATAAACACTCCAATTTTTATTTGTATGTGTAGATGTATAAATAGATTAATAGATCTAGTAGAATATAGATAAATTTCAGATAACTGTGCATAAGTAACTACTAAAATATATTTAAATTGTAAGCATTTAAGGAATTTCTCACCTTAAATCCTCTTAAATTTTCAACAATACACGCCAGCAAGGCGTCTCTTCCAACTGTCACTGTTACGTTTGGAATTGGTTCCGCAAATCTTGGATACATCGATTCTGAAACAAAAGAAGGTATTTTAAAGATGACACACCTAATATGTACTAATAGAGCATTTATTTGTCCCTATAAATCCCATCTATATGTAAACTATTTACATTTTATTTGAAAGGGATTTTTAGTAATTTCAACGGTTCTTTCACCTATTTGTATATCGTAAGATAGCAAACAAGCAGATGACTCTTCTGATGGAAAGAGACAACCATCGTCTATAAACAACAACATATTAATGGTGCATTGGTATCCTTATGTCAAAGTCTTAATATACATGCATCAGGTTAACAGGCCTATTTTACACTCCAAACTGGAACACGATTCACTGTCGTGTTTCGGTTTGGAGTGCAAGATAGACACTGATGCTAATTGCTATTGTGGCAAGGATAGATAAGGTAGAGGTAGCAGACCCGGGCGAGCCAATGCAGGCTGCCACCTGATACGATGGCAGTGGCTTGAATAGACAATTCGCCTCCTACAAACTGCCTGGCAGAACGGTAGGTGGTCTGTTCTTCAGAGGAGGCCCGAACTAACTAACGCCATCCTATTTATTTATAATAGGTGGTTGGAAAAGTTAAAATCTTCTTGATTAGAATTATATCAATTTAACAAATATACCTAGGCGGACCTAGCATCTTTCGGTTTTATTTTGCGTTAAATCACATTTTTGAAAATAAATGTAGGGCTATTTAGTCAAATAGTTTGCAATATTCGATCGAATAGTAACTGAATATTTTTAGCATCTCTACGCTCTAGTAAAATGACATGACCAAATTAAAGTAACAGAATGAATATAAAATCGAATAGTTCAATAAAATCAGTTTTTTTTTATGGTTATTTTTTATGTTTACTAGTATACGTTCCATTACGTAGTTAGTAGTAAAGTTTTTAAGTAATAGTTTTATTGTATTCCTTTCTACAAATATTGCGTTAACCGGTCTACCAGGGAGGCCCAATCGAGCCACGCCGATATTTTGTGGAGTTCGGTTGACAACCAATAGGCCTGATCGAGCCGCGGTCGCATTTGATTTTGAATCTTCATGAACTAATAATACAGACTATTTTAGTATGAAAAATTTATGTTGCTTACACTCTTTGTTATAACCATTTAATCATTCATTCAAAATATTCAAATTATATATGACTAGCTGTTGCCAGCGACTTCGTCCGCGCGGACTTCGTTTACTCCGCACTGCTCTACCCCCGTAGGTGATAGCGTGATAATATGTAGGTATTATGTTCACCCGACCTGTTAGTAATATTCATGCAAAATTTGAAGTAAATCCATGCAGTACTTTTTGAGTTTACCCCGGACATACATACAGACAAACAGACAAACAGACGAACGGACAAACGGACGAACGGACGAACGGACGAACGGACGAACGGACGAACGGACGAACGGACGAACGGACGAACGGACGAACGGACGAACGGACGAACGGACGAACGGACGAACGGACGAACGGACGAACGGACGAACGGACGAACGGACGAACGGACGAACGGACGAACGGACGAACGGACGAACGGACGAACGGACGAACGGACGAACGGACGAACGGACGAACGGACGAACGGACGAACGGACGAACGGACGAACGGACGAACGGACGAACGGACGAACGGACGAACGGACGAACGGACGAACGGACGAACGGACGAACGGACGAACGGACGAACGGACGAACGGACGAACGGACGAACGGACGAACGGACGAACGGACGAACGGACGAACGGACGAACGGACGAACGGACGAACGGACGAACGGACGAACGGACGAACGGACGAACGGACGAACGGACGAACGGACGAACGGACGAACGGACGAACGGACGAACGGACGAACGGACGAACGGACGAACGGACGAACGGACGAACGGACGAACGGACGAACGGACGAACGGACGAACGGACGAACGGACGAACGGACGAACGGACGAACGGACGAACGGACGAACGGACGAACGGACGAACGGACGAACGGACGAACGGACGAACGGACGAACGGACGAACGGACGAACGGACGAACGGACGAACGGACGAACGGACGAACGGACGAACGGACGAACGGACGAACGGACGAACGGACGAACGGACGAACGGACGAACGGACGAACGGACGAACGGACGAACGGACGAACGGACGAACGGACGAACGGACGAACGGACGAACGGACCAACAGACAAACAGACAAACAGACAAACAGACAAACAGACAAACAGACAAACAGACAAACAAACAGACAAACAGACAAAAAGACAAACAGACAAAAATTCTAAAAATTATATTTTTGGCTTCGATATCGATTGTAGATCACGCCCCAATAGTGGAGGGCCTGGGGTTTTCAGCTCGGATTAGAGTAACAGTGAATTAATTAATATGATGGATGTGGGATATTGTTTTTTAAACTATAAATTGCAATGTTTACCCAAAATTTTTTTGTTCACTCCATTGTTTCATTGTTTAAACAAATTATTGTGAAAAATTTATGTTTGACCATATATTTTCACTTTAAACAGTATTTTTTTTATTTATATGTTAAATCTTACCTGAGTAGACATATAAAAACATTTTTCAAAGATACCTGTGTATAAAAATAGCAGTAGGGATTTCGAACAGGTAGAAAAACGTGGAGGAGAGCGGAGCGACAGCTGCTATGTATTATGGAATTTCTCGGCTAGTTTTTTCTATAACAGTGAAAATTTGGTTTTTTAGTGAAAAATTCTTGTATATTTTTGTACTGGAAGGTGACTTTTTTGAAGACGACGTTTTTATATTGAACTATCTGACCCGCGCAGCTTCGCCCGCGGGTATATTAATAAGTCGTCCAAATAGCTTTTAATAAAAATTTCATCCCCTATTTTTTTCTATTTAAGTCCTCCAGGTACTGATTTTTGAAAAAAAAAATTAGCCTATGTTTGACCCCGGATCTTCAACTATACCCATGCCAAATTTCATGAAAATCGGTCCAGCGGTTAAGCCGTGAAAGCGTAACAGACAGACAGGATTTCGCATTTATAATATTAGTATGGAATGATTTGTCAATTGTTTTTTATCACACATCTACGTACGCAACGAAAATAGAATTAGGTCGAAAAGATTTTAGAGCGATGATTTTTTATGATTTTAAAAGTTCCCTTTCTCCGCAAGACTGTACTGCTCGTCTTCAAAATGCTTTTTGGAGAAAAGCACCTTGTTTGAGCACCGTGAGGCGATGGTTCGCTGAATTTAAGAGAGGTTGAGTTTCTTTACATGACGAATTTCGCGAAGGGCGGCCTTCAACTACCGTCAACGAAAATAATGTGGCTACTGTTAAGCGGTTAATTGAAGAAAACCCTCGTATTACCTATGAGACAATTCGAGGACTATTGGGGATTGGTATGAGCTAAATTTAGAAAATTTTACACGAAGAATTGAAAGTTCGGAAACTTTGTTGTCGTTGGAACCCTCATGAACTGACAGCAGAGCAAAAGCAGGCTCACGTGGAATGGTGCTCACAGATGCTACCAAAGTACGACCACGGACATTCTAATGCTGTTTACAACATCGTCACAAGAGACGAAACGTGGATTTATTGTTTTGAACCCGAAAAAAACAGCAATCTTGTGATTGGTTGTTTGAAAATAAAAACAAGCCAACAAAAGTGAGACAGGCGAGAAACTTTGGTAAAAAAATGATCGCGTTTTTTTTCACACCAACGGGTCCCATCTGTACAATTCCACTTGAAGATCAAAAGAGTGTTAATGCCGAGTGGTATTCTACAATTTGTTTACCCAGGGTGTTAGAAAAGGTTCGCGAAAGACGACCTAAAACCCGGGACTTCACGTGGCCAACGCCAACGCCAGACCACTAGACCACAGAGCTTTTCTTTTTCTTCTTTCCTACTTTCCCGCTTCCCAGGTCGGACAACATAAAAAAAGCGTTTTTCCAGTTTTCTAATAAATACAAAGTTTGCCGGGATTGGGAAGTGCCCGATTGTCGATGGGCTTACCACCTATCACATTTCTGCGACCAAGTATCTTCGGCTAATCGTGAATGCACTTGTGGTACCGCTGCCTACCCCTTCAGGAATACGGGCGTGAATGTACATACCTACTCTACTTACCTTACTTTCCAACCACACTTGTCATCCTACAATGATTGCGTTAGATAGGTAGGGTGGAAAGATTTAGCAAGAAGGACCTACTCAAATCTTTCCACCGACCCCTATTTAACGTAAACGTAATGTAAACGTAACGTAAACGTAACGTAAACGTAACGTAAACGTAACGTAAACGTAACGTAAACGTAACGTAGACGTAACGTAAACGTAACGTAGACGTAACGTAAACGTAACGTAGACGTAACGTAGACGTAACGTAGACGTAACGTAGACGTAACGTAGACGTAACGTAGACGTAACGTAGACGTAACGTAGACGTAACGTAGACGTAACGTAGACGTAACGTAGACGTAACGTAGACGTAACGTAGACGTAACGTAGACGTAACGTAGACGTAACGTAAACGTAACGTAGACGTAACGTAGACGTAACGTAAACGTAACGTAGACGTAACGTAGACGTAACGTAGACGTAACGTAGACGTAACGTAGACGTAACGTAGACGTAACGTAGACGTAACGTAGACGTAACGTAGACGTAACGTAAACGTAACGTAAACGTAACGTAAACGTAACGTAAACGTAACGTAAACGTAACGTAAACGTAACGTAAACGTAACGTAAACGTAACGTAAACGTAACGTTAACGTAACGTAAACGTAACGTAAACGTAACGTAAACGTAACGTAAACGTAACGTAAACGTAACGTAAACGTAACGTAAACGTAACGTAAACGTAACGTAAACGTAACGTAAACGTAACGTAAACGTAACGTAAACGTAACGTAAACGTAACGTAAACGTAACGTAAACGTAACGTAAACGTAACGTAAACGTAACGTAAACGTAACGTAAACGTAACGTAAACGTAACGTAAACGTAACGTAAACGTAACGTAAACGTAACGTAAACGTAACGTAAACGTAACGTAAACGTAACGTAAACGTAACGTAAACGTAACGTAAACGTAACGTAAACGTAACGTAAACGTAACGTAAACGTAACGTAAACGTAACGTAAACGTAACGTAAACGTAACGTAAACGTAACGTAAACGTAACGTAAACGTAACGTAAACGTAACGTAAACGTAACGTAAACGTAACGTAAACGTAACGTAAACGTAACGTAAACGTAACGTAAACGTAACGTAAACGTAACGTAACGTAAACGTAACGTAAACGTAACGTAAACGTAACGTAAACGTAACGTAAACGTAACGTAAACGTAACGTAAACGTAACGTAAACGTAACGTAAACGTAACGTACATGTGTACGTTTTTTTTTGAAAATATTACTATGCAACTCAACAGCAGGTCAGGAATTAGTCATTTTAAAGCTGCAACTTTAAGCATTTCCAGGCCAAGTTCCTTACAAGTCAAGCGGCGAATATAGTGCTAGTCTTTTAAAAATGTTCCTATATGTCTACTCAGGTAAGATTTAACATATAAATAAAAATATTACTGTTTAAAGTGAAAATATATGGTCAAACATTAATTTTTCATAATAATTTGTTTAAACAATGAAACAATGGAGTGCACAGAAAAATTTTGGGTAAACATTGCAATTTATAAAACAAGTTTAAAAAACAATATCCCACATCGATCATATTAATTCATTCACTTTCACTCTAATCCGAGGTTTTACGGTTTTGAATGCACCAGGCACTCCACTACAAGTATTCTTTTTAAAAAATTATCAATGTACAGTTTTGACTTTTCTACGATTTTATTATATGTATATAAGATAGTTTAGCGCCAAAAAATAATTGACGCGTGTGTCTTGTGTAATTTTTTTATATCATTAGATAGCAAACAAGCAGATGGGTCTCCTGGTGGAAAGATTCAACCATCGCCTATAGACACCAAAGGTGTTAATGGTGCGTTGCTATCTTGTGGCGAGGTCTAATGCCACGTGCATAAATTTACCGGCTACCTTACCCTCCACACCGGAACACGACAGTGACCAGCAATGACGCTATTGTGGCAGAAATAGGTAAGGCGGTGGTACCGGACCCGGTCGAGCCGATTCAGAATTCTACCACCTAGTATCACGATGGTAGTGACGCGCATAGCCACTCAGTCGCCTTTTACGACCTGCCTGGCAGAACGGCAATTTGCCTATTCTTCAAAGGATTATTTAGCTTATAATGATTGTATATATATTATATATTTCGTTATAAGAAATAAATCGTACTAACAAAAAATAAGGACCGATAAAAGTAGGTTATCATGTTACCGTTTTTACAAGTATTTTTTTAAAGATATTATCGGAATAGGCGTTTGTATTCCATCGCACCTGGTGGAAAGTGTCGATGAAGACGAAGGTGGTACACGCCCATCCAAAAAAATCTGCGTCTCCGTTAGAAAGAGTAAGTGCGGTCTCTCAGTCTCGAGATGGTGGTGGTGGTTTGAGTGAATCCCTCGGATATTAGAGACTTGCACTTTAAAGGAGAGGAATTGTGACCGCTGTTTAAACTTACTTTGCTTTCTTGATTCTCTCAAAGTGATTTCTTAGTAATGTGAATAAGGGAGGGGGACAGATGTTGGGAAAAGTAATGCATTAGAAACCAAGCAACCCGCAAGAAAAAATCATCGATGGGGGACTCGCTTGGAATCCGCGGGTACGCCCGCACCCCCTGGGAGTCGCCATCGGGTCCTCTCCATCCGGTCGCCGGCCGGTACAATGAAACAACCCCGGCAGGATGCGTGGCCGGCGGGGCAGCCATTCACTTGTGGCTAGCACGCTAGTTGGGCCCCCTATAAACCACGGGTGGCCAGCGGAGCACCGTTTCTTCGGATCCCGCTGACCTCCAACGAATGAGTCACCCGATGCATCAATAACTTGCGTGCCGAAACGGTTCTATAACGGTGCGCAATTACCCAGACCAATCCCCCTCTACGGGCTTCCGGAACTCTCACTTACCAGACGAAACACAGTAGCATTGATATACTGCTATTTCACGACGGTATCCCGTGAGAGCGTGGTAACTAGCCGGTTTGAGCCAGCACAATTTAAGAGCTACTGATGTTAATGTAGCTAGGCTCTCCCATAATTATAACAATGTTAGGTAGTACCGTTTTTTTAAGTAAATTATAACAATTTTACTTTATTTAAATGCCTAATAAATAATAGATATATTAATTAGTAAATGCTCGTTTACAGAATGATAAAATATTGATTCATTTTACTTTACAATGAATCAATATTTTAACATCTACATCACATCATCAACATAACTTTTTATACATCGCGCCGACGTGACGTCATGACCGTTAAAGACGCGCGAACGCGCCTTGCCGAGTAATTATTTCTTAATTTTGATTTTGATTTTTCTTGGGGGTTGAACGGTTAAGCCGAAATCATTAGCTAATTTGATATGTAATTGGTCATATTCTTAAGAGAAGATATATGAATGTATTAGAGTTTCTATATCATAAGAAAGCAGTATACACATATTATGTACGTATGTATTTACACTAAAAATCCAGTAAATCAATGATATTAATTTGGGTAAAACTTTGTAAGCTAGTTTAGTGACATTGCCCGCCCGTGTAACATACTCACGGGCTTAAGACTCATCGGTCCCGGTCGGTGCCCGAGTGTCTGTCGCTACGAGAGGACTTGATTTATGTGTGTCCATACAGCACTACAAATAAAGCTTTGTATCTCTTTTTTTAGTACCTATTCCAGGTAAAATAGCTTGGTTGGTTGGATAAATAAAAAAACAAAAACAGTGTCGCAGGAGACCCGGCTTCAGAGTTTCTATATCACAAGAAAGCAATATACATATATTATGTATGTACGTATTTTCATTGAAAATTAAGTAGATCAATAAAATTAATTTGGGTAAAACTTTGTAAGCTTTATCGCTCGTGTAACATACTCGCGGGCTTAAGACACATCGGTAGGTGCCGGAGTGTCTGCCGCTATGAGCGGACTTAATTTATGTGTGTCTGTACCGCACTACAAATAGCTTTGTATCTCTTTTTTACGATCTATTCCAGGTAAAATAGCTTATACCGTTAGCCTTTTATTGGTTGGATAAATAAGCACAGATTGATGGTAATCTACACCAATACAAATTTGTAAGTATATACTTATTACGTACGAGTATATACTTATTATTATTATTAAGTATATACTCGTACCTAAGATCGTTTTTTTAAAATATCTATCACGTAACATTTTCTTGTCAAATTCCATACAAGTAAGATAAACTAATATCAAATTTCGTAGATAAAACTTGTCTTGTTAATTTTAAACTAGCTGTCTTACCTTTTTTCAGATGATGTACTAATAAAGAAATGAGACAAAATCTTGAGTTAACAGTATGGACATGTACTTAAATAGAATAACAGTTCAATAATTCGACAATATTTTTTTGTAATGTATTGAAATCTTCTTACTATCTTTTGTCTCGCTTACACATTTTTTGTTATAATTTTTAAAACTTTTTCGTTCGTTATTGAACATTTTCTTCTGTATCAACCTTATCCTTATAATGATCCATGCAATGAATAAAGAATTTTGCAAATTGCATTTATTCTGAAGTTTTCCACCCGGACCCGGACCAACAGTCCGGGCTCCTTTGAAGAATAGACCAACTGCTGTTCTGCCAGGCAGGTCGTAAAAGGCGACAGGGAGGAGGCAGAAATACGTATCAATACCATCGTGACTACTAGGTGGTAGAATTCCGCAACGTCTCGCCCGGTTATTTAGTACCACCGCCTTACCTACTCCTGCCATAATAGCGCCAATGCTTGTCATTGCCGTGTTTTGGTTTGGAGGGTAGTCGATAGCTTCTTGCATGTGGAATTGGCATCCCGCCACATGGATAGCAACGCGCCATTAAGATTTTTGGTGTATATGGGCGATGGTTTCTCTTGATACATCAGGAGAGACATCTGCTTGTTTGCTATCAAATAATATATTGTATAAAAAAAGAAGTGATGCACGTACATATATTTCGGAGATTATTTTTTGTTATTTGTGTAAATAAATAACTATATTCATGAAAATACACTGGCTTTGGAGACTCTTGACACGACTTTGATCAACACTAGCGTTTATAGCGATACCGCTCGCTCGTGTAACATGTTCTCGGGTCAAAGACACATTGGTAGGTGCCGAAGCGTCTGCCACTCCGAGGGGACGTGATTTATGTGAACCCATACCGCACGACAAATAGCTTTGTATCACTCTTTCTTTACTACCTATTCCGAGCAAAATAGCTTATAGCGTTAGTCTTTTATTGGTTGTATAAATAAATACAGATTGATGATAATCTACACTTACAATACGAATGTGAACAAGTTTTACTTAGGATTTTTATGTTTAGATTTAAGTGGCAATATTCTCAATGGTTTTTATTTAAATTGTTTATTGCTCTAGTGATAAGCGTATTCGACGAACATCATAACATTTTGGTAATCCGTGTCAGTCCAGGCCCGGTGAAGAATAGACTATCTGTCACTCTGCCAGGCAGTTTGTAAAAGGCATCCGTTTTACTAGTATCTTGACTGCTAGGTTGTAGAATTCTGATCGTCTTACCCGGGTCTAATACCACAGCCTTATCTATTCCTCGGAAATTAATAAAAGTACCAAGTTGAAATTTATACTAAATACTTAAGTTTACGATACCTTCAGCTGTGAAAAATTTAAATTTGTAGATAAATATGGTACCACTGCATTGCCTTTTCCTGCCAATAGCATCAATTCTATCATGTTCTGGTTTGGAAGGGTAAAGTAGCCGGTGGACTTTGAATTCATGCATCATGACCATCTGCCAGACTGGATGCACTATTAACATATTTAGTATTTATAGGCGATGGTTTCTCTTCCATTGGAAGGGCAATTTGCTTATTTGCTATCTAATCATTCAAAAAAATTGAATGAAGAATCTATCTAAGAAATGTCGGTAGCGGTTTAAATCAAGAAAACTAGGCTTGGGGAGAAATTAAAGTATATGGTTATGGGGATTACTACTCATCTCACCTTCTAACAAACCTGCGAATGGTAGTGAAGAGAAGTAACGAACAAATTACAATCCGCTCTACAAACTCTACAAAGTCCTCTACAATTTAGATAATATTTCTTCAAAGTCTTGCGACAAACTTTATCGATATATTGAACACTATATAGCGACTTCTACCTAGATGTTATTACAAAAAAGTGTCTTTACGATCGTATCCCCGAAGAGGCAGTCAGAGTTAGAACAAACGCACCCACAAATAGCCGAAAATACTCAGACCTACTATGTGATTGGTGGCAAGCCTCTCGCCAACTGGGCACTTATACCATCCCAGGCTACGTCTTTTCATCAGAAAACTGAAGAAAAAGAACATGTTTTTTGATTTGCCCGACCCGGAAATCGGACCCGGGATCTCGTGTGGTAACGCCCGGTCATGGCAACGTGTTATTATTAAAAACTCGAAAAGAATTATAAATTAAAATTTGCTACATATTAAACAAGGCAATCGAAATGTGTTATGATAATTTTTTTTCTTTAAGATAATAAGTACCTGGATGACCGAGCTTTACTCGATTTTTTTTTGGAACGACGTTTTCTAAGACTGAAACTTGGCTAGATCGATTAATTGCCCCAAAAATTCCCTGCATACTAAATATTATGAAAATCTTGGAAGCTGTTTCTGAGATTGAGTTTATATATTTATATAATATACAAGAATTGCTCGTTTAAAGGTATTAGATATAGTAAAGAGTACTTAAAAAGTACTTTAAATTCCTTTTAGATGTTTGCATAATTAGGTATCAAACTTTAAAACGTACAAACTTTTACATTTATAATTTTAATGGATTAGTCTGAGTGCTGAAGACACCAAAATCTGTTAAAGCGAATGAAGTCTTAAAAATATTTTAAAAGTAAGCATTCCGATTAAAAGTTGCACAGAAATCCTAAAATTCTTTTTAGATTCACCGCTCATAACATGTTCACGGTAAGTAATAAGAATATGCAAGGATTATTCAAAATGTTTTAAAGTCAAGCACTACCGTGAGCTGTATTAAGCTTTTCTTCCCGGCAAGTAGAGCACAACAACATGTGCCCAATGAAACTTCACTTGAGCTTTGAAGAAGTGATTTATATTTTAATGTAAGTCCTCGTGTATATTGCTTTCTTGTTATAAAGAAACTCTCATACTATTTCATATACATATAAGGATATAGACCTGTGTTAAATGGCGGCTTTTTTAGTATAATATTATTATTCGGTTTTATTCGTATTTGAAAATCGTATTTTTCGATTTTTTATTTAAATTCATAATACGAATTAGAACTTACTCAAAAAAGAGGAAGAGCATAAAAATTTTTACATTGTTATTCATTAGCGAAACTGTTCATTATCATTCGTTACGTCAACAACGTTTCTTTATCTTACATATATAATTGAAATAAATATCGTTAGATAAGTTATATGAATTGATCTAACTTAAAAGTAAACAAAATATTAATCCCCTGTAAAAATCTAAAATAACAACAATGGAAGTAGGTACAATAAATTTTTAGCCATGGAGCGGATATTTATAAAAAAAAGTTTTATTAATAGCATTTACAAGAAATACGACTTTATTACCTATAAAGTCGTATTTGTTGTAAATGCTATTAATAAAACTTTTTTTACAACTTAGTAAACAAAATCTCATCTAAATATATTTTGTTCAAGTCAGTAAAGCCGTTTCTAAGATACCTTTGCAAATTAAATGTATGTATATATGATGTGTATGTGTGAAAGTTGCGATGTGTTAGCTATGATTGTATCATTAGAATCGGAATGGGATAAAAAAAGTTACCCTATGTGTTAAGTCAGACAATCAACATTATCCAGTTTCATTCACCAGTTTTGTGCAATTGAGCAGCACAAATCTCTGGGTCGGAGCACTTTTTGCCTCGTACTACTCTTTTGCGGAATTAATTACTGGCAGGGGTTTTTTCGAACAGATACGACATGGAGACCTGCAAGAAATCAGCTTGCTCATTTTAAAAGGGCGGCAACGCAACTGCAAGGCCTCTGGTAATGCAGATGTCCATGGGCGGCGGTGATCACTCATCAGGTGCACTTCCTGCTCGTTTGCCCCCTCTTCCATAAAAAAAGGTAATCCTCTGCGAGACTGCAAAATTTTCTATCGGCAGTAGATAGTGGTCGATATTTGGTCTTGCTATACCAAGACGATGGTTGCCTCGTTCCACCAGGAGAGCTATCTATTTGATATCTTATGATATTATATGGATTTAGAATTTCATTCACTAGTTATTTACTCTAGTATGACAATATATTATGGTTGAAATAGTCTTTCTCTAAATTTAAGTCACATAAATTGAAATATAGTCTAATCATTGGTTCCCATATGAAACACGTCATTTTATTACTAGTTGAACCCGGTCACGATTCGCTGTTGCTCTTCACGTTACTTTGGAACAATAAGTATACAAAATCATTCTCTTGTTCTATCTATTGTGAACAAATATCAAATAACTCTCGGATACTTTTTTAATTTCGTGAACACAAACTTTTGTGTTCCTATATGTTGTTCCTATATGATGGTAAATGGTGTTTTTTTATTTAGAAGTTATTTTGCGGAAATTCATGATTGAAAGACCGAATGAAGGTAATTTGTAAGGAAAGTTTTTCTTGTAGAAAATGAACAATGAAAATCTCCAAACAATAAACTGCAGTGGGTTACGTGGAAGTCACTAAATCAACTTCGGATCTAAGTAGGCAACTGGAAACAAAATATGCGTCGGTGGAATTTCTATTAAAAAAGCGCTGTGATCAAGAGGTTCTAATACAATCAATAAGACCTTAATGAGGACATTGATGCTGCCGTAGCTGTGTCGCAGTTTTGGTCTAACAAAATATAAAGGTTAAACTTCCTGACACAAGAAGAAGAGAATGTGTTTATATATTACTTTGATTGCAATGTCTTAGGGTCTTACAAACTTTGTTTACGTTCTACTACAAATAAGAAGTTTTAGCATCTGCGGTAACACAATTGCTGATAACATTATAGTACAGAGGAAAAGGTTAACGTGAAAAGAAATTATCAATGTATAAATAAGAAAAGCCTGGATCCGTTTGTTTGAACATGTAAAAGTACATAATTATAAATAAAATATCACCGGAAAATTACACAAATTTATCTATCTCCAAAGTAAATAGATTATTTGATTATGACATGAATTTTACGAGTATATAATAATACTAATTTATGGGAACACTTATATAAGCCTTATTATACTTTTGTGGTCTCTATTATTATTGGTATAGTGTTGAGTAACAGGTAATCATTAAAATCTTTATACAATATTTCATGGCCAATTTCTTCCCTTTTAAGGCTTGATTTTTGAAAAATAATGTAGCCTATATCGGAGCCCCGTATCTTAAACTACTTCTTTGTAAATATTCATCAAAATCGGTTCAGCAGTTTAGCTGTGAAAGCGAACAGACAGGCATATAAACAGAGGGACAGATAGACAAACATATAGGCTTTCACGTGTATAATTACTATGGATATATACAGAATGTATCAAAAGTGGGCGTTGTACTGTGGACTACGAACCAAAACTACCTATCTTCGTAATATCATCACGTCAAATCCCTTTTAGCGTATGCAGCAAGAACCGAGTACCATAATATGATACGATTACCATCTTTTTCATGTTTTATTAAATATGTGTGATATTTTAATAATATATTTTCATGTTAGGTATAAGTGTTGGCTTTTACAATTATTATTTTTGTCTTTTGGTAAATTACAGTACCATATGCCATTTTGTCAGGCAGAAGTCTTCTACGCAACCGACTGTCATTACCATCGTGAATACTAGGTGGTAGATTTCCGCTACGTCTCGCCCGGGTATTTGATATCACCGCCAATGCTTGCCACTAGGCATGGAATATTTCATAAATAGCATGCCACAAATCACATGATATGCTTTATTACAAATAGCATATGCTGTCTCTCTATATTTGGTTTGTGAAATGTCGCACTTAATGAAATCGTACTGTTCGTCAGGTCAGTAATTCGAGCACGGCGTTCGAATTGCGACGTGCTGTGATTTGTGAACTTTGCGATTTGTTACGATTTATATAGAATGTAATTATTTATGGTATTTATATTTAATAAGTATATATGGCTCTTTAGTGAGTAGGTACGTGTATAGTGTTAGTGTAAATATTAGTGTAAATAAGACCAAAATAAATACAATGAGAGGATTTTAAATTCCAATCAAAAGAGAGCTGAAGTACATTTTTTGGCCTATACCATGATAATTTTTTTAAGATATTCATGGCTGTAAAGTATGAGTCTGTTGGAGTAAGATCATGAGGTCCTGGGTTCGATGTTATTGAGGGTTTTTTTGGAAACCTGAAATGAATAAACCTGAAAATCGTTGCCAGTGAAATTTCGCATGTGAAATAGGGATAACAACTCACCTCACTTACTATTTAGTGTTTATAAGCAAAGGTTGTTTCTTTCTATCAAGAAAGGCAATCACTTGTTGGTTGTTCCTATGATTTAAAAAAAATATTTATTTATGAATACGGTTTCAATACAAAAAAAATGCGAATTCGACTAGTTCATGTTCAGATGAGCAGGTTTTTTTAGAGTTCTATAAGAAACTCTTCAGCTTTGTTATATTAGTACAGCAATAGTATAACGAATATTGTTACATAAATCTCGATTTCCCTGAGGATTAATTAGTTCCTAGGCTTCGCTATTTTAATCAGTCACCATTGCCACGGTGTAGTTAATTAGGGAGAATCTGATTGATGTGGTTTAAATACGGTGATGTGGTACAACGTTTGGCTCTACGGTTAAGTGTAGCAGCAATATGAATGGAAATTTATTACGTATTTAGCTGTCATGCAAACTTTTAAGGTGCATTTAATATTGTTTTTGAATAGCGTAAATGAAGAAGGGACTTCAAATTTTTGTATAAGTTATGGTATGGAAAGGAACTACGATTTAAGGAACATACTTCAGCAACTACGGCTACCTCTTTTTAACGCACAACCAAATAGATTTTACTGCAGTTTTTTTACTCATAAATTTCTAAAACCCTTTTCTCGACTTTTTTAATTTATCCCTCTTTATTTCGTTCTTTCCTACTTCAATCAATGAAAAAATTGACAATCAATCACTATCTCTTTCTTTTTCAGTTAATCACCTCCATAATATATTCATTTCATTCTCTTACAAATTAACCAGAACACAAAATTTCACTTCTACCACGTATGAGCTCACACACGATTTTTTTTATATAGGTCAGTAAACAGACGATTTTCTTGAAGGAATAATATAGCCATCATCTATAGACACCAAAGATATTAATGGTACATTGACTATTGAAACCATATCCCTTATAATCATTATACCCCTGCTGTACATGTTGCAGGGGCATAATACCATATATATAATTTTATCAGGTAATTAAGGGTCTGCTTACATTAAGAGCAGAATAGATAATTTTCTGAGATCACTAAAAAATAACTATATACATTTTCAGTACCTTCAGTGTTGAACTTTATGTGAATTGTTATAACATAAAGATTTCAGTGTCCGCAGAACCAGTAGATGTCAAAATACAGTAATTTATTTTTCTATTCTACTAGCGTTTTTTTATACCATAAGATAGCAAACAAGCAGATGGGTCTTCCAATGGAAAGAGTCAACCATCGCCTATAGACACCAAAGATGTTAATAGTGCGTTGCTATCTTGTGGCGAGGTCTAACGCCACATGCATAAGTTTACCGGCTACCTTATCCTCCAAACCGGAACACGACAGTGACAAGCATTGACGCTATTGCGGCAGAAATAGGTAAGGCGGTGGTACCAGACCCGGGCGAGACAATGCAGAACTCTACCACCTAGTAGCCACGATGTTAGTGACTCGTATAGCCAATCGGTCGCCTTTTACGACTTGCCTGGCAGAACGGCAGTTGGTCTATTCTACAAAGGAGCCCGGAACCAATACGGGGAAATGTTAATAAATATGTTAATAAATTTACGTTTATGTAATTGTTAAGGCTCGCTGTTCTGCTCTTGTATGAATTGACCCTGAGTTTTCAAATGGAAATCAGGGTTAGATTTTGAAGTATCATTGGTAATAAAAAGGCAATGTTTGCCACTATGATCGTTTTTGATGCAGAAGGTTGGATGTATTTTCTATATGAGTATGAATGAGATGAATGTATAGGAACAAATTTTCTTGAACGCATGTGTACATTGAATTAAAAACCCTATGAATTTTTGAGTTTAAGTACGAGTTTCGGTATATAAACTATATTAGGTTTTATTAATCCTAATAAATTAATATTTCAATAATTAATTGTTTCTTTAACCAATGAATAATCACAAAAATAAAACATAGTACAATTTTTAATCAATAGCATCTGATTTATTTCTACTGGCAATAATTATAGGTAACTTTGATTCAAATTGGAGATTTCGACCCTACGGGAATACATCAGTTGTAAGAACTGACGCTATTACGGCAGGAAAAGATAAGGTTGTGACTAAGTTCTGACAAGATGTTGCAGAAATTTAAGTTTCTAGTTTTAAGGAAATAAAAATCAAGTCAAAAGTTGACAAATTTAATTGAACCAACTCACAAACGGGTTGGCCGTAGAGAAATTGAGTGTCTAACTTCAGCACAAACTACGTACCCCACAAAAAATGGCTGAAATCATGTTTTGAAAACTGAAACAAACAAATTTGACCCGATGTGATTTGTACCAACGAACTTGTCTTGCCCTATTTTTTTTGTTCAGGTTTCCCAAGCCCATGCTTCAATATTAGATCAGTAGTAGTTGTCAGTGCTAAAACACATAAATAGTAATTGCATTTTGTTATATGGTCTTTTTAAAATAACTTCGAAAAAGCGCGAGATCCTGGATTTAAATTATAGGTCGGTTAAATCGTTTTGAATATTAATTAGTTAATTTTCAATTTTTCTGGAAAACATACCTCGTTTAATAAAAAAAATATATGCACGATTTTAAGTGACACGTGACAGGCGACACGTATCACTAATATCGTTAGGCTACGACCGCACAGACAGGCGGCTTGCTTTAGCGTCTAGTGCCTCGCACCTCGTAAATAAAAATCGACACGATTGTTTACTTAGATAGGTCGCTATGTCGCTAAGTTATAACCTAGGCGCCAAACACGCACTGCATGCGGTTTAAATAATTCTTAAACTTTATTTTACTAAGCTATTTGCTAGGTGGTCGGCTAGGCTAAGGCGCTAAGCGAGCCACTTGTCTGGGCGAACGTAGCTTTAGATAATCGTGAGTGCATTGTATCTTTGCCAACGTCTCTGGTATATGATATTTTTTGCTTTTTGGAGCTTTTTGGAGGCTAGTTTAGCCTTAACTTCCTAATAACTACGAAACTGAACGTAATTTGATATGTCGACTCACAGAAATCCGACACTAGCTCTGATATTGCCAGCCTCACTGTCAGGAGTGTATCTCCAAATCGAGTGATACGTGTCGGTACAAAGTGTGTCTTTTTAGCGCTGAACGCGCAAACTGTGTCTTCTTAGGGTTAAACGAGTACTCATGTGGTCTGTGGTTAAACGTGATCAAGTTTTGACGTCCCCATTCCAAGACATCAGTAAGTTGATCCTCGACTTCAGACACAAGCTTGTTCGTATAGAAATATAAAGAAATAGTAAATGAAAAATGTGAATTTCATCTTTTTGTATCTAGGTAGCAAACAATTAGATTATACCGTAGATTCAGGACTCTATTTAGAAGATCCTCTTTATAAAAAAAACTATCTCCTAATAGGCACCAAAGATGTAAATGGTGCGTTACTATTAGTGGGGCTGGATGGTAATGCCACATGCAAAAATCTACCTTACATACTTCTATCGGTTACCTTACCCTCTAAACTGGAATTCGACAACGACAAATATTGCCGATATTGAGACAGGAATAGGAAAGGCGGTAGTACCAAATACCAGAGTCAGACGTTACGTAAATCTACCACCTGGTAACCACGGTGGTAGAAACACAAATAGCTAATCGTTCGGCTTTTACGAATTGCCTGGCAGAATGACAGATAGTCTATGTTTATTCTTCAAAGGAGGGACCTTTATCGATGAATTTAAATAGTATAAAGATATTTATAATTAGTGAACCATACGTAGCTGAGTTAGAGTCTTTTTTAGTCCCGTATAAAGTTTGAGAAGTTTTAAAATAGGTTCTCAGAGATACAGGGTAATTTGAAATAGTTCATTACAACTTTACTATGAATTTTTAATGATTATTGTAGTTTCAATGCGTATAAATTATTGATTTTGTTTTACGTAGTATATACTAGCTGTTACTCTTGGCTTTGCTCACTTCGAGTTTTCGTCGCAAACCTTTAAAGGTGAGGATTCTATTAAAAAGTGAAATCGGTTTACTGACAGTAATCGGTTTACGGAAATCGGATTTACTCAACACAACTCGATTGTAGGGACAACATTTATTATGTGAATTGTATAAATAATTCGGTTTACTTATATCAAATGCAAAGTAGATATGATCGCAAAAAAGTAATATTTACTTTTTAAGATATTATTAAATGGCATATAAACTATCAAACAGGGTTCCTACTTTATTGAATGACTATTTTATAAGTGTTAATTAATAAGTTTATAAGATGATGCCGGTGTACTTGCTGGGTAGGTTCTAAAATAAAACCCGCAAAGTTCCTGCTCCCGTAAGATTTCCAGGATAAAAACTATCCTATGTCCTTTCTAGGGTTTCAAACTATCTTTGTACCAAATTTCATCTAAATCGGTTCTGTGGTAGGCGTAAAGAAGAGACAGACATACAAACAGAGTTACTTTCGCATTCGCATATTAGTATGGATAAACCTATTTTTCAATAACATGCCCCATGTTATTGAAAAATAGGTGTAAATGTGCAAATTATACAGTGAGCAACAAAACTTTGTCAGACTCGAAGGGCAGGTCGTTGACATTATAAAAATTAAAATATTAGGATATTGTTAAACAGATTTTTAAACCTGTTTAAATAATTATTTACTCTTCAATTTTACAAAAAAATGGCGATTATTTTAAATTGGACAACACCACGTCCCATCAGCGGTGGCACATTTTTGACTTCGAAGGCGCTTCGATACGGAGGCGGCAACGACATTTAAAAAGCAAATTTTTACTAAGATTTACATAATATTATATCACATTTTGTGTTGCCAAAATTAATGTTTAAAAATAGTATCTAAGATTATATATTATTAGTTTGTACCAAAAAAAAAATCTAGCAATAACCAAAAAATAATTGCACGTATAAAATCGTATGAAGCTACTTAGCAATTCTTTTGACGATCGGATACGTTTTTTTACAAACTGTATGAAGATTAAAATTTTATTAGAGATTGATATGGAATGAAACCTTTAAAATATCGATATTAATACCAGGAGAACAGTTATATAGTAGTTTATTCAGTTCAGATCATTAAGTCTCGAATTTAATCTCCGTGTCGGACAAAATCGGTTAAATGGTGCGATAGAGATCACTTCCGGTTAGGTGGTGGCTGAATAACTAGTAAATATTGCGGCAGAAACAGGTACGGCGGTGGTACCAGACCCGGGTGGGACAATGCAGAACTCTACCACCTAGTAGCCACTATGGTAGAGGCTCGCATAGCCAATCGGTCGCCTTTCCTATCCTTCAAAGAAGCCCGGGACTACGCGAAGGGAATACCTTACATAGAAGATTTAGAATTCAAATAAATATTGTAAGTCTAGTAACAGTTGTGTCAGGTATATTAGTGCCAGACTTAGGCTTAAGTTTTTACGTTTTATTGATCAAATACCTTTGAATGGTTAAACATTTTACTTATGCCTTACACAGCAATTTCACAAAAAAAAATAGAAGAAAGTTCTAAAAAAATGCCCAATTTACAAATCGCCAAGCCAACGGAGACTTATAATAATAATAATATAATAATAATTTACGGGACATATTACACTTACTGATCTAACCCCAAAGTAAGCAAATTATTTGCTTGTATTATGGATGTTAGTCAACGATACTAATACATAGAAATACATATATAAATACTAGAATATATATATAAAACACCCAAACCCGGAAATACAAACATTTATGCTCGTCACACAAATGCTTGTCCCCGTCGGGGATCGAACCCGAGCCTCGTTGATTACGTAGTCAGGGTCTCTAACCACTCGACCAACGGGGCGGTCAATAAAACTTATAAATTAATAAACTCCATTTTTGGTCTTATTCTGTACAGAAACTAATAAACTCCATTTTCATTTTTATTCTGGATTACCACCCTTTTGACGGTCCCCGCTTGGACTACTTCATTTACTCTGTCTATCTCACACGGGATATACTTTAGACTTGTAACAGACTTCATCTATCCCTTAAGAGGTTTAGTGTAATAAAAGAAAATAATAAGAATCTATACTATTTTTTTTTGTTAAAAATATGTCTGAATTATGTTTAATAAATAATATCAATGGAATTAAAGACGAAAATAAATAAAGAAAACTAATTCTCAATAATATATAAGACCTAAGATATAAACATATAAAACCTTAAAAGGAGAATGACAGAAAAAAAATGGGAGGATAGAAGAATAATGACGGGATGGAAAAATGGAAAGAAAAACGGGGGATTGTTTTTAAAAGTTCTGGACGTTATAAAAGAGATTCTTCGCTTGAGACAATAATATAGATATATCAGGGATATTCCGGAGTGTAAATAATAATTTAAATACTCTTAATGTGAGAAAAATTGATTTGTAAAAATATATTGAACAAAACCGTGAGTATGTAGAATAGAGATTTATTCAGGGATTACGTATGTATTTATGCAACTTCGTATTTGATATAGTAGTCGTTGGGTTTATTTAAATCTAGCAGTATTGGTAGAATGTAGTTTTATTAGAAGGTAAATCTTTTGAATGCTGTCTATACAACTTTAATAAACATATTACCGATAAATATGTGATTAGGTTTACAAGAATGAAATTGTGCAAAATGTTGTGTAAAGGTGGATCGATCCTTGACTGAGTGAAGAATGTTTGTTGTATGAAGAAAGGAAATTATTTATTTTAAGGAATAGCTGTTGAAAAGATGTTTAATAACATGGGAGAAACGTGGACTTGTTTACTTTATAGAAATTGTGTGATATTATTATTAGGGAAGTCTATTTTGATTTTAGGAAAATAAAACCTTAATTTATGCTGTTCTTTTCTTTCCATAAAAATGTGAGCAATGGTTGTGGAGCTATTGCTGCCTCACAGTCTCGCAGCAGGGTTGCTCATCAGGACGCAGGATAAATCGAAATTCTAAACAACACAGGTGATGTAGTTTTCCAATTTAAATTAAATTAGTGTGTGTGATAAATAACTCATTTTGATTTTATTTCAGCAGAGTCGTACCAGTGACTAAGATTATTATGTTTGTATAACTATACTAGACTAAGTAATGGCTTTACTTTATCAAATTTCAGTGCTTGACGGATGACAGTTTATTAATTAATTAGGAAATGGATTTATGGACTTAATTATATGTATATAGATTTTCATCATCGGTATTTAAAGGAAACCCATTGCCTTTAGACACTATTGTTATTATACCTATACCTCGCAAGTGACTAAGATTGCTATGTTTGTTAATTTTCATATAAGTAAAGAAAAGGCTTTGTATTATCAAATTTCCGGACATGTTGGCAAGACAGTTTATTATTTAACTAGGAAATAGAAATAAATGACTTAATTACTTTATATTATACCTTTATCGTCGGCATTTTGAGGAATCCTGTTGTCTCTAGACACTTATTATTGCATCTATACCTTACAATTGGCTAATATTGCTATGTTTATTTTTCACAGGAATAAGTAATGGCTTTGCATTATCAAATGCCAAAAGCATGTTGGCTAAATAGCTTATTAACTAACAAGGAATAGATTTATGTGCTTTAATTGTTTATACTATACTTTTACCATATGCATTTGAACTATCATTATTGCACCTTTATCTTACAAATGGCCGATATTGCTATGTTTGTTTATTCTTCATAGGAGTAAGAAATGGCTTTGCATTACTAAATTCAAAAGCATGTTGGCTAAATAGCTTATTAATTAGGAATAGATTTAAGTGCTTTAACTACTTTATACTATACTTTCATCATCGTCATTTGGAGGAATTCCATTGTTATTAGTTACTAATACTACTGCACCTGAATTAATATTATCAACTAGTTTCAACGTACAACTCGCAACATTATAGAAGCGAATCCCGCTGGATCACTAGATTTTCCCGGGATAATAAATAGCCTATGTGCTAATCCAAGTCATCAACTATCTGTGTGTAAAATTTCATTCAAATCCGCTTCGTAGTTTTGCGTGCGTTTTTATCTTTTAAAATCTACTAACTGGTGATATTCACCACATATCTTTATAGATGAGAACCGGCTAAGGAAGTTCTTAGAATAATTTCCATAGTACAGTTGATCCTGCTTGTTATTTAAACTTTAGGGATCGAGAGCTGATTCCTTTGGAGTCTTCGAGGCCGCGTGGGGGCGCCTTCTTAGCTGTCGTCGGAGCTGAATGCAGAGTTACTGTAGGTTTGTTGCAGAGTTGGAGGTATGGCTAATACGATTTTATTTCTGCGTTGTTATAATTTTGGGCAGTTATAATTTTTTTTATGAGGGAACAATTAGGTGATAGGATAGGGCGTGTAGATATTAGGTGGAAGAACTGATGTTTTAATATATTGAGGAATTTAAGGAATACTTTGTTTATTATTGACTTTCAATTAAAACTAGGTAATTCAAGCTTAGGAAATATTTATTATAGAAACTTTCTCTAGTTTAAATGATTACTTGAATTAATGCTTCAAATTGGAAATATTGTTAGGAAGAAATAGGATCTTTTAGGAGTTGAAAGCAGGTCTGTTATTGTAGGAATAATATATTATAACCAATAAGCGGGGGCATAAACCTACACAAAATTCACACGAAAACCTACCTTAATATGAATTATTAAGATTATGAAATGTTAATACGAATTATTATACCCTATTATAAAACTAAATATTAACTAATACGTAAATTAATTGCAAAGGCCAGTCTCTTAAAATCAAATCGTCATAAAACATTATTTTATTTACAATCAAATTTAAAACCGAGTACAAATATTAAACGAGATAATCACAAATTAATACAAATTACTCTCTTCGTGTCTAACAAAGGAATAATTAATATAAACTGAATTGTTGAATTAAATTTGGAGCGAAAATCTTAAATGACTTTAATAAAGCTTCAGGAAGTTAGAGTGCAAGAGAGGAATGAAAGACGTTAGTCCAAATGTATTATGTTTATTTAACCATACTTTGTATAAACTATTTACTTAATTTAATTATTTATTTATTTATTTATTCTTATTTTATATTATTTATATAGGGATTTAGGAGGATAGGAATTATAACATTAAACTTCTTTATCAAATTAATTCTTTTGGATAATTGAAATATTATTGTTTATAGTGACAGAGCATAACATATCTTTTAGTAAGATAGGAAGTTTATTAAATAAATCTGAAATTAAGGTTAATTACTAATTTTGGATTAGATATTTTTACCTTTTACCTTGGTAAATAGATCATGTCATCTTCATCTCACGGGAATATCGACTTTACGAAGGCAACAAGTTGTGCTGGGTGTATCTATATAAAGACATACATGTAATGTTGTCATTATGGTTATCTCCTCGTTACCAGTGCGTGGTCCTCGGATAAGCCCCACCGCAAACTGTGTATTCAGAGGGTTAACCCAGATAAACACCCAACTATACCGCCAAGCAAAGTTGATCCATTTTCATATCTAATCATCTCAGACATGAACTATTTTACAGAACTAGAGTTATTTGTCTAAATTGTTTATCTGTATATATTCATGTATTAACCTGGATTCCATGATTGAATCTCTACATCATAAGGATTGTACAAATGAACTTTACTTATGATTATTCGGGTGGATAGCTGTTTCATAATACTGTTCACTTAAAGCAACAATAGATCTAATAAGCGTTGATTTCTAAAGGTTCAGACTTTATTAAATTCTGAAATTTGATTAAAGAGAAATTGAAATAAGAATAATAGAGCTCTAATAATCTGGAGAAGACATAAATAACTTAGTTTCATTAGAAAACGAGTATAAGACGAATTGTTTGGATTCTAAGATGTATTGAGTATTCAATCACAATATTAAAGAGTTCAAAGATCTTACTAAATTTCATCTATAACTTCAAATTCAATTAATAAGTAATATTTCATTGCTTGTGGTGACTATAAATTATTAGGGTTATAGGAGGAAATTTGACTATAATAACTTTAGAACAAAGGTTAATTTCTAGTTCAGTAATAATTTATTTTAATTATTTGGCTTTTTGATTGGACCATACCTTCGTCACAAGATAGTGTCGGCTTTGCGAAGGCATCAGGGTTGTATGCATGTCGCATGCATTGTGTATATCTATATAAAGGCACATATGTAATGTTGTCGTTATGGTTATCTCCTCGTTACCAGTGCGTGGTCCTCGGATAAGCCCCACCGCAAACTGTGTATTCAGAGGGTTAACCCAGATAAACACCAACTATCTATCGCCTAGCAAAGTTGAACTATTTACATAATTAATCAAATCGTCAACCAGGTATGAGCTACATCACAGAGCTGGATATATTAAATTGCTTGTTTTAATGTATTTTTATACATTAACCTGAGTTCATTTGACTTTCGTCATAAGGATTATCTTAATTGATTTTACTTATGAAATTTTTATGATTTGGATTATTTGAAGTTCATTGCGAGCAATGATTACTTTTATATATGTTTATTTATCGCGTACCGATTATTAATGTTTCGGTATTGTGATTGAAGACAACATATTATCTGTCTTAGTTTTGTCAAGTAATTGTTAAAACAAACTTGCACAAACTTTAATTGTAAACTTGAGAATTATATTTATTATTTGGCTTTTGACTGCGCTCAATACAAATGATGCACCTTAGTCATGCCAATATTTATTATTACTGGCTGTTACTAAAATAACAACAGTATATACTTTATCAACATTTATGTACTCCAAGTCAATGCTATCGCAAACTTGAGTACTTTATATATTATTTTAATTATTTTACTTTGATCAAGTCAATGCTTAATCATATACTTGAGAATTATATTTATTATTTGGCCTTTTGACTGTGCTCAATACAAATGATGCACCTTTGTCATGCCAATATTTATTTATTATTTTGTTACTGTTTGTTACTAAAGTAGCAACGGCATATATTTTTATCAACATTACTTACTTCAAGTCCATGCTTAACTGTATACTTGAGAAACATATTTATTATTTGGCCTTTTGACTGTGCTCAATACAAATGATGCACCTTTGTCATGCCAATATTATTTATTATTTTGTTACTGTTTGTTGCTAAAATAGCAACGGTATATATTTTTATCAACATTACTTACTTCAAGTCCATGCTTAACTGTATACTTGAGAAACATATTTATTATTTGGCCTTTTGACTGTGCTCAATACAAATGATGCACCTTTGTCATGCCAATATTATTTATTATTTTGTTACTGTTTGTTACTAAAATAGCAACAGTATATATTTTTATCAACATTACTTACTTCAAGTCCATGCTTAACTGTATACTTGAGAAACATATTTATTATTTGGCCTTTTGACTGTGTTCAATACAAACGATGCACCTTTGTCATGCCAATATTTATTTATTATTTTGTTACTGTTATTACTAAAATAACAATAGTATATATTTTTATCAACATTTACTTACTTCAAGTCCATGCTTAACTGTATACTTGAGAAACATATTTATTATTTGGCCTTTTGGCTGTGATCAATATTAATGACGCACCTTGGTCATGCCTATACTCATCAACTTCCAAACAATGTATTCACATGTTTGGACATTAAACTATATGGCTATCACTTTGTGACCCCACAATAGTAAAGCCTATCTGCCAATAACTTGGTTCTTCATAATATATTGATTTTCTCTTTGAGATTAAGGACTTTAGTTCCTTTTAGTTTCAATATACTTCTGGGGGATACGGTAGGAAGGCCTTCAGCCGGCATGGTATCCACACATGTGAGGCGAGGCGGCGCCTCTTACATATCCCACAATAATAAAATTGCGGCACTAAAATGCTTTACAACTCCCAACCTAAATATTACAATAATTTTATCCATATATTCCATACTACCGTACTTCTTTCCTTTAGATGAAGTCAATGTAACTATTAATATCATCATATTGCTCTCTTAAGCTATAGATTTATTATGTATTTTATGTATATATTTAATATATTACTCCCTTCCTTTAAGTCAAATATCTTTATTATGTATTTATGTATTTATGTAATGTATTACTCCTTTTCTTAATTCAAATATCTTTATTATATTTATGTAATATATTACTTCCTTTCTTAAGCCAAATATCTTCAATATACTAAATTTTAGTCCTTTAAATCAATTTATAGTATACATTTCCTAATAAAGTATGATTGTTTATAAGAGATGAAATGTACCTTTGAAAAGAATGAATGGGTAAACTATATAACACAAAATGAGTCCTCAATTTAACACTAGATGAATCATTTGGCCAGATAATATGATTATAACTCTGTTGACTCCTTTATAAACGAAATATAACAGACAATTTTGTTATATTTAAAATGTGAGTTTAGAGGGTCTTCGGGAGAGTTTGTTACAATTTGGTGCCGCGACGCAGGACATAATTTTGAACACAGTTAATCAGATTACAAGAAAAGTATTTCTGAAATTAAAAATTATCTGTGATTTATATGACAAAACATAGGTTTTGTCACAATTTGGAGCCGTGACGTGTGACAAAGGTCTTCAAACATTTCATCTCGGTAAACATTTAAGCTAGACAAACATATTTTTGAGCAGAGACCTTAAATTTATGGATAACTTGGTATTGATTGCTAGTGTGAAAGGGTAGAATGATTTGAGTTCATAATACAAAATATTAGGTTGTAGTAATATTAAAACAAATTCTAAATAGATATTTTGATTCATGGTAAAACATGACAAAAGATAAATATTTACTAAAATGAGTTAATCGAGAACGATCTTAAAGTACAATAAACATAATTTTAATCTAGACATAAAATCAAAATCAACTAGTAATTACTCGTATCTTCATCCAAATGACTAAAAATCAATACTTTCTTTTTCTCCGCCGGGTAAGTAGCCTATATCAACTTTTGTTGACTCTTTTATGGATAGAGTAGCTTCTAATGGTTAAAGTGTTTTAGTTCAGTCCAGTGGTTAGGAGTCTATTCATTACAAAAATATAATAAAAAAAAAACATAAAATAATAATAAAAATTCCGAATAGTATTACATATTCTCAATAAAAAGGATAATTAAACTTTAGCATAATATTTATAAAAATTATAAATAAACTACAATGATTATACATAGATTAAGACCCTTAAAATTATACTCTATCGAATTAAATTTAAGAATTACTAAGTTTTAGTCCTAACAATCTTGAATTTTTATTCAATCTAATTTGTTATACACGAATAATTAGTAGTAACTTATTTAATAACTAGCTGTTGCCAGCGACTTCCTCCGCGCGGACTTCGTTCGCTCCGCGCAGCACCCAGCCGCTAGGTGATAGCGTGATAATATGTAGCCTATGTGTTGGCCCGACCTGTTAGTAATATTCATGCAAAATTTGAAGTAATTCATGCAGTGTTTTTTAGTTTGCCCCGGACATACATACATACATATATACAGACAAACAGATAAACAGACAAACAGATAAACAGACAAAAATTCTAAAACTATGTTTTTGGCTTGATAACGATTGTGGATCGCGCCCCAGGTGTTCTTTTGAAAGAGTATTCAATGTGCAGTTTACTTTCCTACGATTTTATTATATGTATAGATTTAGTTTGCGTGATCCAAAATCAATACCTCTTTTATTTAGTTGAGTAAAGGAAACCTACAATAGTGTTATAACGAAATTAAGCGATAAGTAATTCACAGCAGTTTATTGCACATTGATTCAAGTGTTGTATTTAGTTATAGTTATAAAAGTTCACCTACAAGTATATTAACATGTAGCTAAGGTAAGGTATATAGTCTTCATATAAACTTTGTTTCTTGTTTGATTTTATCTAAAGGGTTTATCCCTTATAGGAAAGATAAACAGATATTCATATATGTACCCAGGTCAAATTTCATCAAAATCGGTTCAGGGATTTAGTCGTGAAAAGATAACAGATAGACAGACTTCCGCTTTTATAAAATTAGTATGGAAGTATGTACTTGTTCATTCGAAGACTTTAAGTTATTACTATATAGAGTTTCATCATAATCGACACAGCGGATTGGCCGTGATAGCGTTTAATATAGATAGTTATCTTAGAATTTATAATATTGTTATGGATTATTTTCATGTGGATTTATGTTTTATAAAATTAAATTAAGAAATAAAAGTACGCGAGATAAATTATATGTTTAAAAAACGTTTTAAAAATGATCTAATCCTTTTAAATTGTGTTCATAATATTAAAAAATTATATTAGTTTTGTTATTAGTTTTCGGGTTGCGGTAATATATACATATATATAAAACCTTAATGGTGAGACCTAAATTCAGTTTTAATGACATTATGTTTATAAAGATTATTTGAAGGATACGTCAGAAACTTGAACGAGATAAATCTGTCAAAATCAGCAGTTATGTTTTTTGTCATTTACGTAAATAATAAATTTAAAATAGAAATTTAAATTGAATATAAATAAGAAGAAATACTGATATTAAATAAAATTAAAATAGGTAAATTAAATCTCTTTATTTTGTTTGAAGTAGGGTTACAAGGTTTACTATCTAATGTTAGTGTACAAATCTATTTGCTACAAATAGTATACGGGATCTTTAGTTTTGAACATTTTAAATATATATAAAATTAAATATTTTAAATTTATTTAATGATTATTTAAATGAAATGAATTGAATTGAACAATGTTGTTGAATCATATTACATAGTATAACTGTAAAATATATAAACATTTACTTTTAAAGTGATTACTTTTTTCTTAAAATGAAATTTCAAAGTATCTTCACGCCGTATCCCCAAAGCGGTAGGCAGAGGTACAACTAAATGATTTGTTAATTATAAATTAAAATGTAATAATATAAGGATAATAATCTGACTTTTAATACCTTTTATCAGTGTATTTGATAAAATTTTAAAATAGATAGCTAGGTACATTCAAATCCGGTTATTTATTACTTCTAAAGATGAATGCAATTATTAAATAATTTGGGAATTTCGGAATTCTTATAAAAAAAGGGTTTATTTAATACTTATGTAAGTAAATGAGAATCATTATTACACATTATTTTTCGATCTGTAGGGAGAGGTGCACTCATAAAAAACATTTTCGCAACTAACGGTTGTAACATATCATACCATTTTTATTATGAATAAATGTGGTTACAATAATTTAGAAATTCAAGGGTAATTTAATTCAAGAGCTGTTATTGATAATAGAGAACAATGTTTAATGTAAAATTTTCTATATACTTAATCATTCGTAATTACATAATATCATACCTAAAATATAAATATCAATTTAATCGAAACCCTTCTAAAAATAAACTATACCAAATAAACAAATAATAAAGAATTTCCTAGACTGATTATCAATTAACCTAATGCTAATAAATAAGGATATTCAAGCTATTCAAAGCATTTATCATATTTTTAAATAGAGGCATTCAATTAAATTAATTATATACACAAACTTAATAAAGTAAACCATACCTTAGTTATCAAAAATGTTTGCAAAATTATAGTATACCTACAAAGCTAAAGGAACTTAAGAGATAGTTGTAGAAGTTTTGGGATGTAACTAAAATTACTGTTAAGATGCATAATTTGAGAATAAATTAAGATTTGATAGTTCAATTTTGTTCAATTTTCATCATTTGCATTAGGGAGAATATTTCAACGAATTTAATATATAGAAAGGATTAAATATATTACTTTATATTTAAATACTATAGAACTTTAAATATTTTTACTAAAGTTAGCCGACTAAATATAGGAAATTTTAGAATTTTCGGAGGTTAATTTTTTTTAGTGATTTAACTGTTCTTTTATGTCGATTACGTAAGGAAAATAGGATTGATATTAGGAAACACAAATGATTTGATAAAATAAAATAAATTTTATAAACATTATTACACAACACCAGATTAACAAGAGCTTATCATTTATATACCGATAGTTAAGGAGTAGGATTAGTTAGGGTTATACTATTACAATTATAGATAGAGAAGGAAAGTAATAGGTAGTGTGGAAATTTTAAAATAGTTTGGCTTAGGTTGACAGAAACTAAATAGGGATTTTGAGAAGTAAATTTATAGTTGGGAAAAAAAATTATTTAACTTAAGTGGGGGCAAGAATTAATCACTAACTCTTTAATTTTTTATATTTCTTGGTTTAAAAAGGGGTTATGTCGTAGATTGTGGGTCGTCGGATATTACATTTAAAACAGTTGTTACTCCAACAAGAATATTTAGGATAAAAACATTTGCGTAGGTATAGTTAGACAATTGTATATATGTATGTGAAAGTATATAGGTGTAGGTATATATAGGAGCAGATAGGATTATTTTATGATATAAGGGTTTTAAAGAAAGTAAATATTAACTAAAATTTAAAATATTACTCTCATTGAATAAATAAAAAAATACTAAAATAAAAAAAATACTAAATAATTTAGTAAATAATTTTAAATAAAAAATAGTTAAAATTGTGTAATATTTTATCACTTATACACTTGTGTTGTTTCACAATAAAGCTATTATCATTTATTACCAACCGGTTTCGTTTACAGAAGCATCATCAGGGCACTTTATATATGCAAACTCATTATAGTTACAAAGTTAAAATTGTGTATTTACTGAAGGGTTAAAAGTTGTTATAGTAGGTTTACAAGAGGAATAGGACAACTTCATTTATGTTTAAGGAAAAATGTGTGAGAATTGAAAAGGGTAGGTAAAATAAAATAATAATAAAAAAATAAAAAAATAAAAAAATTGCCAATGACGTGTCACCGTTTGTATTTTTCATGATAAACGGGTATATACTTATGTACGTCGCGCTGTAGGAAACTCAGTTTCCATGTCTTGAAATTGGGGCTGCTGACTGTTTCATATTAGTGTTTGAAATTGTGAATAGGCCAAGTTCAGAAAGGGGTTAGTCTTTGCTTCGCTTTGGCACAAAGAGATGCGCGAATGCAGCACTATAGGGGATCAGGGTTATTCTTCCGTATTTGAGCAATCGCCCTGATAACTACGCAACACAGTCAATCAAAATAAAGGTTGTGCCTGAACAAATAGTCCTTAGTGTGAGTTGTTGTGCAGGACTAGCTAAATATTAAGGAATTAGAATATTTATTAGGGACGGATGATATTTGATATACGAATAGATAACATAATGATAAAGCGAATGTTCCAAATTCAGACTATTTGAAAAAAAAAAAAAGATAAGATTTTAACTTACGACTCCTGCTTCGCGAATTTAAATAAATTTATAAAATGTCATAACGATAAAACCAAGGTCTTTCAATTTTCTTTTAACAATTATTTATTAATTAAATCACAGAGATTTATGAGATAGGGGATTAGTTTATATTTCGGGTTTTGTTTTTAATTAATTTAGTTTAAAGAAAAACTTATTATTATCGCAGTTAAGAGAGTAGGGTGACCGCATTTTTCTTTCTTTCTTAGAAAGTTGGATTAGTGATAAATTTTATTATAACATGATCGTTGGCAAATCATTTATAATAAAATTTAGGGGGCAATTGTAACAGACTTCATCTATCCCTTAAGAGGTTTAGTGTAATAAAAGAAAATAATAAGAATCTATACTATTTTTTTTTGTTAAAAATATGTCTGAATTATGTTTAATAAATAATATCAATGGAATTAAAGACGAAAATAAATAAAGAAAACTAATTCTCAATAATATATAAGACCTAAGATATAAACATATAAAACCTTAAAAGGAGAATGACAGAAAAAAAAATGGGAGGATAGAAGAATAATGACGGGATGGAAAAATGGAAAGAAAAACGGGGGATTGTTTTTAAAAGTTCTGGACGTTATAAAAGAGATTCTTCGCTTGAGACAATAATATAGATATATCAGGGATATTCCGGAGTGTAAATAATAATTTAAATACTCTTAATGTGAGAAAAATTGATTTGTAAAAATATATTGAACAAAACCGTGAGTATGTAGAATAGAGATTTATTCAGGGATTACGTATGTATTTATGCAACTTCGTATTTGATATAGTAGTCGTTGGGTTTATTTAAATCTAGCAGTATTGGTAGAATGTAGTTTTATTAGAAGGTAAATCTTTTGAATGCTGTCTATACAACTTTAATAAACATATTACCGATAAATATGTGATTAGGTTTACAAGAATGAAATTGTGCAAAATGTTGTGTAAAGGTGGATCGATCCTTGACTGAGTGAAGAATGTTTGTTGTATGAAGAAAGGAAATTATTTATTTTAAGGAATAGCTGTTGAAAAGATGTTTAATAACATGGGAGAAACGTGGACTTGTTTACTTTATAGAAATTGTGTGATATTATTATTAGGGAAGTCTATTTTGATTTTAGGAAAATAAAACCTTAATTTATGCTGTTCTTTTCTTTCCATAAAAATGTGAGCAATGGTTGTGGAGCTATTGCTGCCTCACAGTCTCGCAGCAGGGTTGCTCATCAGGACGCAGGATAAATCGAAATTCTAAACAACACAGGTGATGTAGTTTTCCAATTTAAATTAAATTAGTGTGTGTGATAAATAACTCATTTTGATTTTATTTCAGCAGAGTCGTACCAGTGACTAAGATTATTATGTTTGTATAACTATACTAGACTAAGTAATGGCTTTACTTTATCAAATTTCAGTGCTTGACGGATGACAGTTTATTAATTAATTAGGAAATGGATTTATGGACTTAATTATATGTATATAGATTTTCATCATCGGTATTTAAAGGAAACCCATTGCCTTTAGACACTATTGTTATTATACCTATACCTCGCAAGTGACTAAGATTGCTATGTTTGTTAATTTTCATATAAGTAAAGAAAAGGCTTTGTATTATCAAATTTCCGGACATGTTGGCAAGACAGTTTATTATTTAACTAGGAAATAGAAATAAATGACTTAATTACTTTATATTATACCTTTATCGTCGGCATTTTGAGGAATCCTGTTGTCTCTAGACACTTATTATTGCATCTATACCTTACAATTGGCTAATATTGCTATGTTTATTTTTCACAGGAATAAGTAATGGCTTTGCATTATCAAATGCCAAAAGCATGTTGGCTAAATAGCTTATTAACTAACAAGGAATAGATTTATGTGCTTTAATTGTTTATACTATACTTTTACCATATGCATTTGAACTATCATTATTGCACCTTTATCTTACAAATGGCCGATATTGCTATGTTTGTTTATTCTTCATAGGAGTAAGAAATGGCTTTGCATTACTAAATTCAAAAGCATGTTGGCTAAATAGCTTATTAATTAGGAATAGATTTAAGTGCTTTAACTACTTTATACTATACTTTCATCATCGTCATTTGGAGGAATTCCATTGTTATTAGTTACTAATACTACTGCACCTGAATTAATATTATCAACTAGTTTCAACGTACAACTCGCAACATTATAGAAGCGAATCCCGCTGGATCACTAGATTTTCCCGGGATAATAAATAGCCTATGTGCTAATCCAAGTCATCAACTATCTGTGTGTAAAATTTCATTCAAATCCGCTTCGTAGTTTTGCGTGCGTTTTTATCTTTTAAAATCTACTAACTGGTGATATTCACCACATATCTTTATAGATGAGAACCGGCTAAGGAAGTTCTTAGAATAATTTCCATAGTACAGTTGATCCTGCTTGTTATTTAAACTTTAGGGATCGAGAGCTGATTCCTTTGGAGTCTTCGAGGCCGCGTGGGGGCGCCTTCTTAGCTGTCGTCGGAGCTGAATGCAGAGTTACTGTAGGTTTGTTGCAGAGTTGGAGGTATGGCTAATACGATTTTATTTCTGCATTGTTATAATTTTGGGCAGTTATAATTTTTTTTATGAGGGAACAATTAGGTGATAGGATAGGGCGTGTAGATATTAGGTGGAAGAACTGATGTTTTAATATATTGAGGAATTTAAGGAATACTTTGTTTATTATTGACTTTCAATTAAAACTAGGTAATTCAAGCTTAGGAAATATTTATTATAGAAACTTTCTCTAGTTTAAATGATTACTTGAATTAATGCTTCAAATTGGAAATATTGTTAGGAAGAAATAGGATCTTTTAGGAGTTGAAAGCAGGTCTGTTATTG
The DNA here is from genome assembly GCA_036924255.1 of Apodemia mormo. Lineage (NCBI taxonomy): Eukaryota > Metazoa > Arthropoda > Insecta > Lepidoptera > Riodinidae > Apodemia > Apodemia mormo. Next base: position 19,084,483 of record JAUPFN010000011.1, on the reverse strand, counting down.
TAGGAATAATATATTATAACCAATAAGCGGGGGCATAAACCTACACAAAATTCACACGAAAACCTACCTTAATATGAATTATTAAGATTATGAAATGTTAATACGAATTATTATACCCTATTATAAAACTAAATATTAACTAATACGTAAATTAATTGCAAAGGCCAGTCTCTTAAAATCAAATCGTCATAAAACATTATTTTATTTACAATCAAATTTAAAACCGAGTACAAATATTAAACGAGATAATCACAAATTAATACAAATTACTCTCTTCGTGTCTAACAAAGGAATAATTAATATAAACTGAATTGTTGAATTAAATTTGGAGCGAAAATCTTAAATGACTTTAATAAAGCTTCAGGAAGTTAGAGTGCAAGAGAGGAATGAAAGACGTTAGTCCAAATGTATTATGTTTATTTAACCATACTTTGTATAAACTATTTACTTAATTTAATTATTTATTTATTTATTTATTCTTATTTTATATTATTTATATAGGGATTTAGGAGGATAGGAATTATAACATTAAACTTCTTTATCAAATTAATTCTTTTGGATAATTGAAATATTATTGTTTATAGTGACAGAGCATAACATATCTTTTAGTAAGATAGGAAGTTTATTAAATAAATCTGAAATTAAGGTTAATTACTAATTTTGGATTAGATATTTTTACCTTTTACCTTGGTAAATAGATCATGTCATCTTCATCTCACGGGAATATCGACTTTACGAAGGCAACAAGTTGTGCTGGGTGTATCTATATAAAGACATACATGTAATGTTGTCATTATGGTTATCTCCTCGTTACCAGTGCGTGGTCCTCGGATAAGCCCCACCGCAAACTGTGTATTCAGAGGGTTAACCCAGATAAACACCCAACTATACCGCCAAGCAAAGTTGATCCATTTTCATATCTAATCATCTCAGACATGAACTATTTTACAGAACTAGAGTTATTTGTCTAAATTGTTTATCTGTATATATTCATGTATTAACCTGGATTCCATGATTGAATCTCTACATCATAAGGATTGTACAAATGAACTTTACTTATGATTATTCGGGTGGATAGCTGTTTCATAATACTGTTCACTTAAAGCAACAATAGATCTAATAAGCGTTGATTTCTAAAGGTTCAGACTTTATTAAATTCTGAAATTTGATTAAAGAGAAATTGAAATAAGAATAATAGAGCTCTAATAATCTGGAGAAGACATAAATAACTTAGTTTCATTAGAAAACGAGTATAAGACGAATTGTTTGGATTCTAAGATGTATTGAGTATTCAATCACAATATTAAAGAGTTCAAAGATCTTACTAAATTTCATCTATAACTTCAAATTCAATTAATAAGTAATATTTCATTGCTTGTGGTGACTATAAATTATTAGGGTTATAGGAGGAAATTTGACTATAATAACTTTAGAACAAAGGTTAATTTCTAGTTCAGTAATAATTTATTTTAATTATTTGGCTTTTTGATTGGACCATACCTTCGTCACAAGATAGTGTCGGCTTTGCGAAGGCATCAGGGTTGTATGCATGTCGCATGCATTGTGTATATCTATATAAAGGCACATATGTAATGTTGTCGTTATGGTTATCTCCTCGTTACCAGTGCGTGGTCCTCGGATAAGCCCCACCGCAAACTGTGTATTCAGAGGGTTAACCCAGATAAACACCAACTATCTATCGCCTAGCAAAGTTGAACTATTTACATAATTAATCAAATCGTCAACCAGGTATGAGCTACATCACAGAGCTGGATATATTAAATTGCTTGTTTTAATGTATTTTTATACATTAACCTGAGTTCATTTGACTTTCGTCATAAGGATTATCTTAATTGATTTTACTTATGAAATTTTTATGATTTGGATTATTTGAAGTTCATTGCGAGCAATGATTACTTTTATATATGTTTATTTATCGCGTACCGATTATTAATGTTTCGGTATTGTGATTGAAGACAACATATTATCTGTCTTAGTTTTGTCAAGTAATTGTTAAAACAAACTTGCACAAACTTTAATTGTAAACTTGAGAATTATATTTATTATTTGGCTTTTGACTGCGCTCAATACAAATGATGCACCTTAGTCATGCCAATATTTATTATTACTGGCTGTTACTAAAATAACAACAGTATATACTTTATCAACATTTATGTACTCCAAGTCAATGCTATCGCAAACTTGAGTACTTTATATATTATTTTAATTATTTTACTTTGATCAAGTCAATGCTTAATCATATACTTGAGAATTATATTTATTATTTGGCCTTTTGACTGTGCTCAATACAAATGATGCACCTTTGTCATGCCAATATTTATTTATTATTTTGTTACTGTTTGTTACTAAAGTAGCAACGGCATATATTTTTATCAACATTACTTACTTCAAGTCCATGCTTAACTGTATACTTGAGAAACATATTTATTATTTGGCCTTTTGACTGTGCTCAATACAAATGATGCACCTTTGTCATGCCAATATTATTTATTATTTTGTTACTGTTTGTTGCTAAAATAGCAACGGTATATATTTTTATCAACATTACTTACTTCAAGTCCATGCTTAACTGTATACTTGAGAAACATATTTATTATTTGGCCTTTTGACTGTGCTCAATACAAATGATGCACCTTTGTCATGCCAATATTATTTATTATTTTGTTACTGTTTGTTACTAAAATAGCAACAGTATATATTTTTATCAACATTACTTACTTCAAGTCCATGCTTAACTGTATACTTGAGAAACATATTTATTATTTGGCCTTTTGACTGTGTTCAATACAAACGATGCACCTTTGTCATGCCAATATTTATTTATTATTTTGTTACTGTTATTACTAAAATAACAATAGTATATATTTTTATCAACATTTACTTACTTCAAGTCCATGCTTAACTGTATACTTGAGAAACATATTTATTATTTGGCCTTTTGGCTGTGATCAATATTAATGACGCACCTTGGTCATGCCTATACTCATCAACTTCCAAACAATGTATTCACATGTTTGGACATTAAACTATATGGCTATCACTTTGTGACCCCACAATAGTAAAGCCTATCTGCCAATAACTTGGTTCTTCATAATATATTGATTTTCTCTTTGAGATTAAGGACTTTAGTTCCTTTTAGTTTCAATATACTTCTGGGGGATACGGTAGGAAGGCCTTCAGCCGGCATGGTATCCACACATGTGAGGCGAGGCGGCGCCTCTTACATATCCCACAATAATAAAATTGCGGCACTAAAATGCTTTACAACTCCCAACCTAAATATTACAATAATTTTATCCATATATTCCATACTACCGTACTTCTTTCCTTTAGATGAAGTCAATGTAACTATTAATATCATCATATTGCTCTCTTAAGCTATAGATTTATTATGTATTTTATGTATATATTTAATATATTACTCCCTTCCTTTAAGTCAAATATCTTTATTATGTATTTATGTATTTATGTAATGTATTACTCCTTTTCTTAATTCAAATATCTTTATTATATTTATGTAATATATTACTTCCTTTCTTAAGCCAAATATCTTCAATATACTAAATTTTAGTCCTTTAAATCAATTTATAGTATACATTTCCTAATAAAGTATGATTGTTTATAAGAGATGAAATGTACCTTTGAAAAGAATGAATGGGTAAACTATATAACACAAAATGAGTCCTCAATTTAACACTAGATGAATCATTTGGCCAGATAATATGATTATAACTCTGTTGACTCCTTTATAAACGAAATATAACAGACAATTTTGTTATATTTAAAATGTGAGTTTAGAGGGTCTTCGGGAGAGTTTGTTACAGACTGAATCGGGAATCGAATCAAATACTTCATAATCTTAGCCGAACAAACTAATTACTAAATCAATAAGACCATTAACGTAAATACTGTACATGTACTGCAATAATGAAATTAATGAATAACTTATATTATAAAGACAAGGTAATAATTTGTCTATGATTACACCTTTACATTATAATGGCCGACATATAGCTAGGTACATAGCTAACACCTATAATTTGAAATATTATTTGTCAAATACAAAATGGGTCACAGATTGTTTGTTATCTATGACACAATCACACACAATCACGTACCACCGCTCATGCGGGGAGATCTGTTCACGATTTTGCCTCAGCGTATGGTCTGACACAGCTGGTTACTTCGCCTACGCGTGTTTTAGATGTGGACCACCATCTTCCTTCCTTGCTAGACCTTCTGCTGATCTCATACCCAGACAGTTATCACGTTTCTCTAGACGCTCCATTTGGTTCATCGGACCACTGCCTAATATAGAGAAAAGTGCCGATTACGCGCTTATCACGGCTGTTGCTGCTTAGGCCCTTAGCTTAGCTGTGATGGCCCTTAGTAACTAGTAGTAGTAAGGCCAACAGTAATTCAAACAATTCGAAAAAAAGCCTACCCTACGCGATGTGGTTCGGTCCATTATGGCCAGTCCTAGTGTGCTCGATCCTTTTATTCGCAATTTTTATTTACTTTTTTTATATTTTATTTACGCAAAATTTATTTAAGTATTATACGTTCATCATCTGTATCACTTTGCAGTCTCGTAAGCTGGAATGCGGGTTTTATGTAAGAATATGAAATAAAATTCACTTTTTAAATTAGTGTCGTTTGAAATAAGAAGCTTGTATTGAATATCGTTACTCTCGTACAACTTCAAAGCTTATTGTCTCAGTACTTTGTTTACAAATATTTATAACGTATTCATTAGTGACGACTCACCGTCTGGGACTTCAATGGGCGCTACTGAAACTACATTCGGTCCATTCTGTAATTCCCGACCTGCAAATGAAATTTTAGTAAGTTACAAAAATATCAATAACTAATTAAGCTTTAAATATTTTTATAAATTACGACGTGACTTTATGAAGAAATTAAATAATTGTTTAGGTTGAGAAATAAAGTTATGTCAGAAAATACATTGTATATTTTAACAACGACATTAATAAATATAATAATAAATATTACTGGGAACATTACGCAATCGATCAAGCCTCATAGTAAGACATACTAACTAGCGATCGCCATGTACCTCCCAGAAACTTGACTATAGATGAAACCACAAAACTCTTCTAAGTTCAACAACAAACTTTAGCCATAAACATAATTTAAACGCAATAAAAACTTGCAATAACTGACTGCCGATATCTACATCTCTAGAACGCTGCATCAAATCTTCGTCAAATTAAAATGGAACCCAACAAAATAAATTCAAATTCGGTTCTTAAATTAATATACTGAGTCCTAATGTAACATGTTACGTGATATAGCAGATCCCCTCCTCGTGATCCTTGGTGACTTTAACGCCCATCATGTTGAATGACTTAGCTCACGTACCACCGATCACGCGAGGAGATCTGTTCACGATTTTGCTCTAGCATATGGTCTAACACAGCTGGTTACTTCGCCCACGCGTGTTCCAGATGTGGATGACCATATACCATCCCTATTAGACCTTTTGCTGACCTCTGCTCCGCTAGGTTCTTTAGACCACTGCCTCATACGGAGCGAAGTGCCGGTAATGCAACTATCGCGGCCTCGTTTCTCAGACTGTCGCCGCGTTTGGCACTACAGGTCAGCAGATTGGGACAGATTCTTCTTTGCTTCCTATCCATGGGAGCAATATTCTTCTTACTGGATGATCCAGATGTCGTTGCTAATTGCATCTCCGAAGTGGTGTCGCAGGGCATGGAACGAACAGCGTTCCGTTTTCTGTGGTACCCATTGGTGGTAAGTCACAGCCATGATTTGGTCGCCACTGCAAAACGACTTCACGTCGAAAGCAAGAGTGCTATCCAGCATGGGCTGCTGCGGCGGCATCTCATGATGTAAACACCAGAGCAGTTTGAAAGGAGTATAAGTTTGGCTCTAGGTCAATCAAAAGAGCCATTGCCGACCGCCCCGTTGGTCGAGTGGTTAGCGACCCTGACTATGCAATCAATGGGGTCCGGGTTCGATTCCCGGTAGGGACAGGCATTTGTGTGATGAGCACAGATGTTTGTATTTCTGGGTTTGGGTGTTCATTAAATATATTAGAGTATTTATATATGTATTTCTATGTATTAGTATCGTTGACTGACACCCATACTACAAGCATATAATTTGCTTACTTAGCATATAATTTGCTTACTATCAATTTTTGTAATTTTTCCAGAGATATTTATTATTATTATTGCTAAAGCAAAATCGGAGCATATTGGCAGAATTGGTGAGAGACTAGTTCACCTTCCTTCAGGAACTCGTGCGTTCTGGTCTCTCGCCAAGGCTGTCCAAGGGAATTTCTGTCTGCCCTCCTTTCTACCTCTGCGCAAAGCTGGTGGCTCTCTGGCCCATGCTGCCAAGGAGAAAGCTGATCTTTTGGGCTCACTCTTTGCTGCCAACTAGACTTTGGACAACCAAACACGCTGCCTACCATCACGTAGTGTGACAGTTCCATGCCCGAGGTTCATTTCCTCCAAACAGCAGTGCGTAAAGCAGTCATTTCCTTGGATGTCCTTAAGTCTAGTGGGCCTTATTTATTATATTATTATTTATTAGTGGGGCAGCTCACTAATCGTGCTCAAGGTCTGTGCTCCCGTTGACACCGGTTCTTTTCCGGCTCTCATATGCAACTGGCGTTGTCCCAAAATCTTGGAAGGAAGTGCACCCAATGCCTAAGAAAGGCGATCGCTCAGATCCGCCCAACTATCGACCTATACCGAAAACCCCTTGTTCTCCAAAATAATGGTATCCATTACTAACAGACAGCTTTTGGGGTGTCTAGAAGAGCACCTGCTGATTAGTGACAGTCAGTACGGTTTTCGTCAAGGTCGCTCAGCTCGTAATCTTTTTTACCTAATGCGCCGATGGGCGGAGGCTGTGGAGGACAAGAGGGAGGCTTGGGCAGTTAGTTTGGACGTAGCAAAGGCATTTGTTCGGGTATGGCACAAAGCACTTCTCTCCAAGCTCCCTTTTTATGGGCTTCCTGTGAATCTCTGCAATTGGATCACCAATTTTTTGGAAGATCAGAGCATCAAGGTCGTTGTTGATGGCGCATGCTCTGAAATTAAATCCGTCAATCTGGTGTTCCTCAGGGTTCTGTGCTTCTTCACTGCTTTTTCTGCATATTAATGACATGTTGCAATCAAGCAACATTCATTGCTTTGCGGATGACAGTACGGGTGATGCTTTTTACTCTGGCTGCAGCGGGGTTCCTTAACAACACGTCAACGACTGCCGGAACAAATTTTCAGTTCAGTTCCGTAGTCACTTGGAAGGCAAGGCCAAATTAGCCTCAAAAAAGTTGGGCCAAGCAGTACTTCATGCCGGCCCATCGCTTACAACTTTATAAGGCGCAAATCCAGCCTCATATGAAGTACTGCTCTCACTTGTGGGCGGGGGCTCCTTAGTACCAGCTCCTTCCTTTTGACCACATTCAACGTAGAGCGACTCGAATCGTCAATAATAGGACTATTTCTGATCGGCTTGAATTACTTAGAGCTTCTTTGGAATTACGTAGAGATGTGGCTTCGCCTTGCGTCTTCTATCGGATCATTATAGGGAGTATTCCTTTGGATAATTCTGCTACAGAATCTCACCATCAGACGTCGTGTCAAAATTCAAAATTTCATCCTCACCATCTCAATGTCTGGAAATCCACAACTGTGCAATTCTCGAGGCACTTTTTTCCCCGCATTATTCCTCTGTGGAACCAATTACCGGTGGGAGTTTTTTCAAACGGATACGACTTAGGGACCTTCAAGATACCCTTCTCTTTCTTAAAAGGCCGGCAACGCAATTGCAAATCTTCTGATAGTGTGGATGTCCATGGGCGACGGTGATCACTTACCATCAGGTGAGCCTCCTGTCCGTTTGCTCCTTTTCTATAAAAAAAAAACATAAAAAAGGAACCGAATTAATAACCTCCTCCTTTTGGGATATCGGTTGAAAATTATGTGTATGCGTCTATATTACGATGTGCGTTAAAATATGAATTAAAGCGTGTGTAATGTTTATTTTTATTATTTTAATGTTTCTAGTGTTATAAAAGGTTATTAGAATTTTAAAAAAATCTAATAACGGACTATTTAGTAGATGGTTTGGACGGATGGATGTGAAGTTTGCACAAAATCGGTAGAGCGGTTCTTCATTTATCACATTTTTTGTAACAAAGAATTCAATACAATTATACAACAATACTAGGCCGCTAGTTTAATATATTTCTAATGCATTTTATTTGTAAATATTAGGTTTTTGCAGTCCTCCAGAATGTAAGATTTAATTGTGTCAAATACCATACTCAACCGTTCGCGCAATTGTCTTATAAAGGGGCCTTAAGTTTCTCCTTCACGTATTAATAAATTCATTCATATAAACACTTGCTGCAGCATGTATTGTAAGATTTTGGTGAATCCCGCGAGAACAACTCATTTTTACGAGATAAAAAATGCGTCCAAAAAGTCCATGCGCTATTCTAGTTCATCACATACATGTGTGCAAAATTTCACCCAAATCCGTTGAGTAGTTTTGGCGTGATTGAGTAACAAACATCCATACATCCATTCAATTCAATCCAAACTTTCGCATTATAATTTAGATATAATATTTAGAATATTTAGATAGTTATAGAAGAGTGGCAACTCCTCATACAAGTTCGCGTATAAAACATACGACTGTTTATTAGACTTTTGTTTAAATACAGACAATAATTATTTTTATTATTAATGAAGCTTTTACCCTCAGCCTCGCTCGCATTTGAGCCATTAAATTAGAAAGTATCCTTTGCTGCAGGCCATCTTGAAAGTTTCCGCTAAATTGAGGTATTTTAGGCTCAAAGGAGCAAAAGCAAATTTTTACTTTAGATCACATATTTAAATAAAAACTTTCTTACAAAAATTGACAGTATTTTAATTTTTGAAAAGCTAGTCATTTTGAAAATGATGATTGATTTTTATCTTTCGAATGCCATTTAACACAATTTTAGAGTTTGATTAGCTACAACATCGATAGGTTGAAACTGAGGAGAAATGTAAAAAAAAGCATAAATTCCGAACGAATTATTAGATTTTGATCTATTTTACAGTATTTGATACAGTTTTTTAAGCAGAAGAGCTGGTTAGATTAAGAAATCAAACGGTGTATTTTTCTGAAAGTTATTTTACAAATATGAAGTGAGTTTGCTGTGAACAACAAAATATAATTATTTGTAAAAGCAGTAACTTTTGAAAGTTTGATTCAATTTTGATTTTAAAACTGTATTTCACGTAATTTTTTAATTACTAAAATATTGTAAAAGATCGAAAAAAGATTGGTTAAAAAGTCTCGAAGTTTATGTCAAAAAAATCAGTTTTTTCTAAAATTTTCGTCAACAATAACTCCCAAACCAACAAACCAATTTTGATGGAATTTGTGCGTTGGACGCAGTATTTTGAGAAAAAAAGAGCTGATCAGTTTTTGTACTTTGACCTAGAACTGTTAAATTTTAAACTGTTTCGTTAAAATTATTTTTGAGGTTTTTTAAATATTTTTCAAAATCTCCGGCTTCGGTGCCGGTGGTTTAAATTTTTGGAAATTCTAAATCGAGTGAATCTAATCGAATGCCATCAACCGCGTTTCGATTTCGATTTTGAACACATACACACACGCACACACACATACACACACACATACACAGACACACACACACACACACACACAACATACATACATATATACTGACGTCATCGTGAAAATAGTCGGAAAAGATTTCTAGGGCCTCAAAACGTGGAGATCAGGTAAAAACGTTGTCTGTTTGTCGTTTTGAAACGTTGATTTATTTATTTATTTAACACAAATTCTTAAAAATAAACAGATTATATAAAACATGTACAAAGAGCGAGCTTATCTCTGAAAGATAATGTCTACCAGCAGACCCGAGAAGTTGCATAAATAGTTACATTTATGTGTACAAGTGCGTTATATCTTAAAACCACGATAATAATAATATAATATATACATATAAAAAAAATTAAAACAAAACAAAAAGAAAGAAGCTAAGTTATCAATGCCTTTCGTATTAAGAGGAATGGTAATAAACTCTTTAAGCGCTTTCTTAAAGATAATGTTATTATTATTATTAGAAAATTCAATAAAATCGGTAAGCAAGAAGCTGGAGGTACAAATTCTATGCAACCAAAGTACTGTTTAATACACCGTATCAATCCAATTCATATGGAACCCAATTCATACGGAAAATTATCCCGTTGGTCCGGCCCCCTTTTGAAGAATGGATCATCTGTCATTCTATTTGCCAGTGCATAAAAGGCTAATGATTGTTTAAGGTTTCACTAGGTGGCAGAGTTCTGCATTGTCTCGCTCTGGTCTGGTATCACCGCCTTACCTACTCTTGCCGCAATAGCGTCAGTGCTTGTCACTGTCGTGTTCCGGTTTGGAGGGTAAGGTAGCCGGTAAACTTATGCATGTGACATTAGACCCCGTCCCAGGTATAGCAACGTACCATTAAGATTTTTTTGTATATTATAAGATAGTAAACAAGCTGATGGAAAGAGTCAACCATGGCCTATAGACACCAAAGGTGTTAACGGTGCGTAGCTAGTACGATGGTAGTGACTCATATAGCCAATCGGTCGCCTTTTATGACCCGCCTGGCAGAACAACAGTTGGCCTATTCTTCAAACGAGCCCGGGACCAACACGGGAAATCTTTGGGATCTTTGGTATCTGCAGGCGATGGAACAGAACCATGTTCGAATGCATCCTCGAGCCGATAATTTCGCAGAATGCATGTTACATGGATGCTATCACAACAAAAAATAAAAAGTTAGATTGCAAATTGGGTCTTCGTGCAAGAAAACTCATCTAATATCGCTCTGTGATACAGAATCCTACATGTACTTATCGGACTCGCCGTTGACCTGATTTAAATAATATATACCAACGTTCCTATCTAATTTGCGTTACTTGGAAGTAAAAAGAGAAATAAAATAACAAGTTTCTTTATAACTGTTTGAGGACTTACAAAATAAAATTCACAAATGAGGTAAATAAAACATGGGGTATAAATATTTCTCTCCGTAAAAGAAATATTGTTGTATTTGAAGTACGTTCTTGACCTTTGTTAAATTAATAGGTATATTGTTTTGTTGAAGATATACAGTTGGTAACAAAAATACTCTATGACCGTCAGAAACATTGATTAGTAGTTAAAAGCTCATCACACATGGTCAAGATACTATATATTTGATCTTAAGATACACTAATATATCTTAAAGCATATTTCAGAATATCGTTCACCATTTGTATGGTGACCACACACACGACTAAGTTAATAATATATATTTTACCTTTAGTATCTTAGGATACCGAAGGATATGGAAATATATATACGTTACTTTTTGTAGATACATAGATATTTTTTCCCAATTACAATAACTTAAGATTATCTTATTCCTACGACTACTTAAGTTTTCTAATAAATACTCACCGCTATTAACTTATTTCTACCGCTATGGCGTGAATTCTTGTCACTCTTGTATTTTGGTCTGAAGGATAAGGTAGGCAAAAACATTATGCATATGGCATGAATAACCCGCCACACAGGTAGCAAGTTAACATCTTTGGTAGCCATACTCTATAGACGATTATTGTAACTTTCCATCAGGAGAGCCTACTTGTATGCTATCTCAAGATATATAAAATTCAATTATATAAAATTATTCAGAAGTCGCAACAATTTCATATGATAATTATAAGATCTGCAAGGATCCGGTTATTGAGCACCCATAATACAAAAGTTGAGATCACAAACCACCTGAATACTAATAAACACACCATTGGGATGAAACGTGTCGCCACGCATATGTGCAACATATACGGTCTGGCCACGGGAAATTCGCGCCCGCGATTTTTCGCGCGACGCGAACGGTGAAGCGTCTAGCGTCTAAAACAAATGTATGGGGAAGTACTAAACATGCCACGCGGGGTGTTGACCAGCGGCGGGGTGACCGACGAATTTTCGCCGCCGCCGCCACCGCCGCCGCCGCCGCCGCCGGTTCGCGTGGCCGGGTGGTTAGGAGCATTTCATAGATTACCTATTACTGTAAAAAATCTCATACATTTATAGGTTATATTGCGCTGTTTTATCGTACCGAATGAGCTGACAGAGATTAAAAATCACCTTTAAAATTATTTTATTTCATCAGTAAGTAGTATAACTCTGTATTTCTGTATGTAAATTCAAACTACACTGAAAAAATAAAAAATGTCTTGAAAGGCGTATCCATTTAATCCGTGGTTGAGATGAATACTTAAATAAAAGTTAAAAGTGTCACTATTACCGTATCTCCATATGTGGAAGTGTCTCATAAAGATTTTTTTTTAATGTCACTGCTTGTTATTTGAGGTTTGTTTTATAGAAGAGGGTCTAACGAACGGAAGGCTCACCTGATGGTAAGTGATAACCGCTACTACCCTATATGGTCAACTCGCTTATCAGAGGTCTTGCAGTTGCGTGTCTAGCCTTTTCAAAATGAATAAACTCTTTTCTTGAATGTCCGACTTGGGAGTCGTATCCGTACCGTAAAACACCCGTCGATAAACGTTTCCATACAAGAGTAGTGCGGGGCAAAAAGTGCCCTGAGAATCACACACTTGTGGATGTATCAGATATGGAAAAGGTGAGAATTACAATTCATATTTTGTCGCGATGTCCAGTGGTGAAATTTGGCGGCAGGAATTAATCCAAACTGTTCTTCGCAAGACTAAAATGATATATTCAACAGAAGATGGAGAGCGACGAAACACCAAAGTTCAAGATGATTAGAAATAAATAAATATTCACGGGACAAATTACACTTACTGATCTAACCCCATTATTTGCTTGTGTTATGGGTGTTAAACAACGATACTAATACATAGAAATACATATTATATAAATACTGGAATATATTTAATAAACACCCAAACCCGGGAATATAAACATTTATGCTCATCACACAAATGCTTGTCTCCGTCGGGGATCGAACCCGAGCCCCGTCGATTGCGTAGTCAGGGTGCATGCATGCACTATTACTCAATATTCTATTACGTTGCACAATATTGTTGGAATAGCTCGATGGATTGATGATACAATCGCAAGGAGGTGATAGATTTACGTATCGCATTGCACGTTTCCATTGTACATGTATCCGTGAAATATGTTTGATAGCTTTTAGTCTGATGGTTTGGATTGACTCAGTGCTGAATAACGTCATCCCAAATTGTAACTCAAAACTACTGAAAATATACTTTAAGCAACTGTAATACTTTTATTATTAGCAGAATATGCCTGTACTTATACAATACTTGTTATTGTATACGATACTTGTAGAATTTGTCACCAGTTGTCTAGCAAGAGTTAGGATAGGAGATGTTCTGTATTTTAAGTGTTGCACTTTCCCACGATAGATCGTAAAGAGACCCTTGTGTCAGATTACAAGGGTTTAGGATCGATTTGTAATTGGATTTAGTAAAACTGGAGATCCGTGCGGTGTGTCATAGCACTAAGAATATAATTACAGCTATCTATATCCATACCAACTTCTAAAATATTTTTGATTAGTAGGAAACGTTACATCGAAAATAATAACTATTAAAATATCATAAGGCTTGTTCTCTTATTGGGTAGGCAAAAGTGAGTCAAATGTTAATAAACGCTCCGGTTTAACATGATTTACCGGTTTGTTGGTTGAGAAGGTAGGTGGTAAAATACACACACATTTTAGCTAATCAAGTGACTATGGGGTGTCAATAAAACTTTTATAGTGTAGCCCAATCCAGGGATCGAACTCAAGATGTCATGACATAATAATAATGGGCACAAAAATGTAAATAATATCCTAACTTCCATTGTAACGCGACGCAGTGACATTCACTATAAAATATTTGCTTAATTTATGGGAAATTGAAACAATTTGAATCTTGAGTACCGCAAAACAGAATTTTAAATTAAAATATAATTTGCATATTTATAAATTAAAAAAAAAACAATTATTTTTTGACGTTATTGACTAATCTAGGTACGATTCACACTGATCGGCTCGTATCGGCCCGCGCCGGAACGGTTCGCGACAGCCATACGCATGCCTCACTCGACCGTTGGAGACGAACGTTACTCAAATGATGACTTGCTGCACCGCTGCTACGGCTATACGGCTATACGGTAATACGGCTTTGAACGGACTCCGACGAATACCGATTGAGCCGGCTAGGTGTCGCGGTGTCCGTACGAAGCAGCTCGGAGCCATCGGGATCTGTTCAACCATCGTAGAAAGTGAATACAACGGAAATATGAACTGTAATTTCTATTTGTACGTTTCAATTTCCTTTACCGTATTGTAAAATGCCGTCTGAGCTGGACCGATGCGAGTCAGTCGATCAGAATCAAACACTTTTGGAGTTTTAGTTGTTACTCGTCATGTATATATCAGATATTTTTATCTCGTAGAAATTTATCATCCTCGGGAGATTTATAGATATTTTAATTTGTTGTGAGTGCTGTTCGTGATTAACAATTGCTTCTACTACACTCAAGCCGCAGCTAATAAAAATAAATTAAAAATATCTAAGATTCACACAGGGTAGGGTATCTATACATATAATAAAATCGTAGAAAAGTCAAAACTGTACATTGATTATTTTTTTAAAAGAATACTTGGGGCGTGATCTACAATCGATATCGAAGCCAAAAATATAGTTTTAAGAATTTTTGTCTGTTTGTCTGTTTGTCTGTATGTATGTCCGGGGTAAACTCAAAAAGTACTGCATGGATTTACTTCAAATTTTGCATGAATATTACTAACAGGTCGGATCAACATAATACCTACATATTATCACGCTATCACCTACAGGGGAGGAGCAGTGCGGAGTAAACGAAGTCCGCGCGGACGAAGTCGCTGGCAACAGCTAGTAACAAATAAAAGTCATTTCTAAAATATTACAAACTTTTATTTTATCTTTCTAGATATTAATTCTTTAGCTATGTGGTAATTCTTGTGAAACTTATAAATAACTTTAAACGCTTGATATCATCGACACTTGGTAAAAGTCCATTTTCACTATGTATTAATATAATATGTTTAACCACAATCACTTATAATAATAATTTATTTAAAAAAAAGTATTTCAAAAAATTCACACTGACTTACGATAATTAAGAATAATAATTTGGTGTATTCCAGAATTACCAGGGGTTCCCAAACTAGGCGGAGCCTGTATTTGGGGATACAATACTTAGTTAAAAACAAAAGAATTTCAAACAATAAAGGACGAGTACAATAACAAATAAAATTATAATAATTGATTCACATTAAAAATATAAGCATTGAATTTCAAAATAAAATTGTGCTGTTTATTTAGTATTAATTAATTTGAAAACCTTAATTAATAAGACTCAAAGTTAGAATTAATAGCGAGAATTTAAAATAAAGTTAAGAAATAAAACAAATCATCATTGGTGTACTTTCTTCTATGAGAGAGTGATATTATGATAGCTTCAGTCTTTTCTTAATCCAAAAATTGCAACCAACATAAAATATTGAACATTCTTGAACTGAGGAATTCTTAATGTCACAAAATTTAACTGCTTTATTATAAATATTTTTATGGGCAAAAACTCAAATCGTTTAGCAAATGAGGATCTTACAATTGGCAAATCTACTAATCTAAATATATATATTTTTAAAGTGATTTGTAATTGGTAATTATATTTTTGTGAGTTGAGATGCATGCTCTCAGGATGTATAGCTGATGTACTCTCAAAACTTCGATTTCCTCGTACAACGCATTCGTGGAAAACCAAGGAGGTTAACGCGTCATGACCTTTAAAACGGCACGTTGAGCTCTTTAATAGGAAGCATAGAAGTTTTCACTGCACCTCCCCCTTGAACAATTTTTCTAATATAATAAATAAAACTACCTATCTCGTTATCATCCATTCACAGCTTCACAATTAACAAACACACCAGTGTCGCCGCCGGCGGCAACTCGGCCTACTGTTTCCACTCAAGACCGTGTTCAAGTTATTAACGAGTAGAAATCTTGATGCCATTTACTTTTGCACTGCCCTAAGTCGAGGTTTGGTCTCACCGGAGACACTTAAGGCAGGCTCTAAGCCTACTTAAACTTTGGCTGACCACTTTGCTCGCCCGATAAGCCCGGTTTTACAGCAGCAGTCATTTAGACCAACCACTTAAGTTCATTTCAAAACTTAAAAAAACACCAATTGATTACGCGCATTAAATTTACATATTATAAATAAGACAGTACATGTTTTTTAGTTTAACCTATATACATAAATATATCAGAACTATTATAAGGTGAAGCGTTGATAGCGCTTCTTTTGGTGTCTTTTGTATAATAAGAAAACCAACTTATGCATAATTATTTCCTTGCACCGGCTGAGCCGATTTTGTTAAAATATATCCACAATCAAAACAGAAAGACAAAGAAGAAAGAACCACTTAAAGAAAATCAGATTATAAATAAAAAAAACCGCGTACAAATCGGTTAACTCGTTTAAAAGCTACGGAGCCATAGACAGAAACACACACATACTGATAGTGCTCAACCTTATAACGACCCTATTTTGCGTGGGGGTTAACAAACCATACTAAATAGGTAAGTAATTTCCCCCGTGTTGATCTGGGCTCCTTTGAAGAATAGACGAACTGCTGTTCTGCCAGGCAGGTCGTAAAAGGTGACCGATTGATTATACGTATCACTATCATAGTAGAGTAACGCAATGACTCACCCGGGTACCGCCGCCTTAGCTATTCCTGCCGTAATAGCGTCAATTCTTGCAATTGTTATAGTCCGGTTTTAAGGGTAAGGTAGCCGACAGACTTGTGCATGTGGCTTTGCCATTTCGCCACACGGATAGCAATTTACCATTAACATCTTTTGTGTCTATAGGCGATGGTTTCTCTTTCCATCAGGAGAGCCATCTGCTTGTTTGCTATCTTATGATATAAAAATACGAAATTAAAAACGATAAAATTGAATGAAGAAGATAAATTAGTTAGCCGGAACACTCTGATGACTGAATAAAAACAGATTCAATAAAAGACTAATGTTTAATTTGCGGCGCATACCCAGCAACTTGAATGAATGTTGAAATTAAGTTCTTCAGTATTATAATTCTCGCAAAATTTATTACTAGGAACAAAATAAGTAAGCATTCGTTTTCGTTATAAATATAAGAGACATTCATCACCACAACGTGGCGTTTGGCAAGCAGGTTGAAGACCACAATGGCGGTTCAGTAAGTATGATAATTACCTTTTATATTGCCTTTTAGTGAGAAAATTACGTAGTTATTTCATAAGTAATTAATTTTAATTGAATAAACTCCAACTATTCTTGTTATAGTGTAATATTACGTGTAATATTATTATATTTCATAGTCGTACATCTTTAGTAATATTATTTAGGAAAAATATTTTTAATTTTGGATAACTTCTAATAATGCCATTTGTAAACTTATTTAAGCACTCGCTGATCTTGCAGCTTCGCCCGCAAAAAGATTAGCATGTTGTCTATATAGTTTTTCATACAAACTTTCAATTACTCTTAGGGCTTGTTTTTTTTTAAAGTTAGCCTTTTTTGATCTCGTATATTCAACTATTTACATGCCAAATTTCATCAAAACCGGTAGAGCGGTTACGTTGTTCAGACTCTTAACTGCTACTGCTATATTTGAGAAGAACCATAAAAAAGCCTAGATCACCAGGCAGCCTATATATAATAAAAATATCAGTTGAAAAATTACACACCCACTAATAGTTTATAATAATAGCATTTGGGATTTACTATGTAACTATTCGTCCCCTATGAATTAAATATAGTTTTTCAAAGACCGAGTAGCGCACACCATTACGCCAAGCGTTGACAGCCCCTCTTGCAAGGTATGACAAGACTGTTCCATTATCGGTTCGCATATGAATAATTGACACTAGTTGAGTATATATTCCTTGGATGCGGCAATAAATAGCATTCATGTTTTTGTCGAACGTTGTAAATAACTTTAAGTACTTTCTCGTCATTCTCAAAGTTATTTTTGTAGACTTTAAGTGAATGAGTTCATACAATGGTAAATAAAATTAGGATGAGTTATTTAATAATAAAAGTATATATTTTAATTACTAACAATATCATAATTTATTTCAGACGCAAAACGTAACTACAATTCGGACTTTTATTGTACTGAGTGCTAAGTGTGAGTTTTTCTTTTCGCATTCGATCGTGAGCACGTTTCGAGTTTACTAGGAATTTGTATGTGATTTGTACAGCGCCACCTAGTGGTAAACTGGTTTCTCACGTTTACCACTAGGTGGCGCTGTACAAATCACATACAAATTCCTAGTAAACTCCAAACGCGCTCACGATCGAATGCGAAAAGAAAAACTCACACTTAGCACTCTGTGCTGTATTTTTCTCTAATATGCCAATATTAAGTGGGTAACAAAAATCCTTCTAATCATATACAATGTGTCATTGTTTTTTGGGCATTGATAAATAAACCATTTCAACCAAAATAATTAATCTTAAGCATATTTTTAAATATATCATTATTATCTATGGCAACACAAAATGTAACATTTTGTTGGTCTTAGTAAGTAGTAGCAGGCACTTTCAAAGTTATAGCCACTTTATACGGAAGAACGGACATCAAAGGCATACCACGGTTGATAGTACGTGGTGTTGACCAGTTTAAAATATTTGCTAAATTTTAGGGTAATTAGAAAATAAATATGAACATTCTAAAATATGGTAACATTTCTTTTGGGATTTTGTTGCTCACTGTATATAATGTTAGATTATTTAGCGCAACTTAAAAATTGCAATTCATTTAAAGATCGGATTAGTCTCAAATATTTTGTATAAATTTTATTATTCCCTATCAAACCTATCGTGATTATTGAAAAGAAATAGTGTATTAAGTACTAATAATATTGTATTATTAAAAGCAATATTATATAAATATACTGTTCTTCTTCCTCAACCTTTAAATGGATGATGGATGTCTCGACTAAGATAAAATTCGCTTGACGTTATTTTACAATTATTATCTCCTTTATCGTGACCTGAAGCTTGAACTCTGTTTCCATCGATAGACCACGCAATCACGTAGTAATAATAAATGTATAAATAACTAGCTTTCACCCGCGTCTTCGCCCGCGTAATGCTAGTAATAAGTAGCCTATATCCTTCCCCAGAATTAAGGCTATCCATATGAAATATCATCAGAACAGCTTTTCAGATTAACCGTGAAACATACATTTATAAAGATAAATAGATAAACAGACAATTAGACGTCACTTTAATTTTTATTATGTAAGGCAAACATTAGTGTACATAATATTGAATTTGTTAAAGAGAATCTCTTACATTAGAAGCAAAATATAAAAATCTGTAAACTGCATGACCGTGAAGGTTTTCTAGAAATTTTCGGCTAAATTATTATTTTTTGTCTTAAAAAGTAATAAATATACCTAAGCATAAAATTTTGTTTGTTTTTTTGTTTTAATTATTGAATTAAAGCTGTTAAGTACTATGATCTATCTTTTGAGTTGTAAAATGTTGTCTAAGCCATAAAAATTGATTAATTGAAAAATATCGATGTACCTAATGGTGTAAAAATTTGTTTCGAAAATTTCCACCATTAATAAGTGCCAAACAGATAAACCGATTTTGATGTAATTTACTATTTATTTGTATTTCTCAAAGATGCCATTAAAAGAAATTTATTTTGTACAGCTATCAAAACGTTTTATGCAACTATCGAAAATATTCCATATCTAATAAACTACATGATCGATATTGTTCAAACTAATTTTTGCTTCAAGCTTTTGTTCTATGTTCCCAATTTTTATACAACTTTACTCGATGTTTCAAAAATTAGCGAGGGGATGACTTCAGAAGCGAATATCCAACAAAATATTGCAAGATCAAAATCTTTTTAGAAACCTCTATGTGCACACGGCTATGCTTTCTTAAAATATCTTTTTATCTCTCAGTTATAAGTATGGATAGGTAGTAATAATTTTATTTTTCGTCATCAGACATCAGTCATCGGACAGATACTCAGCGTGCTGTTGTCGCCGATCTTCGGCCCCGTCTGGTATCTCCGCAACTTTATAAGCTGCTCCAGGCACAGCCTACTCAAGCCTTTGCAGTTCAACTTGTTGAACATTTCATTACGTATAGCAATTTTCATAGTTCGGGCTTTATCAGAACTTTGTGAAATATTAGACTTACGCTTTAGCGGCATTGTTGTAAGCAGCAATTAAAAAAAAACACAACATGGGTGTGGTTTTAAGCAAAAAACTGAAATAATTCCAATAACTAACTTATATGTAAGAAAAACCTTAAACTAAACGTTATTCTTTACGTTATTACTTAAACCGTTCGTTATAGGTAACTTAAAAAAATATAATTATCTAATGAAAACCAAAAATGATTTACTTTACTCAATATTCACAATTACATCCTAAATAACTAAAACTATACTCAAATACATAACTAAGACTAACCAAAAAAAAAATCATATACGACTGTAATTAAATTAAAAAGTAATTTATATTTGTGCTTAAAAAACAATAATTATGCCTACTGTAGGTACTAATATAATATAGTCCGGTGTTGGTGTTGACCACATGTCCTCATGAAGAGGGTGTGATTCCCAATTTTCTGATAAAAACAGCGTTGCCTGCGATAGGATAAAGCCTAGTTGGCGATATGCTTCCCACCTGTCACATTGTGGGAATAAAGTATCCTCGACTAATCGTGGGTGCACTTGTTATACCTCTGCCCATAGGTACGGTGTGGTAGTTTGGTGTGTGTGTGTTACAAAACAAACACACTACACTATAACACCGTCGCCGCCGCCGTTCTCAAACGGTGATGAAGACCGTTGTTCTTCCCCACTCCGCCCATAATTATAATTAGTCAAAACGACGCACTAAGCCGAGGTCCGGTCTCGAAGATGACAACCCTTAGCGCGGGCGTTGATTGCTCAAATTAAGATTTAAACTCTGGCTGAGCACTCTGCTCGACCGCTAGTACGGTGTGGTTGTTACGGCCCTTGGCCTAAAGGCCAGCTTTTGTAATTTCGAAAAAGAAAACATTCGGGTCGCGCGCGCAGCCGATTCTTGGATCGCCTGAATAACCTCCGCCGGTTGAGGCTCCATTAAGTTTAATCTTACCATGATAACTTTTCAACTATTCGTCCGAATTTCTTAGTGTTTAAGACAAAGTTCGTCTACATAAAATGCTAAAAGCTACAAATGTATTAATTTTAATAAAAAATTAATAAATACTCCGAAATAAGCTTTGTAAAAAGTATTTAATTTTATTTTATTTATGGAGCACTATTTTGCATATAATGGATTCCACATAAAAGGTGTCGCTTTTATTTAGAACTATTTAAAACAAACAATCCCACCGTACATTATCTTCGTGTAAATCTAGCGGATAAAGCAACGCACGCCAAGATAGCTCTCAGAAGACAGGAATTTTTCCGACTTATTTTATACTTATCTTTACCGCCAAATTACACAAAATCTTTATAAATTGTAACCTATGTGATATTCTGATGTATAATCTATGTTACTGTAAAGTTTAAATCCGTTCGGTAGTTTTTGCGTGAAAGAGTAATAAACATCTGTACATACATACTCACAAACTTTCGCATTTATAATATTAGTAGGATAATCTTACCCAGCTTGGATGATTAGGATAGAAACATAGACTAGACACAAAAGATTTAATTCAGAATTGTTATCATAGAGTCAACGCGAGTTTACTCAGATTTCCACCAAATTGTCAACTTTGTAAAAAAATTAATAGTACATGTTAGTACGTAACAACAATTGATTGACTTTTTTATACGTAGCCCAAGTTGCACGTTAAGCTGTATATAGGCTGCATTTAGGTTCATTTTTAAACTTAAAGCTGTATACGAAGCCGTACAACAGGCTGTAGAAGCGTTTCTACAGCCGATATAACACCAAAAAGGGCCCCAAGTTATACAGCTTATTGCGTTATGTAGGCTGCACAATAGCTGTACAAGCTGTTATAAGCTGTAGAAGGGCTGTTATTTGGTGTATAAAGAAACTATAACACTAAGGATACTCTCTTGTAACTGTCTTGTAAAGCTAAGAGTTAAATAGGCTGCACAATAGCTGTACAAGCTGTTATAGGCTGTACAAAGGCTGTTATTCGGTGTATAAAGAAACTATAATACTAAATATACTCTCTTGTACAGCTTAACGTTCTTAATAGGTGTTTGAAAATGATAAAAAGTAACAATCGGTTTTTGATATTGTATAACATTAATTATATCACATATTGGTATCTGCAGACGCCATAATTAAAAATATATTAATAAACGATAAATTCTTGGACTTGGAGCAGTATGAAACGTTGTATTCAAAGTGCAAATTATAATTTATTGAGAAATTATATATGATTTCTCTCAAAATATTCACGCGCCAACGAAATAATCAAGATAACACAAATAAAATCATTGCAAAATACGGTAAGTGTTTGTGTTTAAGGTTAGAATATACAAGTATTTATAATACAATATTGTATATAAAGGCATAATGATCATAATATAAGTTGCTTGTCAAGATATAGCTTTAGCTATTGCTAAATATATCTTTTATTTAACAATATATTTCTTTAATGTTGTTTTTAATACACAATAATGGCGGCGTTTTGTTATACAGCCTAAAGTGTATTTGGAAGGTGATATACTGCCAATAGCTGTACTGAATCTCTTTTTTGTTCTATTATACGGCTATTGGCTTTTAATTACCGTCCAAATACACTTTATGCTGTACTAAGTCCCTATATAAATCTATTGTACAGTAATTGGCTTTTAATCACTTAACTTATGTTTAGAGATGCGTACAAAAATTAAAGAACCCTAAATACAAAACATATGTTTGTCACTTGATTTCGCTATTGTGTTGTATTGATGTCGGTCGTTTGACTTTACAACTAAACCAACTTATTGTTAACTATAACTTATGGGACATGTATTTCAATCATGTTTTACTTTATTTTTCACGGAAATATGCCTTATAAAATAATAAAAACAATTGAGAGAAGCCAAAACCGTATTTGTATCGTACCCAGTTTGTGGGAGGATAAAGGTGAATTATAATGACCAAGAAAACAACTTGATATAACTAAGTTGATCAAGAATGAAAAATCAAGCCCTTTAAATATTGGTCTATCACAAAAATATTTTTAAGAAGAATACGTTATTTCGTGCTTGTGATTTAATATTATTAGTTCTTCAAAGAGAAACACATATTCTTTTGCCTGTAATTGTATCTAAGTATATAATATTTTTAAAACGATTGTAAGTATACATATATACAGGGTGTTGTAAAAGTGGTACAGTAAGCCGAAACGGGGTGGCTCAGGGGGTCATTCTTAACAACTTTTGTTTAACGACATTTGGAAATTCGCGAAAAAAATATTGATTTTTCATAGAAACTTTGTTCGTCACGTGACTTTTCACAATGGGAAAACAAAATTGTTTTTCGGGGATTTTCACAAATCGTTGAACAAAAGTTGTTCGAAATGACCCTCTGAGTCACCCCCCTTTCGACTTACTATACCGCTTTTGTAAAACTCCGTATAGTAGCAAGTTAAAAATAAAAAAATACATATTTTCTCAGTGTAATAATTTTTATTTCTCTTTTTAACTCTTTTGTTATATATTCTTTGAAGAATAGACCAATTACCTTTCTGCCAGGCAGGTCGTAAAAGACAACCGATGGGCTATGCGAGTCACTTCCATCGTGGTTACTTGGTGATAGAGCTCGCATTGGCTCGACCGGGTCTGGTACCACCGCCTTATCTATTCCTACTGCAAAGCGTCAGTGCTAGTCACTGTCATGTTCCGGTTTGGAGGGTAAGGTGGCCGGTAAACTTATGCATGGGGCATTAGACCTCGCCACAACAGAGCAACGCACCATTAACATTTTTGCTGTCTGTAGGCGATGGTTGATTCTTTTCATCAGGAGACCGATCTGCTTTTGCTATCTTATGATTGTTTGCTATCTTATGACATTAAAAAAATTCAGTTATTGTAAATTACCAACCAAGTAACCTTAATGAAGAAGATAAGCCTAAAAAGTAATAAATCAGATAACCTACAATCACTTTTTAATGTTTTTGTTACGGAACCCTTTTCCTTGAACATTAATAAAAATGACGATTGTAGGTTTACCTGAATTAGTAATTTTTCAGCTTTATCTTCATCATGATTACTTGCTTGGTAATTTATAATATTTAAATATTCCTTTTCAATCCTCCTTTTGATTTTTTTCCACATGATATCAACTATGCAGATATAAAAACAGCAAACAACAATTTTCTCAGTAATACAGCCTTGAGCTGTACTATAGCTGTATATGCAGATTTTTTAACACCATTGGCTGCATAACAGTCTACAATTACGCCATAAATATTATCTGTAGAACGGTGATTGCACGTCCCATTTTACAGAAACAAGCGTTGAGTGATACTATAATAACACTTAAAGCTGTAATAAATTCCCGTGCTAAACAAAATACAGCTAATGTACAGATTTAAGTGTTAAAATCAGCCTAATGAGTTACAAATTGCTTAAAGCTGTACAGTAGTGTATTAATATTCAGATATAACGCCTAAAGCTTACGCGGAACTCTAAGAAAGGCCTTGTATAGCATTAGGCTGTATAAAAACTCATAAAGGTCTCTTATACCGATAAAAGCATCTTTTTACACCATTGTACGGCTGCAATAGAACTTTAAGTTCTATATGAGCTGCTTTATGGGTGTTAAACATGCTTGATTGCTGCTTGGGAGTCCACGCTATAAGTTTTGCGTAACTTAAAAAAACAACATGTTTTAACCAAAATATTATGTTTATTGCTTTTCAAAATAATCTCCTTTACATTTTAAACATTTTTTCATGCGATCGAACCATTTTTTAAAACAGGAGGACCACAGATCTGTAGCATGTTTTCTACGTGCTAATTGAACGATATCACTGCCTCTTTGGAGTCGGTAAAAGTAAAACCTCGCATCAAATCTTTGATTTTGGGGAAAATACAGAAATCACAGGGTAATAGGTCGGGATACGATGCATATAGATGTCATAGTAGATTTATGTAAACATTATTTGTTTACATAGGAGATAAGAGGTATAATCAATCGGTGCATTAATCTAAAAGTCGTGTCATGTCGCGTGTCGCGTGAATGTAGTATGTGTGATGTTTATTTTTATAAATTCAATGTATTTATAATACATATTAATTAAAAATTTTCTCTAGTTCTCTGTAATGGAAACGTTTACTGTAGCAAATTTTATACTCCACCGCTTGTGCAATATTGTTAAAAAGGGGCCCAAAGTTTTTCCTTCATGTATTATAAATATGTATTAAGATGTGTATATGAACTATTAAAACTAAAGTTTGGCTATAGTAACGCGAATCTGACACAAAACTCTTTTTTATATCATAAGATAGCAAACAAGCAGATGAGTCTCCTGATGGAAAGAGTTAACCATCGCCTATAAACCAAAGATGTTAATGGTGCGTTGCTATCTTGTGGCGAGGTCTAACGCCACATCCATAAGTTTACCGGCTATCTTACCCGCCAAACCGGAACACGTCAGTCACAAGCACTGACGCTATTGCGCCAGGAATAGGTAAGGCGGTGGTACCAGACACGAACGAAAAAATTAGACAAGTTTTCAAGAAGTCTTTGTTTGGCAGAAACAAGTTGAATTTCATTACCACGTTTCGATCGGTCACACCGTTCAAAAGTTATGAGATCTTTACATACACATACACACACACACATACACATACAGCACATACACACACGCATACACGCATACATACAGACATACTGACGTCATTGTGAAAGTAGTCGGAAAAGACACCTTAAAACGTGGAGAAAAACTTTATTTTCAAAAATCGGGGCAAAATCAGTACCTTCTTTATCTACCGATACATACGTAGCGGGAAGGTGTTAATTTTAATCCAGCAATACAATTTTCATTCCAAATTTCGAAATGAATGGCGGCTTTTTAAGTAAAAATTCAAAATTGCATTGCATGTATGCAAAAATCACACCTCAAAGTTAGAATGTATTAGTAATTCTGCGGATCCTATGGAGTGAGTCCGTAACTCGTAGCTCGTATTCAAGCGTCGCGTCATTGACACGGGGTCACTGCGAGTAAACACGGACTATCACCCAACTGCCAACTTTACCATAAGTGGATTGGATTTGTACTACTCAATGGCTACTGGATAACTTTTATACAACATTATGTAAATTAAAAATTAAAGATGTTATGATAAAGTGTAGTTAGTTCGATTTTAAACATAATATCCGTGTTTCGTTTATAGTTATCAATCTTTAATATTGAAACTTTAATTAAAATGTAATGAAGAAACACGGTAGTTTAAAAAAAAATTCACGATATGTATATTTTAGGGGACATTTCATAAATTTATTGTGAATTTTTAACATTTTCTTGAGCGATTTAAACACTTTAGACGCGATGTTTATGAAGAAGAAGGAAACAACATACAAGAAAACAATGAAAGGATTCCGAAACGTTCATAGGCTTGAAATATCCGTAAATTAAGTTTATACATTTTTAGTTTGGTAAAAATAATGTTGTGTAGGTGATGTATACTCATACCTATTGCAAATAAAAGTTATGTTCATTGATGTGCTTTTGTTTTGTAAAAATCACATCGTGGCGGTAATCTTTATTGTAAACTAGCTGACCCGGCAAACATTGTTCTGCCTTTTTAACTACTCTTTTTTGACTTAAGATTTTGAGTATTTACTGAGGAAATTCCGCTAAAATAAATACAATATTTGTAGGTTATACTATATATATATATATATTACAAAAAGGACTAAGAGCAAATGACAATCCCAGCCCAAGGACCTGTCTGAATCTTGCTGTTCATGTATCTCCTCCCCACAGAATAAGCAACTTTTTTATGGGACAAAGTATACGCTTTAACAATAAGCTGTCTGATGTCATTAGAGATTTACCAGTTAACAAACTCAAAAAATGTGTTAAAACCAAACAATAAAAAAGATTACTAAAAATTATCTGAATATTTAGATGACAAGAAAGTATGGGATTAACAAACAGCCTCTCATATCAGTAATCTTTATTATCATGTAACAATTACAGACATAATAAGGATTATATAATATCTTACTCATAAAAAATTCATACACGAAAATAGACAAGTCCTCTGAGTTCCTTCCGCTTCTGCGCGCTAGATCTTCTCAGTGTGTAGCCGCGTTCCGATCCGGCATTAGTTTAAAAATATGTTGACGCCTCAAAATAACTTGTAAAAATGTTTTATTGAATAAAGTACTTCTGATTTCTGCTTGTCGCTTTCGTGTTCCCGTTTGGATCGTAAGAAAGCCAGTAACCTTATGCATGTGGTATACAGATAGCAACGCATAATTAACATCCTTAAGACAAAAAATTAAAATTTGTAAGCCCGTTGGACCTCTGCAGGCCGTTCCTAAAACTTTCTGCCACGTCGAGGTATTTTATGGTCAAAGAGTCAAAAATGTAGCTAAGCATATTGTTAAACATATTGCAGTGCTGTTTCAACAAACCAATTTCTTGGCTTACCTATTTGAATTGATTCAAGTGATCAAAAAATATACGTGTTTATTTTATAATAAGATGGCTCTCCTGATGAAAAGAGTAATTATCGCTTGTAGACACCAAGGATGATAATGGTGTGTTGTTATCTTTGTGGCGGGATGGTAATGCCACATGCATAAGTTTACTGCTTACCTTACCATCCAAATGGGGACATGACAATAACAAGCATTGATGCCAGTATGCAAGCCAAGAATAAGTAAGGCGGTGTTACCAAATACCCGGGCGAGACGTTATGGAAATCTACCTCATAGTAGGAGTGATACGCTTAGACAATCTTTTGCCTTTTAAGAATTGCTTTGCAGAATAGCAGTTGGTCTATTCATCAAAGGGGGCTCAGACTAACACGAGAGGTTTTGTGTAACCAAACTGAATGCCGTTAACCGCATTACGATCGGGTGAGCCATTCAAAAGTTATAATGGTTTGTATAGATATACACATACATACCTACCTACATTCATTTAGAAATCCTGAATTCATCGTAATAATAGTCAAAAAAGCTTCTTAAGACCTCAAAACCTAGTGGTTTGATGAAAACTTAAATTTTCTAAACGCTGTGATAGCCTAGTGCAAATTATGATGTACCAATTTTAACTTTTCTTTATTTATACATTTAATTTCATTTGGTTCGTTTTATCAGTTATATACTAGCACAATAACCCATTATCAGGCAGTACTTTGTTCCACAGCTTAATATTCTTTGTTTTAAATTTTAACGTTGTTTATTATTAGGTATTTTTAATAACTTGTAATAACAATGAAATACTAGCTGCACTTTGCAGCCCACGGCATTATAAAAGTTTTTGGTATTTCTTTTTACAATTTAAGATTGCAAAGAAGTAGATGGGTCTCCTGATCGAAAGAGGCAACCATCGCCTATAGACACCAAAGATGTTAATGGTGCGTTGCCACCAAAGATCTTATCTTGTGGCGAGGTCTAATGCCATATGCCTAGTTGGTCTATTCTACAAAGGAGCCCGGAACCAACACGGGGGATTTTAGTAAATCCCGCAAGTAAAATTCGTTTTTCTAGTATAAAAAGGAACCTATTTTCCTTGTTGGTCCCAGGTTCCTTAGAAAATTAGCCAATTGCCGTTTTTCCAGGCATGTCGTAAAAGGCGAATGATTAGCTAAGCGAGTCACCACCATTGTGGCTACTAGGTAGTAGATTTCTGCATTGTCTCGCCCGGTTCTGGTATCACTGCCTTATTTATTCCTACCGCAATAGCGTCAGAGCTAGTCACTGTCGTGCCTAGTAAGGTAGGTTGGAGGGTAAGGTAGCCGGTAAACTTATGCATGTGACATTAGACCTCACCATAAGATAGCAACGCATGATTAACATCTTTGGTGTCTATAGGCGACGGTTCACTCTTTCCATCGGAGCTTAGATTTTATAGCTTCCATCAGAGACCTTAGAGCTAAATAATATTAACGATGCTCAAAATGTCACGTAAAACCTACTACATACACGTAACTTTATACCAGTAGAAATTAGGGTTTATTTAATTAAAATAAATTGCTTAAATCGACTCGTAATTTTCTCACTAAAGGCAATGTACAAGGTAATTACATACTTACTGAACCGCATCACACGCGCAATTGCGGTCTTCACCCTGGTTGCCAAACGTCACATTCTAGTGATGTATGTCTGTCTCAATTTATAACTGAACGAATACTTGCTTACTAAGTTTCCAGTGACAAATTTCACAAGTATTACGATATTTACACAATTATGGAATTAGAAATAAGGCTTTCAATCTTTTGATTTCTTATTTAAATGGAAGAATTCAGAAGGTCAAAGTTAACGGAATAAGATCCTTTGGTGCTGATGTCACAATGGGTGTCCCACTAAGATCCATCCTTGGTTCATATCTATTTCTTATATATGTACATAAATGACTTGCCTTAATTTGTGGGTAATAAGCACGGAATAGTATTGTTTGCAGATGACACATGTACAACTGTATCTCTCTTGCAAGCCTAAGGTTATAATAATTAATGAGTCTTATTATAGCCTAAAGCTATAATAAAGCTCATTAACGAGGATTTAGGGCAAATAGCAACCTGGTGTAAAGCTAATTCTGTGACTTTGAATGTTAATAAAACTAAATTCATGATTCTCGGCTCCAAACGGCAGATTAAATCTATCTCGGAATGCAGACCTTCTTGAAATGTAGATAGTCAGATAGTCGATCGTGTCTTCGAGATTCGTAATCTGGGTGTTGTTACGGATG
Source organism: Apodemia mormo (assembly GCA_036924255.1). NCBI lineage: Eukaryota > Metazoa > Arthropoda > Insecta > Lepidoptera > Riodinidae > Apodemia > Apodemia mormo. The sequence continues at coordinate 19,054,454 of JAUPFN010000011.1, read as the reverse complement.
AGTACCTATGTTTTGAAAAACATATCTCAAATGTGGTTCGGGAGTGTTTTTGTCGGCTCAAAGTTCTGTATCGTGTTCGTGACACTATACGTTTATATTCGTCTGTGTGAGTCCTTGGTTTTATCCACATTTAATTACGCAGATGTCGTTACAGGACCTTGGTTACTTAAAAGAACTCAGAAAGTAATTCAAAGAGTACAAAATGAATGTGCGTGTTATTGTTTTAACATTCCATCTCGAGCTCACGTGTGTTACGTGGTATTCTTAAACGACTCTTTGATTTCATTTTGCCACGTTATTATTTAATTTAATAAAATACAGAATTCCACCTTATCTTTACAGCAAGCACCGGTGGACTTCCGCACTTAATACATCCCATTTCACTAGGGCTTCGTTATTTAAATTAAAAACTCTTCGCACAATATTACAATTTTTTATTTTCGTTTTCGTTTCAACGCTACCAAATGTTGGAATGATCTCCCCCCACGTTTTCGTAATCTACAATCGTCACTGTCTTTTAATTTTAAGTTGAAATCATTTTTATTAAATCTACAAAAGCAAAACTAATTTGGTATATTTTCATTTAAGTATATTTCAATTCTATTACCTCAGTCACATAATTTTAAATTTTATATATTATATAAGTATATGTATATGCATATATACATATACACATATATATGTATATGTATATGTATATGTATATGTATATGTATATGTATATGTATATGTATATGTATATGTATATGTATATGTATATGTATATGTATATGTGTATATATATATATATATATATATATATATATATACATATATATATATATATATATATATATATATATATATGTGTATATGCATGTGTATATGTATATGTTTATATATATTGTTTCTTTTACTATGTTGTTTTTTATTTATATTATACTAATCCAGTTATTTTCCGAATACACCATTTTATTAGTTGTCGTTTTATTTTATTATTATTATTATTTATTATTTTTTTATCGTATCAGTTTCCTCACATAACCGTTTCAAGCGACAGCTAGACAAAGGTAGCCCAGAAAATCAGCTGTAAAACAACATAGTAAAAGAAACAATATATATAAACATATACATATACACATGCATATACGCATATATATATATATATATATATATATATATATATATATATATATATATATATATATATATATATATATATATATATATATATATATATATATATATATATATATATATATATATATATATATATATATATATATATATGTGTGTGTATATATATGTGTATATGTATATGTTTATATATATTGTTTCTTTTACTATGTTGTTTTTTTATTTATATTATACTAATCCAGTTATTTTCCGAATACACCAATTTATTAGTTGTCGTTTTATTTTATTATTATTATTATTTATTATTTTTTTTATCGTATCAGTTTCCTCACATAACCGTTTCAAGCGACAGCTAGACAAAGGTAGCCCAGAAAATCAGCTGTAGGGTTGATAATACTTGTCACCCCATGTGTTTGCTAAGTGGCTTACCATTTTACCATCATATTGCTATACATAAACATTATTATATACATTTTATGTTCTTTTTTTACTTTGCATGTGCTGTAAAAATTGTAACTATTGATGTTTTTTAAAACGTGTTATATGTTTCATTTCCATTTGTTTACTGTGATTGTTGGCTTTTTGTTTCTTTTCTCTTATCGCATGTTATTGCTATTTACTGTGTATGTATAGTACTTTGTGGTAAATAAAGCAATTCTTATTCTTAAAAATATTTGCTTATTTAAAAAAAAATAATGATATTCACTCCCTAAATATAAGGAACAAATACAATCTTGCTGTGCATGTGTTTCGTCTCCACAGAATAAGCAACTCTTTTATGGGGCAAAGTATACGTTTCTAAAATAAGCTGCCTGATGCCATTAGAGATAGAGACCTGTTAACAAATTTAAAAAATGGGTAAAAAAAAATTGTGTAAAAATAGTGAATATAAAATATGTGAATAAAAAAAAAATCTTACAAACTAGATGACAGGAAAGCGTGGGATTAACTGCTCCTCATATCAGCAATCTTTATTATTACTGTAAAAATTAGATACTTTATTTAATTTGTAATTAAACATTGTTATATCTTATTAAAAAAATATATTTCACCGTATAATTTTTCGCCGTGTTGGTCCCGGCCTCCCTTGTAGAATAGGCCAACTGCCGTTCTGCCAGGCAGGTTGTAAAAGGCGACCGATTGGCTATCGAGTCACTACCATCGTGGCTACTAGATGGTAGAGTTCTGCATTGTCTCGCCCGGGTCTGGTACCACCGCCTTACCTATTCCTGCCGCAATAGCGTCAGTGCTTGTCGCTGTCGTGTTCCGGTTTGGAGGGTAAGGTAGCCGGTAAACTTATGCATGTGGCATTAGACCTCGCCACAAGATAGCAACGCACCATTAATATCTTTGGTGTCTATAGGCGATGGTTGACTATTTCCATCAGGAGACCCATCTGCTTGTTTGCTATCTTATGAGATAAAATAAAATAAAAAAATCATTATGAAAAAAGACAAGCCCGTTGAGTATCTTCCGCTGGATCTTTTGAATGTGTGGCCGCATTTCCGATCCGATAGTAGTTAAAAAAATGTTGACGCATCAATATAGCTTGTAAAAAGTTTTATTGAATGAAGTACTTCTGATTTCTAATTTCAAGAGCTTATTTTTCACATTTTCATAGATTTATAATCCCCGACCTACAAACGAAAAGCCTAATTATAAGTGTAAACGAATGAAATAATTTGCGTGCAATTATATTTAATAGAAAATCATATCTATCGAGATGTTTCTTAGCTGTGATTACATAAAATTTGTTCAACCATTTCAAGATCTGCTGCTCTTTAAGTACTTGAAATAAATTAAGCAACTAGGGTACAGATCATTAGGAAATTTAGTATTCTGTTACTTTAATGATTTTATAGTGACATGGTATTCTTGACGCTGCAAGATTTCCATTTGAGAGTCATTAACATGTTTTGCTCTGTAAATGTTGGACATGAAGCAGAAAGATGATTTGATGATAAAGGAATGTGTTGGGGGTTTAATAAATTAAAAAAATATTATTAATAGTTATTATTACTAGGATCTTTGGATTATGAACAATTTGAAAATAATTTTTTACTTTTTTACAATTATGCATTGCAACGGGCAGACAAGTTAGTCTGCCCGTTGCAATGCATATTTGCTAACTTCAGCGAATTAATTATTCAGCTACAGTAACTTTCTTTGCGATATATTCGTTACAGATTATTATAATTTTTAATTCTCAATATTTAGCGAAGTTTTTATGTATGCTAGATATGTGTATTGTAGTCTCCTATCGCAATACAAAAAAGAGAAAAAATTTTCAAGTGAACAGACTTCCATTCAACGCTTGATATCAATGACACTTGCTCAAATTCTTTTTTCATTATCTTATATATATAAAAATCAATCCCTATTTTCCTTGGTCACGACATCACGCCTGAATGGCTGGACAAATTTCGGTAATTTTTTTTTTGTTGTGTTTGTAATTGTAAGGAGAAGGTTCTTATAAAAGAAAATATTAAGAAAATTGCGCGGAAAATTAGAAAATTTAAGAATACTTAACCACCATATAAAGTTTAATGCCATTTTGGCTGCGTGGAAGGACAATCCCGTAGACATATAAATTACGTGTCACGTTGTTTGTCCGCTATGGATTCCTAATATGTAAGGCAAAATAACGTTTGCCGTGTCAGCTAGTGTATTTATAAAATGTAAATTTTACATTGCAAAAGTGTGCTGATTATTTAATATGTAATAAAAAGTTAATATTTTTATATACATAAAAAAGTATCATCATCGTACCGGATTCTCCTGCGGTGTAGGCAGAGTAAATCGAACATTTATAGACGGGACAGTCTATAGACTTTCGATTTATTCTGTTCACCACCATTCACTGGATACACAACATCCATTATAAATTCTCTAAATAATTAGAAATGAATATTACACACACTACCGTTCATTTCACACAAATCATAATCTTATATATAAAATTATCGTGTCACAATGTTAGTTACCATACTCCTCCGAAACGGCTTGACCGATTTTTATGAAATTTTATATGCATATTCAGTAGATCTGTGAGTCGGCTACTAACATTTTTTATACCCCTAAGTGATAAGGGTTGTCCACTCCTAACATTTTTTTATTTTTTGGACAACATTTTTATTTTTAATTTTTTTATAATCTGGCATTAAAAATATATACACAACTCTAAATTTTCTATCAAATACCAACCCCTATTTTTAATTCAATAATTTATATAGCAAAACAACGTTTTCCGGGTTAGCTAGTATACTAGCTAGTAACTAAAGTGTATCGTTAAAGTCTGTTGTCAAACTAGAAGAAATTTTATTGTTTTGTCTATGGGCAAACGGAGTTACAAAATTATGGTCGTATTATGATCCCGATCGCTAGTTTATATAATAACACTAACTGGTTTTGCGTACTAACGTATCCTCAAGGCTACAAATCATACTGATTTGTAGGCCATGAGGACACGTAGTGGGAACTGATACAGTTAATTGTAGTATAATGCAGCTGCTTGTTATGACCAAAGGATGTTTCTTCAGTAATTGGAACAAAGCATAGTAACAAACTTATTTTATAATATTTCAGGTTTTCTCCGCGGTTTCACGCGTATTCTCTACGCTTAGAGAAGTGGTATATATTTTATAAATACCACAAGACACCAAAGATGTCAATGGTGCTTTGCTGTCTTGTGGCGAGGTCTAATGCCACATGTGTAATAATCGATGTAAATAACTCTAAAAACCTTTATAAAAAATGCTGCAGATATACTTCACATTACCACAAATTTTTATTTTCACTATACAACAGGGACTATTAATGACGCTAAAAATCGTCTCTGTAGTCTAGAGGTCTAGTGTAGATTCCCGGGTCGGGCAATTAGAAAATGTGTTTTTTCAGCTTTCTGATAAAAACAACGTTGCTCAGGATCGGATAAGAAGTGCCCGGTTAGCGATTGGCCACCTATCTATCACATTGTGGGAGTAAATATCTTCGGTTTATCGTGGGTGCACTAATTGTACCTCTTCATGGATACGGGCGTGAAGATACATTTTTTAATCTTTGTTAAAAATTTGTTCAGATATGTTTCAGTTAACCAAGGATTTTTCTTTTCACGATACACCAATGACTATTAATAAAACGGCAGATCAGCGTCGATTACCATTATGCCTATGAGATATGTGTTTAAATAAAATTTTTGATCCTGGAGAATTATCTTTACTCTTAAGTAGACCTAAAATTAAATTCGTATCAATTTATTATAATTTTAATTGAAAAAGCTTATGAAAACAAAAAGTATTTATTAAAGCCCATTGTTCAAGAAAAGGGACATCTCTGATGAGAATTATTTATTGCAATAATAAAATACATCAATAACTGTCTCTGCCGTGATGGCGACGGAAATCCGCGGATGAGTCAGAACGGACCCCTGTCCGTTTTGTTTGTGATTCTTCCCCTTGTTAACTGAATTATGTTAAAGAAATACGAGAGCTTCTTATCTTCAACCCTCTGAATAAATCTTACTTTGTATAAACATTTCTTGTTCCGACTTTTCAGACGATCCTTCAACTTCGTTATACTTCAGCCCGCCATTTTTATACCCTTGAAATGCTTATCGAATTAAATTTCATGGTCTCTAATTAAAAAGCCTTCAAAGTTGTAAAGTACGTGACAGTGTTCTGGAAAAGTTTTAATGCTTTTTAAATCAAATAAAAACATTAATGCGTAATACAGATATTACGTTTTATGAAGTTTTAATTGAGCTTCCAACTTGATTAGCCAAAAAATTTACATAAATACTAAGGCTTCATTTACGGCTATACATATTTATATTATACTAGATGTCCGCCTCGGCTTCGTACGGGTGTGTACCTAATGAAAAAAAATGAGACACAATCTTCCATTTAGAGTCAGATTATGTAACCAAATAGATTAAATAACTTTTGAATGTTTCGACCATATTTGATTATAATCCGTAATATTATATAAGAGAAGATCTCCTGCACTATCTTCTGTCTCACTCACTCACTTGCTTTTAAATTATGAGATTTTTAAATGAAAACTGTCCCGAACGATTTTCTTGTTTACATACTCTGTTATGACAATAATAAACACAACAAAAAAATAATTATTCAGTTCAGTGCATTTACTCCGAAGTTATATACGAACATATATTTCGGCGATTTATTTTGTTTATTTCAAAGAAGATTTAGATATTTCACTATCAGAGAACCAAGAATCATGGAAGATACTTGAGCAAATGATAGCGATATATATGCTTATATCGTAGTATTTACGATATTTTAGCTATAGTCATCGACAACTAAACTAATACCCATTTACAGCTAAATCGCTTTTAGAACTTAAATTATTTAATTGTAAAAATTGAATCTCAAAACCCAACATAAATATCATAAAACCTTACAATTTCTAGGAGAACAAGAGTTTACTTTGATTTTGCTATAAATAAAGTTTTAATTAAGAGTTTAAGTATTTTGATTTTTTTAATAACACGCCGGGTTCCTGATAAAATAGTCAAAGGGAGCCGAATGCAAACATAACGGTAGAAGAACACAGGAAAGCATTACGTTGAATTTAGTTATTTTCTTTCCTGCCTTTTATTAACCGTTGTATCTAAGTCGATTCACCAATTTGTCAACTGGCACGCATGGAAATATCATCACCGCATTTTTTAGAGCTTCCACCAGCATTAAGGACTCTTCATGTGTTTTTTTTTCCGAAAAAACTGCTGCTACTGTGGTATCCCTCTTTTGGGGCAAGCACCAACATTTAAGTTGTTCTCAATAGAAGAAACCACAATAAAAATTCTTATTGCTTATGATCACAATCAAATAAACTTTACACGAGGCTGGATTAATTTCTCTGCAATTTTCTTTTTAGGTAGCATGTCTGCCTACAGTTTCAAGAAATATTATCCCCGTATTGAAATTTTTAGTATACAAAGTGCCGCTCTAAAATGAATATGGAAAGGAACTATAATTTAATAATTTCTAAGCATTAAAATTAAAATAATCGTATTAACTAGACCAAAAATAAATAAGAATTCTTTGTAAAAAATATATTAAAAGGAAACAAAAACATAGTAGGGTTTGCACAATTTAGCGTTTAAATATCAATAATATAACTCAATATCCAATCTATTATTTGGACTCCAAACTTATTTAAATAATATATTTTGTAATAAGATATTAGAATCCATAAAAACATTAATTACATTGTTACTTTAGAAATTACTAGGCATTTGATTAATGTAATAGACATAATATCATAAATCAAGAATTTCAAGGATTTTCTTTTTATTTTATATTATTTTTATGTTTATTATTAGCGATTTTTGTTCTATCAAATACTGAAAAATACTTTAGAATGTATGTAAACCTGTAATGTAAATAAATTATAATATTAGTTTAAAAATATTAAGTTTTGATATACGAATCTACAAATCGATCATTATTAAGCTATATTTTTTCCATTCAGAATAAGTGGAAAAAATATATCTACTTAACATAATCACATACCTAAAAGGTTGTATAAAAATACTTTTGTAAAAAATGTTTTGTTTATAATATTTGAATTTTGGTATTTTAGAAAAAAATGCGTTGTTATTTAATTTTAGCGTAATATTTCCTTCAAAATGATGAAATATATTATGTTGTGCTCTATTAAAATAATTATTGGAATGTGTGCAATTTGGTCATGCCCGAAAATTTCAAAACATTAACTTTTTTTAACAAATACATTTAGTTTTATTATTAAGTAAACATTTTTACAGTATTTTGAAAAGTGACATTTGCAAAACGTAATTGAACTAAACGATTTCACCAATTATCAGAAATATGAACACAGAACACAATAATGAACTTCTACTGTAATCATAAATTATTTATAAGGTTGCTCGTCGTTTCAAACTTTTTGACATCGATAACTCCATAAAAAATGATAATTGCATATTCCACTCACCTGAGGTACAGCAGCAAGTTGTTATTAACGATATCCATACCACACAATATAAATGTATAAAAAGAGTCATTTTATCATAGTCAAATAAAAATGGCTTAGCGAAAATGAATTGACGAAGTTCACCTATGTTTTTGTAAGCGAGTGTGATTGTATAGGGCGGAGGGCGCGCGTGCCATCGCTAGGCGGCCTGCGGAAGCACTGCCGCGGGGCGGTACTCCGCCGCTAACTACCCCTAGATAAACAAGGGTGAGAAAACTGGGAACATGCAGACAAACCGTCTCGCTAGCCTTTATAGCTGGCTCCGAATAATGGCATAATAAAATAAGACAAAAGATGAATAACCGACGAGTAATCCGGCATTCTAGACTGCTCGCTGTCAAATATGCATAATCCGAAGAATAAACGAGTTTTGGATTTCTTTGAGTGAATAGAGTAAACGCCCCGTTAGTGGTAAAGACTAAATTTTTATAATAAATTCAAATACAACCTAACTAACTAAACCTAAGCTAGTAATTCGATTCGTTTTTATTATTAGATAGTGTAAAAGTTTTAATATTGTGTATATGACTTAAGTACACCGTTATTCCAGTGATAATAATTAATATCACTGGAATAACCGCAATTATTCATGTTAGTCGATACGTAACTAAAATTCATGTTAGACTAACATGAATTTTGTACAAAATAATATTTTAACTAATTCAAATCTATAAAATATGCCTTATCCCGGAAAATACGCGTACATACTTTTTAATAGGATAGAAAAAAATAAACAACTCTGCTAATGGAAAAAAAAAAATGTCGCCCATATACATCATATATAATTATTGCCAAAAGCTAAAAATATTTTGAGTGAAAAACATTTTTTTTTTATTTTGTTCTAACCATAATTTTAAATTACAAAGGTAGCCTGAAGTCCACTTTTAGGCAACAATATGCCGGTTGCAGTGGGCCCCGCTCTTCTATCTTACAATTTTATTATTGAATTGAGCATAACAACAAATTCTTAGTGCCTATAAATTACAACTTACATATAATAAAGAAATACATTATTATTGTAAACAATAAGTAAATTAAACTAATATAAAAGACTTCAGACTTCTGAAAAATATCGCTACTATATCTTTTTAAAAGGGGTTAAATTTATTGAAAACTAACCAGTTTTTCGCGGGTTCGCCTGTGTTTATCCGTAAAATAGTATATTAAGGTACATTTTCACAAACTGCTGCACGATAAAAGTATCTTAAACACGAATTTTGTTTACTTATTAAAGAATTTATATTTATTTATTTATGTATTTAATAATATATTAAGAATTGGAGCAATCATTAAAACCAAAAAGTACCTACATACCTGACGATGTATGTATACCTTATGAATTAACATTAACCTTAACTGTTGCAAACCGTGTGCCATGATCTAAGGCCGCATGCATCAGTTTATCTTATCCTCAAACTAGAATGCAATAGTGAAGCACTCACGCTATTGTGGAAGAAAATGGAGGGGAGGTACGAGTACCGAGTTTGCGGAACTTTACCGCTATTGGGTTGGAATTTGTTCACTTTTTACAAACTGCTTAATAGAAAATTAGATACCTAGTCTATTCTTCACAAGCGACCTTTAAGCCAACAAAGAAAAAAAAAACAATTGTGAGTTAAATAAACCACTTTACAAGAAAAATATTTTATAAACATGTCTTGAATGAAAATAAATGTAAAATGTAAGGAGAATTGTATAATATCTACATAAAATAAGACTTACAAATCAATCGGACTTGATTTCGATCGAAATTACATACAAATATCAATAACCCGTTTTAAATTTTTATTATTTATATAAATTGAATCATATATAATAATGATTGTTAATAGATTAAAATATGTGATAATGTCCAATTTAAGCAATTTGTGCTACTACTAGTGGTAACCAAAAGATACAAATTATTATTTTCGTCATATTCGAGATAAATAGAGACTTTTTAATAATACTTGGTAAATAAGAAGACTGAGATGTGCAGCCTGTTATAGCAGCTACTCACGAAATACAAGTTTTAATATTCGGCCGTATTTTTCGCGCGATGTGAAAACATCTAATAGTAAAAAAATTTTAAATTTATCTCGATGAAGAATTATAAAATTGTTTATTATATAAAAACGTCACGCAATTACAACGTACCTGCCATACAATACTGACTTCAGGCTGAAAAAGACCTAGATATAAAAACGTCACGCAATTACAACGTACCTGCCATACAATACTGACTTCAGGCTGAAAAAGACCTAGATATATTACTAAAAGATGAGACAAAGTGAGACTTTCATAATGGTAAACGATCAATGCCGACTATGAATATACGCAACACCCAATTTATTATAAGCGCACAGTTCCTTATTAGAAATAAACAAGTTGTTTTCTTGACAACGCAAATAATTTACGTCTGTTTTTAATGGAAAAGTAAATAAGCAGACATTTCACTTAATAGAAGGCATAACCATCATCGATAGACAGCAATGATGTTAATGGCGCATTGTTATCTATAAAGATATCTATAAAGCGGGGTTGGAATGGTACATACATAAGTTTTGAACTAAAATCTTAGTCTCCTAACTGGGACACGACTGCAACAAGCATTGATGCTGTTGCGGAATAGAACCGGCGACCCGGGTCGAGATGTTGTTGAATTCTACCACCTAGTTGAAAGTGACGATGTTACTGACACGTATTTGCCTGATATTTATATCAGGAGAGCTATCTGATTGTTTGCTAAATCAGACAAATACAAACATTTTAAATCAATAAAATTGTTTAAATAATTAAAAATGGCTACACTCACATTTAATCGACGTAGGTTCCGACTAATTTCGGACCTATATGAGGTCCTTCCTCAGGGTGAGTCAGACGTAATACAAAAGAGTCAACCACATTGTGTAAGAGACCATCGTCGATGGCGCTCTTCACACACCTGATTCCATCGAACCGCACGCGTCGCGCAACGGCCCGCAGCTCGAGACAAGTCGCTACCGAGCAAACGTCCGACTCACCTTGACGAAGGACCTCATATATATCCGAAACTAGTCGGAACCTACACCGATTAAACGTGAGTGTAGGCGTTTTTAATAATTAAATTAGTAATGTTTCACGAAAGTTTTAATGATTTTAATAAAATTGATGTGAGTGAGTCATAAAACGAATATTTCTCACAACTTAAAAAAAATTGAGTACAAAAAAATTTTGCGGATTTGTATAAAGAGGTTTGAATCTCCGGTTACACGATTCACTCACAAGTTTTTCGTACTTCTGATACAAAAGCATAACTTGCCTTATTTTTTAAATCAAATGATAATAACAAGCATATGAATGTGTTGCTATTTGTGTGATGTAAATCTAATGCCATGTGTATAAATTTACCGGCTCCTTCTCCCAACCAAAATACGATAGGCACAAACGCTGACGGTACTAAACCTGTGAAAGACGTTGCAGAACTCTACCATCTACTTGACACATTGTAGACCGGGAACCCAGGAACAAACTTTTTGATTAATAACAAGCTGAATTTTTGAAAATTTTGATTCGGTGAAGGAAAAATATTTATTAATAACAATAATTATTTTTTGACTTTAATCGCTTGATTATATTATGAAAAACACGATGAAAAAGTCCTCTACTCTAAAGTTTCAGAATTATGAGATGTTTAAATTGATATTAATCAATTTAATAACAACCTAATTTTCTCACAACAGCTTGTTAATTATTTTGTTATTCAAAGGTATTATTGTCCTACACGTAAAGTAAATTTTTTTTTAGTCCAACACTCTAAAGTTTTCTTTTTATCTATGTTTATTAGTTACTGTTTTTAGTTTAGTTTATTAGTAAGATAGAAAAGATTGTTGTCTCATCAAAATGAAGCTGTTTACAAAAATTCAGCTTATTAGTAATCTAGTCTATTGTTATTACATGTATGGCAAATCGTTTATCTTTTACGAACCATCTGACAGTAAGGTAGATGGTCCTTTTAAAGAAGCTCTGGCCAACAATGGATAGGTTTCAATCTTGGCTATGTCGTAGTAAAACAATCAAGTCCTTAAGTTGGTTCTTTTTGTCCATTCCAGTTTAAATTCTTGCAACATCGTTTTATCTGAAAATTCCGGGTCGATTAATTTCTTTTCGAATAACTGAAGCGTCGTAATAATCCACGAGAAAATTTATAATTTATAAACTTGGCTTTAGGGCATCGCTAAGCCAATTAACAAGAATAACGTCCAAATATTTTAGAACAAAGTATGGAAATACGTTCTCAGTTCCCAAAAAATTATTGACAATATCATTGTTTTAATTTCCTGTGATTATCTGGGTTTCTTTGAAGAATATAACATCTGCTTTTCTCAGTTTGTAGGGTAAGGTAACCGGTAACCTTATGCATATGTCACTAAGACCTCGCTACAAGGGTAGAACGCATCATTACCATCTTTAGTGTCCATAAGCGATGGTTGTCTTTTTCCATCAGCAGATCCATCTGCTTGTTTTCTACCTTATAACATTAAAAATCATATACAAATACATATTAAGGTGACGGTTCTCCTGTTCAAAAAAAGTTTTTTTTTTGTATATATATTATACACCAAATAAATCAATAGTAGGTTGCCAGGAAAAGACGTGTGGCGGGGATATAATGCCGTATATGTGTCTTTAACGACTTTCTTTCCCTTCAAACCAGAAAACGATACCAAACTCTGATGTTATTTTGAAACGAATAGGTAAGAATCTTGTGATAAATCCGGGTTATATGTTGGAGAACTCGAACACCTGGTAGTCATGATACATTTGGGCAATTATTCATCTTTTATCATCTTTCCGTCAGATAGCTTATAAGCTATCTGACGGGAAGTAAGATATTCTTCGAAAGTGGCCCTGAACAAGACGACAACCGGCACAAAATGAATCAGCGGGATATTATTAACTATACTCCTTTTTCGTTTGCATACCGTGACATGTTCATTCTTCAATACAGTGCAATAGAGTCGAGTGCTGCCGTAGTTCTGAGTAGCTAACTCACTGGCAGAGACGCACTGTTGACGACGACACGACTTCAAGTCCCTCTATAACCATGTTTGAACCAATTCATCATTGGCTACCTGTCACATCATGGGATGTATAATACGTAGGCTAGTTGTGGGTGCATCAGTTTTACTTATATTTACCTCTTCGAGTATTTGGACGTGATGAGATTTTTTAGTATATTGTAAACTAGCTAATCCGGAAAACTTCGTACCACCTTAGAAATAATAAATTCTCTGTTAAGTTATTAACTGAGCTTGCCAATGATAAAAGTCATATAAAGAAAACAAACATCATCTGAGGTTGTATTAAATCTCAAATTCAAGAAACCTCGTTAAAGTATCAAACTGAACTCATCACTCTACATTTTAATTTCTTTTTCTTCCATTTTTCAACTGTTTTTTAAGTTATTCTTAATAGGGGAGCTACTGAACCTTCCGACTAACCCACTTCCCACTAAGTTAGAACTTTCTTAAATGTTAGTTTACCATCGGTAAATTAAGAAAATACCGTTCTGGCAGGCGCATTGCGGTCGCGTCAGCAACTTTTAAAATTTTAAAAATTAATTTTTTTTTGTATACTTACAACCACCAAAAGTGGTTGTCATTTTTTTTTAAATTTAAACATATATAAATAACTACATTTTAAAATTGCAGCAATGTGCAAGCAGGTAACGAAAAAAAAATACATTTTTTAAATTTTAAAATATATATAATAGGTAACGCAACCGCAAGGCGCCTGTCAGAACGGTATTTTCTTAATTGCCCGATAAATAAATAATATAAAAGTTCTAGATTTGTAGGAAGCGGGTTAGTCGGAGGGTTCAGTAGCTCTTAGACTATCTGCTATTCGGGTTTTTTCGGGGTAGTAATTTTATGTTACTAGCGAATAAATGGATAAACCACTTTATATGCTTTCTAAAGCACAGATCTAGAACACGCCATATCAAATTTTGATTTGAAAAAACTTTAACCAACCCAGAAATCGAACCTATTACCTAGTTATGTAAGCCGAACAGACTAGCCACTAGAACTCCGTATTCTGGACTAAAAACCATTTTGGCGTGGTTTTGAAAGAAAAGTTTCTGTAGCCACCTGAGATTCGTAAAATGCTATTTAAGTATAATTTAAGTCGCTTGTAAAAGAAGGGTTTAAAAATCTATTTGGTAAATTCTGCACTGCAAATGTTCAATATAGATTTGCGATATTTTAAAAAAGCTTCAGAATAAATTCACCTAAATGTGGTAAGAGATTACGGTTAGGTCTAGGCAACTGCAGTATATTTTTTATTTTTTGCTTACACATAAAAAACTGGTCAAATGTGAGTTGGATTTGGACATGAAGTGATATTAACTGAGATTACTAAACAATCTTTCGGCATTAAATACTTAACGTCGGGACTTGGTGAAATTTCTTGCTAACGTATAATACAAAAACATATTAATAATTCGGTTAAGGGGTACGCATACGGCAGACTCGATTGAAACCTCACCTGAATAATAAAACATAAAAAAATAATGATTTCGAGTCGCCAACATATATCCGCAAAATTCTTCCTGTCGAATATTTTGTTAAATTCTAATGGTGTAAATGGCAGTCGCCATATTGGCCACCCGGATGCCATCTTGAATTCGTTAAGGCCGATTCAGACGTATCAGTGAAGTCACAGTTCTGTCTGGTTAGTTTGTTTTGAAAGTTGATTTTAACAAACTAACCAGACAGAACTGTGTATTAATAAAAAACATTTAAGTATGTAATTTTTTGTAGTTATATTGTATTCTAATTATTCAAAACAATATTAGGCAAGGCAATTCATGTAGAATCGTTCAGATTCTATATTAATCTATGCCTTGCCTAATACTCGTTGAAAACCGAAAAATATAAAAATATCTACCAACATTTTGTAAAAGATTGTGTACATACACAGTCACATTTAAGTAAAAGAAGGCGTTTGGATAAGACTTTTTGCTAATTTTATTTAGTTATTTTTTTAAATTTCATAATATAGCAAACAAGTAGATGGTTCTTCAAGTGGAAGGAGATACCCAGCGTCTATAAACTCCAAATATTTTAATGGTGCGTTGTTATATCTTTGGGGAGGAATTGAAATACCACATTCATAAATTTACAAGCTACTTCACTCGCTAAGCCGAAAAGAGACAACGATAAGTACTGAGGCTATTATATAGAGACAGGATCAGATAAGGTTGTGGTACCGAAACTCGTTCAAGATGTTGTAAAACTCTACCGTCTAGTCAGTATTCAAGATGTTAATGATACGTATGAGCGTGTCATTAGATCAGATCACAGACCATATGAACACTAATAGACACGCCATTGGGAATTAAAGCACGCATAAGTAAACGCTTCAATTACTGTCAAAATTTTCACACATTTGTAGGTTATATTATATTATTAAAAAATAAAAATAAACTGTTTTACCGTACCTAATGAGATGACAAGGTTTAAAAATTACTCTTGAATAATTTTTTTTCGTTGCTAAGTAGCATAACTCTGTATTTCTGTATGTTATTGCAAGCCACGTTGACAAACTAAGAAATTGTCATGAAAGGTGTAGGTATCCATTTAATCCGTGGATCAGATAATCTCTTCGTTAAAAACGGGCCCGAAACAACATGAGGGATACTCAAAGACTTCTATTTACTAACTTATTAGACAGGACATGCGCCACGCCACTTGTGTTCCAACGGCCAACACTCTATATTAGACCTCGTTAAATGAAACGCATTAGCGCCATGATATATATATATATATATATATATATATATATATATATATATATATATATATATATATATATATATATATATATATATATATATATATATATATATTATACGCAATTATACGCTGCAGCGCTACTTAATTTCGATTTTGTTTGGGGGATTTATTATTATTTGAGCATTGAGTTAATGAAATGGAACACGACATTTGCTTATCATAACTTCTCTAATATGTATTTATACATTAAACTCTCTGGGGATACTTGTTGTGATAGCGGCCACAGTAACACCACAGAATACTGGAGTCTAACAGAAGTCATTGAACATACAAGTAATATTCGAGTAACGCATACATAGATACCTCTCACGGACGCGATATCTCGAAATGTTTCGGAACAAACTGTCCTGAACCATTTGTTTGCTAACCTATCCTACCTATTCATATATAAAAACCACGTATATTTCTTATTACAGTAAACAATTTCACTACTAGAGCGTATAGTAGAAATAAATTAAGTTCGGGCGGAGCTCTGAACAATTAAAAGTTAATACAACAAATTGTCCAAGACGTTACCAACAATAACGAGTGTCTGAGAACTGGAAGTGCAGTATTATTACTGTATCACACCCAGAGATACTCGTAATAGTCGCTAACTTCGATACTTAAGACATTCTAGATACTGTAGTGTACGATCATCACAATAATGTTCCTCTTAAGTGTAAACGTCTTCTCGCAGTGAAGTAGAGTTTATTATTCTTTATATAGGCCATGAGTTTTTTTGATAGACCTTTTACGTATTGTTAATTAATCAAGATTATTTATAGCAAAACGAATGCCGTAAACACAATCAGTTTTTTATATCATAAGATAACAAACAAGCAAACGACTTTTCTAATGGAAAGAGACACCAATCGCCTAAAGACACGAAAGATGGTAACGGTGCGTTGCTATCCTTATTAATGCCACATGTATACTCTCCTCCTTACCTTACCTACTACCTTAATCTCCGAACCAGAATATGCCAGTGATAAGCACTGGCGCTGATGGAATCGTTTGCCTCTTACGAACTGCTTGGAAAAACTACAGAATCTGTAGTTTTTGGAGAATAAACCATCTAACGGTCCATTTATCAAACGGGGTTCTAACTAACAAAAAAATAAATTTTGTTTCTTATATAGTGCAATTTTATTTGATACAAGTAGTTTTATTTTAATCTTGTTTTAGTAATGAAACGTTTTTTGGCGAATTTAATCTCGCCATTAAATGCCATTAATATATTCAGGCAATGAATGTTTCTTTCTATCAGAGGGCATCTTTTTGTTTGCTATCTTATCATACTAAAATTATCTAATGGTTCTAATACATGCATTTTTAATATAATATTTCGTAGCTCAATACGGAATGTTTCAAACCGAAATTCGTGATGTTCTTTGCTTTTAAGCTCATGACTCTCATGACGACAAAAAAACAATAGTTCCTTGTATGAGTTAAACATAATTGATGCTTTATTTTCTGTGTTGTGTAAGAGCCCATGCGGCAAGAGTAGACCCTATTTTTCTTGGTCGCAACGGTGGCAGAAATAGATAAAGCAGTAGCGTTATTGTACTTGATGAAGAAGCCAAATTTTAGTATTCAATGTTAACAATAATAGTGGCATATTGTCTTATAAATTATCTTGTAATAAGCCAGTTTATTCTTTATGAAAAGGCAATAACAGTAAATAGAAAAGTTACATTTTAGTCAAGTATAACGTCATCTATAGAAACCAATTTTAAAAATATTAAAAATACAAATATCCATTCAAATAAGTGTCCACGTCACATTGTGCGTATCGTAGCTATTATTCCCAAGAGCTCTTATCGTAGGGTAAGAAAACACGAAAGTTATCAGCTCTCCGGGAGTGTTCTCAGAATTTAGCTGCAGTATATACGTGTGAACATTCTATTGTCGCTTCATTCCCAACGTGACCATTATTTATTCTACACAAAACGTGATATCTTTTCTAGCTTTTATATTTTTTATATTCTAAAAATCAACTTTTGTTATTGTTAAAGATTATTTTTATTTTATATACAGGGTTACTTTAAAAGATCCAGCCAAATTTTAAAATTAAGAACTAAATATTAAATCGAAAGTGCGTTTTAACTATTATTGTAAAATTATTACAAGATAGTAAAAAAAATAACTGCATGCAATGCTTATGAATAAATTTTGTAAAACTGGCACTGTGTCATTTTATATTTGCCTATAATTACGATAGAAACTATTATATAATCTGTCACGTTAAGTACATTTTTTCCCGATTACTTTTAACTTGGTTGAAGGCAAATTACGCAAAATTCATACTAAAATATTTTGTAGGTCGAATTTTGCGTAATTAAAGTTATATCCATGCGTTTTTTAAATTATTTTTTTTATTACACACATTGAACACATTTTCGATTCTTTAAAAGTAACCCTATGTAAAAAGTAACCCTGTAGCCTTGCTAAACAGAGAAATATTTTTGAATGATGTTTTTTTTATAATAATTGTTATTTTAAATTTAGACTCTTAAATAGAATTTTAAATTCATTCATTCATTGTAAAATGTGAAACTAATTGGCTGTTCGATTAATATAAATGTAAAATCTTGTATGTATGAGGTTCACTAGATGGTAGAGTTCTGCATTGTCTCGTCCGGGTCAGGTACCATCGCCTTACCTATACCTGCCGCAATAGCATCAGTGCTTGTCACTTTCGTGTTCCGGTTTGGAGGATAAGGCAGCCGGTAAACTTATGCAAGTGCCTTTAGACCTCGCCACAAGATTGCAACGCACCATCAACACCTTTGGTGTCTATAGGCGATGTTTGACTCTATCCATCTGCTTGTTTGCTATCTTATAATATAAAAAAAATGTTTGAATGTTTAAATGTTTGTGACTTATATGTGTTATTATTGAATAACCTATTTAAATCCATTTGAATATAACGACTAAATGGATTTGGATGTAACACTGAAAAACTGTTATAATTTTGAGGAGTAGGTGAAGGTGTTACAAAACGTATAATTTTCCGTGGTGGTCCGGTCCCTTTTGAAGAATATATCTGCTGTTCTGTCAGGTAGTTCATAAGAGGTGAACAATTAGCAATGGCAGATACTACCATCGTGGTTATTATGTGGTAGAGTTCTGTATTGTCGTACCTGGCTCTGGTACCACCGCCTTACCTATTCCTATCGCAATAGTGTCACATACACAATTTTTGCTGCTTGACGAGACCATTTTTAGTTCTTTTTCATGATTTTTCTCTTTCCTACTTACCTTAAATTAATATTTCAAAATTTCAAAATCAATCTTTATTGAATCATTTATAAAGTGGTGAATAATTTAAGTAGTTTCTAAAATTGTGTATTACGTATTTACTTAAAAATATATAAACGGGTCAAAAACGCGTATATTTAATTATATTTTTAAAAATACGTATTTTCTACCTCTGAAGATCGAACATAATTACATCTTACCACACAGCAAGTAATGCACCATTAACATCTATATTGGCGACGTGAACTTTTAAAATAACGCGTTCTACTATCATTTTTAAAAAAATATAAACGGGTCAAACTTGGCCGAAACGTCGAGCTTTACAATTAAGTTCTTGACCTGTCTATTGGCAATGGTTGTCTTTAAATGTATGATATAAAAAACTGAGACGTGATAAATAGTGTCGATTGATTTATTTTGAACATTTTATATATGCTCTTAATTATTTTTCTCAAACATACGCGGAAATATTGTCATTACATTTTAGTTGAATAAAGAGCACACGAGGATCGTATTTTTTAATTTATAATTCTTTTATCTTAGTACAAATTGCATTCCCGTGGCTGTACAGCACAGGTGCATTTACTTTTCGGCAGAGTCAGAGTAAAAATAATTTGGCGATAAAGCGTTTTGATACTCTTATTTTAATAATAAATATAATTAAAATTTAGAGTCGACGGTTTCGAATGTGAAATTTATATTGACTGCAATCCACCAGATTCGAAGCCAAATGTACAATGAGAAGCCTTCTTTTAGTGAAGCCAAAACAAAAATAGTTAAATTAAATTTATTGCATAAAAAGTCTTTTTATTTACTTGCATTTTTTTTTGAGAAATGCACTATATATATCTTGACAGAAATAGTAATGCCTGTCTCGTATCATTGAAGCCCTTGCTTCGACATTTGATTGATATTCGACATACACTAATTAGAACTTATCTAATCGTTATTCTATATCGTGGTGAATTTGTTCTGATTAATGTGAAATGATTAGCTGTGTTGCCGCCGCGAAGTCGCGTCGCTGTTCTACAGACTATTGACCCTAAAAATATAGGATAACGACTTTTGTTATGACTACTTCGTCGTATCTTTAACATAGTTACAGAGCAATTGGTGTGTTTAAAGTGATTGTTGGATGTTACACAACATTGTACTATAATGGCTGTCGCTACGTTATTGCGCAAGTGTTTTATCCCCAGATGCACACTAAAAACTCCTGTAGCATTTTTATTTTTCTTATCTAAGGAGTTTTCGTTTACTTTTAAAGTATTCTTTATTATATGTGATAAGTATACCTTATTGTATGTAAGGTCTTGGGTTTGATTTCTGGGACAGACACAGCGTTTTTAGTTTTTTTTTTTCTATCTGGATAAATCTGAGTATTTTACCAGCTAAACGGTTTTGAAACTATGAGTTTTGAAATACAAGTAGCAATTAAAAAGGATAGTCACGCTAGACTACTTTAATGGTCTAGTGGTTTATCTTAAGCAGTTTAAATCATAGAGTTTCGAGTTCAGTCGGACCAAAGACGATATTAAGTTTTTTAAGAACTAAAACCTTAGCAGCGTCTCGGGGTCTGGTACTGGTGAGTTAATTCCCCCATAGCCAAATTTTAACAGATCGTTAAAATTTAGCGATGGGGATCGTCGCCATATTTTACCGTCTTTTAACGAACTGGTGAATTGTGTCGAACTGTAGCGTCCATTGCCTGTTAACTCTGTTTACCGCAACGAACGACGCTTTTGCGGCAGGAATAGGTAAGGCGGTGATACTAAATGCCCAGGCGAGTCGTTGCAGAACTTTACCACCTGGTAGTCACGATGCTATTCATAGCGAATCAATCGCCTTTTTCGAACTAGCAGATTGATGCTCTCTTCTTCAAAAGGGTCTAATACTAATACGGGGAGGACAGGGTAGGGGAGATTGGAAGTTCTTAATCTCAGCCAAACGTAAACTGTTTCGGCCTCATTTAAACTTACAGATTAGGTTATTTGTTATATAATAACTGATAACAAATTACCTTATGTGAGAACAATCGAGATAATTTGATATAAATTGAACGTGACGTCACTATAGTAAGCAGGAAACACGTATCACGAATTCCGTTAATCATGTTTCGATTAATTAGTATTTCTATGACACATGAGTTTGACAAGTTGTTGTTATTAATTTTCCGCTACATATGTAGATAAGGAAGTTACTGATTTTGCCCTGATTTTCGAAATTCGAGCTTTCACAAATGTCCACACTTTGAGGTCCTAGGAACCTTTTCCAACTATTTTCACGATGACGTCAGTATATCTGCATGTATGTGTGCGTGTGTATGAATGTATAAAACATCTCATCACTTTTGAACGCGATTGATTTCATTCGATTGGATTCCGCTTAACTTAGATTTCTTGAAAATTTGAACTAATTCGGCCTAGAAGATTTTGAGAAATTTTGAAAAACCCCAAAAAAAATTTAAAAAGTATTTTTTTAACATAACTTCCATATTAATGTAAATGTACCGATTAAGTACAAAAACTAATCAGCTCTATTCCTCTAAAAACTACGTCTAATGCATAAATTGCATCAAAATCGGTTAATCCGTTTGGGAGAAATCGTTGACGAAAATTTTGAAAAAAAGTATTTTTTCGACATAACTTCGAAATTTTTCAACCAATCATTTTTTGGTTTTCTACGATTTTTGGTACTAAAAAACTACAAATTTAAAATTGAATCTAATTTTCAAATGTCACAGCTTTTCAAATATTAAAATTACGTTGTTAGCATTAAAATTACGTAGCAAACTTATTTATTATTTTTGAAATAAGTTTTAGGCTAATACACCGATTGACTTTAAAATCTTATTAGCTTTTCTCCTTTAAAAACTGCGAAAAATCCCGTTAAATTGAATCAAAATCGGTCAATTTGTTTGTGATTTATCAATGACGAAAATTTTTGAAAAATTGGCATTCTTCCAATTTTTTTTGACCTGACAATTATTTAGCTAAACAATATTTTAGATCTCAAAAAATTATTCTAAAGATCATAATCGATCATCGTTTCCAAATATAGAGCTTTTCAAAAATCATTAAAAAAAATGTTTGAACTGAAAAAATCTATGCGTATAGTTTTTACATTTTTGAGCTTAAAATGCCTTCATTTTGCGGGAAGTTTTAGGGATTGCCCACGGGGTCAACCGTTTATAGATTTTTGTTGTTTGTATTTGAGATAAACTTTTGATTTTTTACGGCATAGGTTTGCAAACAAGCACATAGTTCTCCTGATGGAAAGAAATGACCACCACCTATTTGGTGTTCTTAAATATTTATATTAATGATGCGATGTAGTCCATGTTGTGGAGATAGAATGCCACGTGTATAAGTTTACTAGCTACTTTCCCTTCTAAACTGGAACATAACTCTGATAGGCACCGACGTTATTGGGGTAATGGTAAGGCGGCGCTACCGGACCAATATTTGATAGATTTTTAAAAAAAATGATATTTTTAAGAAAATGTCTTCTGATGATTAAGATAGAACTATAAATAAATATATTTAAGTTCTTTTTTAAAAATATTCTTCTCTAAAAATACGAAATTCGATGGTGTCAAATTCAATATATTAAAATTATGGTTTATAGAAGTGACACTAGTATGAAGTGTATTCAAATCCTCTATTTTATTATTTCAACCAACTTAGCATTAATTATTATTCAACGCATTATGCAACTTTTCATCCTTTTTAGTAGGTAACATCCTTTCTAGCAGGCAACTCGTAAAAGGTGAATAACTGGCCAAACGCGTCGCTACCATCGGACTAGTACTAAACTTGTTAACCTAACATCTAATAAGCTGAAAAACCTTGATGAACTAAAGTGTCTGACGACGTGTGGTTTATTTTGCTTACTACGCAAGGATGTGCCCAGGAGATATTTTGATAGAAGGCTCAACTTATGTGATTACTACTGCTCAAGAACAACTGTATCGCCACGGATCTTCAATTCGATTTCAATAATTTGCAAGATTTTTTGCAGCTCCTAGCCTTTTAGTAATGAGTAGATTTTATTGTTGAAGGTCCCCAAACCTATCAGTTCAGAAAAATCTCCACTTTCAGTTGGCTCCATATTCATTGTGCTGGGCATGTTTTACATTTCCAATCAGTGGACCTTCAGATATCAAGATTATTAGAGTGAAAACTTAAAATTTTCTTTCTTTTATTTATAACTAGCTGTTCCCGCAAATTCGTCCGCGTGGTAAAAATTTCTGAAATAAAAGTCTCGGGGTTTTACCCGCATAGTTCCCGTTCCCGTGAGATTTCTGGGATAAAATCTATCCTATCCTTTCTCGGATCTTTGTAGCAAATTTCATCCAAATCGGTTCAGTGGTTTAGGCGTGAAGAAGAAACAGACAGACAGAGTTACTTTCATATTTATAATATTGGTATGAATTTTATGCGACCAACAAATAATAGTATAAACTTAAAATAGTATACATTTATTTTACAAAAAATACACAAAATTGCACAATAGCGTAAAAGCTTTAAGTATTCTTTCTTTTATTAATTTTATACAACCAACAAGTAATAGTATATATACACTTAGAATAGTATAGGTACGTATATATAAAAAAACACAAAAGCGGCTTATGTGCTTCACAATCTTCTATAGTATCTAGTTAGTAGATCTAGTTCACAGATAGCGGATTTGCGGTCGAGAAACCGACACAAGCTGTCGAAAATCTGGAAGGTACGACATCTCATTTTCCCAGAGGAGACTCGACGTTAATAAACAACACTCTAATGGAAAACGATTTATAGTTTAGTACATAAATAGTTTGCTTCTGTAAATATCTATGAAATATGGTGATAACTTGCTGTCAGGCTAATATAATAATAGGCCGGGGCAAAAGTATTTTCGTATTTTGAATGTATTATTATTAATCAAACCTCTTTGGCTGTACTGAATGGAACTGGCTGGTTTTAATACCATTGAATTGTAACATTCTGAAGATGCAATAAATAATTCATCCGAGTAATCAATAAATAAAAAAAAACTAGTTCCCGTCATTTTTCAATTGTTTTTCAAGCAAGCAAAATGAACGTATATGATGAAGAAATTCGGTACATTTGAAAGTTTTATTACAAAAAAGTTAAAAATGCGACGAACGCCGCGAATAAAATTTGTGCGGTTTACGGATCTAATGCGGTATCAATAAAAGTAACATAAATGTGGTTCAAGCGTTTCAAGTCTGAAATTTTTAGTGTGAAAGATGAGGTTCGCTCTGGACACTCACATATAAAATCAATGCCATCTTTGAGAAAGTGGAGCAAGATCGAAATATTGGATGTTGATTATAAAACTGCTTTACGTCATTTTTGATGACAGTCGACAGTCTGAGTACAAGAAAAAACTTGACATTTGGGTACCCTCACTGAGAGAAACCCTATGCAACGTGTTTCCATTTGCGATTCTTTGTTGAAACGTGAAAATTCCGAACTATTTCTTAAACAGATGATTACGGATAGTGAAAAATAGATGACTTTACGATACGAATATGCGAAAAAAATCATGGTCGAAGCATGGACAAGCCCCACAAACCGTGGCAAAGCCCGGCCTGACTCGGAACAAAGTAGTGCTATGTGTATGATGGGATTAGAAAGGAATCGTCCACTATGAGCTTTTGCCACCGAGTAAAATCATCGATCTGACCTCTACTTTCAGCAACTGATGAGATTAATAAAGCTGTTGAGAGAAACCGGCCGGAGCTGGTGAATAGAAAGGCCGTGGTTTTTCACCATGATAACGCCAGACCGCACTCATCTATAGCCACACAGCAAAAATTGAGAAAGCTTGGCTGGGATGTGTTGATATATCCTCCGTATAGTTCTGACCTTGCTTCATCAGATTTCCACCTATTTCGGTCATTGCAGAACTCTTTCGAAAGCATAAAGCTAACAACAAAGAACACTGTGAGCACTACCTGTCAGATTTTTTTAGTCAAAAATCTCAAAATTTCTACAGGAATAGGATCATGGTACTACCAACAAGATGGCAAAGGGTTATCGATCAAAACGGCACATACATATTATAAATAAATAAAAAATTATACCTACCTAAAAATATTTTCCTTTGTACGAACAATACGAAAATACTTTTGCCCTTTTTTATATAATCGTTTGGACTATATAAAAAAGTGATATTTTAAATTAATATCACTTTTTTATATAGTCTATATTTTATATAGTCTATAGTATAATAAAGATAAAGTTATATTTTTAGTGAGTAACTTTACCATAGATTATCAATGTATAAACTTTAACTTTAATTATAACATAACAAATTTATTAAACAAAAATTAAATTTATTAAAGAGAAAATGATGTTAATAATGGATAAGATTGGATATATTATGTTTTTTTAAAATAAATATCAAATTTATGTATACTTTTGCATGTCTCTTGACAAAATGTGAATGGAAACAATAGGAGTGTGGAGAGTGAATAGGAGTGCAGGGGTGAAAAGGGACGAAACCTAAAACCCTACGGAATTAGTTTCATCTCTACGAAATATGGTTCGTCCCTTTTCACCCCTGTACTCCTATGGGACGACTGAACGGGGTAAGTTTGACTGTAACATCTTGTGTACCCCACATTCTTGCAAATAAATGAATTATTATTATATAATTATTATTATAATAGCGACAGGGATAAGCATTTGTGTTAAGCACAGATGTTTTTTTTATAAGATAGAAATAAGCAGATGGCTCTCCTGATGGAAATAGAAACCATGGCCTATAGACACCGAAGATATTAATTGTGCGACGTAATCCGTGTGGTGGGATAGCCAGCCACATGCATAAGTCTACCAGCTACCTTACTCTTCAAACCGGAACACGATAATGAAAAGCATTGATGCTATCGCGGCAAGAATAGTTAAGGATGTGGTACCAAATACCCGGGCGAGACGAGTAGTCACGTTTGTAGTGATACGTATAAAGTCGGTCTGTCTGATAGAAAGGTAATTTTATTCTATAAAGAAGCTCGGCCCAACACGGGAGTACGTTTTTTATTACCATGAAGCTGTATTATATCTGGAGGCAACACTTTTAATACCTACTTGAAACAAAACTTTAAATACTGCAGTCATCTTCTGACACAGCTCTCTTTCTAACACAGCTTTATAATAAGAGATGGAGAGACCTCAGAGAGTGAGATACAGATATATAAATAAATACCTACGGTAATACTTCATGTTTATTACCCTGTTTTTATTGGTTTATTAAATATATTTCGCCTCTGTGGTCTAGTGGTCCAGCGTTGGCGTTGATTACTTATTTATTTTTATTTATTTATTCTTTTGTACACACAGAAATACAAAACAATACTTATTTAAAAAAGAAAATATATGTACAATGGCGTGCTTATCTCTTTAAGAGATTTCTTCCAGCAAAACCAACCATACAGGTTGTTAAAAAAAAATCACTAGTTATAAACAGCAGGCATGGTGTACATTTGAGATTAAAACTAACTAAAACAAATTTTAACAAAACAAAAAAGGATAAATGCAAGGTAAAATTGCTTCTTTGATAATGATTTCTATAAAAAGTGACAGTGAGACAAAATCTATAATAAAAATTGAAAGTGAGTATAAGTGAAAAAAAAGAAAACACAGTCACATCTATGTTTTTAAAATTAACCATCAAGCAACAAATAATGCTGCCTGACTGTAACTTTAAAACAGCTTATGGTCTGGATATCCTGAATATGTCGTGGGAGATCATTCCATAAATTAGCTGCATGAACAGTAAAGGACTTGCTGAAAAATTTTGTATTGCACTGTGGTATAGAGAAAAACTTTGGGGTGATACAGGAGCGCACCGGCCGATCACTACAAGGAGCCAATATAAATCTGTCACAAAGATATGCAGGACAAGATTTATGCATTGCATTGAACAGTACATTCAAAACATGCGCATTTCGACGTTGGCGGATAGGGAGCCAATGTAGTTGTTTGCGAAAACTCGATATGTGATCATATTTCCGTAATCCGAATATAAAACGAATGCACAAATTTTGAAGCCGCTCAAGTTTTGATAACAATTCTTCCGTGGCATCCAAATAGCAAACATCAGCATAGTCGAGCAAAGGGAGAAGCAGCGATTGAGCTAATAGAATTTTAGTTTGATGAGGGAGGAAACTTTGTAATCGCTTTAAGGAATGAAGTGAGTAGTGTAACCGTTTACTCAGCTCATTTATGTGAGAAGCCCAAGATAGATGACAATCCATTATGAGGCCTAGATTTTTAACTTGATCAGTATAATTAATTGGGATATTTTTGTATTTAATTTTAGGGATAACAGAAAAATCTATTTGATTACGTAATTGTCTACTGCCTATAATTATTACTTGGGACTTGGAGGGATTAACTAACAAGCCAAAAGTGTCTGCCCATTCTTGAATAGCTGTAAGGTCTTTATTAATTTCAGTGATAGAATCAGGTAAATCTGACACAGTCGTATGTCTGTAAATCTGTAAGTCATCCGCATACAAATGATAACTTGAGGAAATACATTCGGTGATTTTATTTATGAAGGCAGAGAAAAGCAATGGAGATAAAACTCCACCTTGAGGAACACCAGCAATCAAATTACACCATTCAGAATGTGTCTCATCCATACGAATGCATTGTTGGCGACCTCGCAGGTATGAATTGAACCATTCTATCACTGATGGAGACAAATTAAGAGAATCAAGTATACCAATAAGAATGTCAAAGTCAACCGAGTTAAAAGCATTACTGAAATCCAACAGAGTCAGAATAGTAAGCTTTTTATTATCCATCGCGAATCGAATATCATCGGTGACTTTGATTAAGGCCGTAACTGTGCTATGAGACTCGCGAAATCCTGACTGGAATGGACTTAAAAGATTATTTCTAACCAAAAACGACGATAACTGCTTGTGAACTACATTTTCCAGAATTTTTGAAAGTATAGGAAGAATTGAAATTGGACGAAAGCTTGTAGGACTAGTGGGATTCGTCGTTTTTGGTATAGGAATAACAAAAGCCCGCTTCCAACATGAGGGAAATGTGTTACTCCTCAGGGAATAGTTAATAATGTGAGTGATAGCTGGTACAATTAAATCAAGAATGGATATAAGCATACGCCGGTTAATATTGTCACATCCAGCAACATGAGAGGAGATAGAGAGTATGCTCTTTTTAACGTCATCTTCCCCGATCTCTGAAAATGTGAAAGGGTCGCATGAAGGTGGAGATGAATCAGAAAGAAGATGCAGGCAAAGAGATTTTTTATGGTCCGTTAAGTGAACTGGAGGAGTAGAAAAATGTTTATTTAAATCATCTAAGTTAAATGTGAATTGTTTATTATGATCTGTTCTACTCAACCCCAGAGACCTAAGGAATTTCCAAGCTTGACCCGGAGAAAAGCGTTCTAAAGACGAGTGAATGTTTCGACGCTTCGCATCTCTGCACATCCGATTACATAGATTACGCAACTTTTTATAAGCGTTCACATTGGCTTGAGAAGGGTTCCGTTTACATTTGCTTTTGGCTTTATTTCGTTTTGACATTAGGCATTTAATTTCAGATGTCAACCAAGGAGCAGGTAAATGCTTAACTTTGATCATTCTGACTGGAGCATGCTTGTCATATAGTTTGTTAATCGTTGATGTAAAGTACTGAACCTTATCGTCAATACAAGTCGCATCATACAAAGGACTCCAGTCAATATTAGATGTATCTAAGTTAAGTTGATTTAAGTTTATCTTATCAAAGTTACGCAAAGGTATCAATTTAGCCTGAGGTTTCGGAGCACGCACTCTATATTTTAGAAATAAAAGGTCATGGTATGAAAAAGGTGCAATCAGTTGACCAAACTCCAATGCACTATTTGAGTCCGAGACAATCATCAGATCAATAAAAGACGGTGTAGAATTTGGGGCAAAGTGAGTGGCTGAAAGTGGAAGTATATTTAAATTCATGCCTAAAACCAGAGAATTAAGTTTATTACTTCTGTAATCGTTTTTTAACATACAGGTATTGAGATCACCCATGAGAATAGTATGACCATAGCATGGACAGTACCGATCTAAAAGGGATTCTAGCGTGGAGAAATAATTTACGTGTAACGAGGGACTGTATGCTACAGCTAATAACATTTTAGTGTGAAGTAGTGTAATTTCCAGAAATAGGTATTCGAGGGAGTAATTATTGTCCGATGATGATTGACATAAAATCTTGTATGGAATATGGTTCCTAATGTACATACATACACCACCACCTCTCAAACCAACACGATCACTACGTACTAGTGTGAAATTTGGAAGTACGTACCAAGAAGATGGAAGTGAGGGTTTTAGCCACGACTCGGAAATGAGAAATTACATGAGGTCCCGGGTTCGATTCCCGGGTCGGTCATTAAAAAAAAGTGTTTTTTCCGTTTTCTGATAAACACAAAGTTGCCCGGGATTGGAAAGTGCCCGATTGGTGATAGACTTGCCACCTATCACATTTGTGGGACCAAGTATCTTCGGCTATTCGTGGGTGCACTTGTTGTATCTCTGCCTACCCCTTCGGGTATACTGACGTGAAGATACTTTTTTGTTAAATATATTTCAGTATTTAAATATATTTCTATGGATAAATACCATTAGTTTTTTAAGAATAGACTAGCTGCAGTTCTGCCAGGAAGTTTGTAAGAGACAAACAATTGGCTATGCAAGTCACTAACATCGTGGCTACTAGGCGATAGAGTTTTGCATTGACTTACCCGGACTTGGTACCACTGGCTTACCTATTCCTGTTGCAATAACGTCAGTGCTTGTCACCATCGTGTTCTGATTTGGAGAGCAAATAAAATATACATGAAATATC
The DNA here is from genome assembly GCA_036924255.1 of Apodemia mormo. Taxonomy (NCBI): domain Eukaryota; kingdom Metazoa; phylum Arthropoda; class Insecta; order Lepidoptera; family Riodinidae; genus Apodemia; species Apodemia mormo. The sequence continues at coordinate 19,024,381 of JAUPFN010000011.1, read as the reverse complement.
CTTGAGGGTATTAATAATATATGCATACGTACATTCATTTGAAAAATGTAAACTTCTAGCGCACTCGGGTAAATAGTGCAATTTTACTATTACTTTCCAAACAATCATAAATAAGTAAATTTTCAAATATCAAAGGCTTAAATTACATTTGCAAAGGTACTGGAAGAATTTCTGGCGTTTAATGACTCTAGATAAGTTTAAACATAATTTAATGTGTCGACTCGCTCAAAGTTCGGCTTGTTCAGAATATATCTCATGAAAGTTCTGTATGAAAGTTGGTAAATCAGCAAGAAAATGCAGATTGAAGGAAAGCTATTTCCAACAAAATGGCTCGCATCGGCTCAGAAATTGGTTCGTCTTCTTGCTCCAATGCCAGACTAGGGATGTCACTTTGTGATCGATTAGTTGAATCATCGATTTTATAACCGATTCTGATCGATGTTTAAAAATCAGTTTATTTTTCAAATAATCTGAGATATTCAATTATTCTACTTTTATTCAAACTATTTCAGTAAAATACTTAAATATACCTTTCGAAAATAGTTTGTTATTACTAAATATGAGATTGACTTCATTCGAGATCTAAAAAGTTGAAAAACAAATATTATTTGAGAGTTTAATATTTTAGGTCTCCGTTATTATGTCAAATAATATTTTAATATTTGAGTCAAATCGATACGAAAATCTTTTTAAAATAAATTGACATCTCTACTAATGCCCGACGAAACTTGCTACGCTACGGTCTATTTTTATTATCTCGTTCTGTTTCGTAGTAGATACGTTATAGATGTTTTAATCTCTGAAGCAATATTGTCATAGAATGATGCGGTATTCGTTGGATTCGGTAGAAAGAACACAGAAACAATATATCAGTTATACAATTTAACCGTAATAGAATCTTATTGTATCGTAGAAATTGCTTTAAAAGCACAAATAGAGTCCATATAATATATCGGAGTCTGTTTTATAAACTTGTTACAAAGGTTCATAATGTTCAAATGTATGTCAAATATTTTTTTAATAAAGTCTAGTTCATGATAAGTTATTTAATTTGTTTTATTACAAATCAAAATCAATGCATTTTCCGAAGCAAAAAAAATAACCACAGGTTATTTTTAATAAGATCTCTCTTTACCCGTGAATCTTTACTTCATAGAGATTCAAACAAACAGATGTTTCTTCTAATGCAAATAGATAGTCACCTATAGAAGCGAAATATGTTAATGGCGGTTGCTAACAATGTGGGGGAGTTGAACGCCACATACAAAGTTACTCTCCAAACCAAAAGACAATAGCCAAAAGTGATTGAGTTTGATTGTATGAGTATCATGAATACTATTGCGGTTGGAATACGTAAGGTTTTGATACCAAACCCGTTAGAAACGACGCACAAATTTGTCAGTTACTAGTCACGATGTAAGTAACATGTATTCGTCTTTTCTAGTCTTTTATGAGATGTCTGGCAATAAGCCAGTTGGTTTATTCTTCAAAAAGGGCCCATATCAACACAGAAAAAAATCTTTATCCATATCTATATTTATACATATAATAAAATCGTAGGAATGTCAAAACTGTACCTTGAATATTATTTTAAAAGAATACTTTGGGCATGATCTACAATCGATATCGAAGCCAAAAATATAGTTATTAGAATTTTTGTCTGTTTATCTGTTTGTCTGTATGTGTGTCCGGAGTAAACTCAAAACTACTACTACTGCTGCATGCTGGATACTACTGCATGGATTTACTTCAAATTTTGCATGAATATTACTAACAGGTCGGGTCAACATATAGGCTACATATTATCACGCTATCACCTACGAGGGAGAAGCTGTGCGGAGTAAACGAAGTCCGCGCGGACGAAGTCGCTGGCAACAGCTAGTTATTATTATAAATAGGAAAGTGTGTGTGTGTGTGTTTATTTATTCGTCTTTCACGGCAAAACGAATTGACGTGATTTTTAAGTGGAGATAGTTAAAGGAATGGAGAGTGACATAGGCTACTTCTTTTTCTTCCCTAAAATGAATTTAACGCGAACGACGCCGCGGGCAAAAGGTAGTTAATATTATAAACGCGAAAGTTTGGATGCTTGGATGGATGGATATTTGGATGGATGTTTGTTACTCCATCACGCAAAAACTACTGAAAGTTTCTCTGTTTATCCGTCCGTCCTTTTTATCCCGGAAAAATAACTGGATCCCGCGGGATTCACCAAAAACTTTTACAATGCAGCGGGCTGCACGTTTTAGCTAGTACTAGATAAAACTGAAATATTAAGCCTAAATATATTATTTTTAAACTGAAAAATATTAGTTCACTTTAAACAGCTGATTTTATCATTTTAGCTTCTTGGGCTCCCCTACTATAATTATTATTGAGCTTATTATTTTATCTATAAAAATCTCAGTAGCAGCTTATAGTTGAATAGGAATGTGTTGACATCAACACGCTTGCGATAACTGAGAAAAATTTCCCCGTGTTGCTCCCGGGCTCCTTTGAAGAATAGACCAATTGCCGTTCTGCCAGGTAGGTCGTAAAAGGCGACGGATTGGCTATACAAGTTACTACCATCGTGTCTGCTAGGTGTTAGAGTTCTGCATTGTCTCGCATGGTTTTGGTACCACCGCCTTACCTATTCCTGCCGCAATAGCGTAAGTGCTTATCACTATCGTGTTCTGGTTTGGAGGGTAAGGTAGCCGGTAAACTTAAACTTATGTACACCTTTGGTGTCTATAAGCGATGATTGACTCTTTCCATCAGGAGATCCATCTGCTTGTTTGCTATCTTATGATATAAAAAAAATTTGTTGATCTCAGACATCAATTGTCACAAGCAACGATTGCAAACAAACAGTTGAATCTGATAGAAAGAAATAATTATTGCTCCAAGACACTTAACACTTTGATGATAATAATAATAATTTTGCTACTCGTGAAACGATAGTCGATATAGTCGACGATAGCCGCTTACAACCCATAGCCATAACCAGACTTCAAATCAACTAGTTGTCAGTTTAAGCTTCTGTCGACATTTTGTTTACTCAATTTACCTTGAAAAGATACAAGTATGGTAATGTTTTCTATGCCTTATTAGCAATCAAATATGCAATGAACAGGAATTACAGGACAAAATCTTTAAAATTGCCACTTTATTTGAAACGGCGTCTAGGGTCGTTTAAATAAAATAAAGTAGTAACCAACATAAGGACGTGTGTGGATTACAGGTATCGAATCTCGCTTCATAGTGGCAAAAATTCGTTTGATGTAATACCGCTGACCCTACTGCCCTAAGAGCAACGGTCGCGCAAGGGCAAAGGGCAAACCTTTTAGGAATTCATCAAATCTACGTATTGAATATCATCTAAATCTGTTAACTAACTTATTTAGCTATAATTAATAAATTTATTAAGTCATAATTATAGCTAAATAAGATAGCTAATAGATATTAATAAACTTATTGAGTTATAAATAGATATCTGTAAGCTAAGTAAGATATTTCAGATATCTTACTTAGCTTACAGATATCTATTTAAGATTTCGAAATTCAATAATTATTTATAATTCTTTAAACATGGTCTAATTATTTTGAATGCTTTTTTTGCTGCTTTTCATTTGGATCGTTTTTTATGATTGCTTCGTGAAATGATTTTTGGATATTGGTGTTACTGCTACATAGGTGCGGTGGGACACAATAATTCCATCATTAATTTACTTATTAATACATTGATTTAGACCGCCCCGTCGCGTTGTTCGAGTGGTTACGGAATCTGACTACGCATAATGGGGCTCGGCTTCGATTCCCGACAGGGACAACCATTTATGTGATGGTATACGTGAATATACTATTACTTATACCATTTATTCATGAGTATACAAATCTTGGCGACTCGAACCAATAGTTTGAATATTAGCAAGCTGCCGGGATCTTGTGATCTTGCTTGTTTCTAAAGAATTGGTAGAGGTGTGTCAGAACAGGAGACAACTCAAGTGATCAACGCTTCAGTACTATTTCAGGAATGCCATCAGGGTTCGGTAACCTCTAAGCAAACATTTGAGTACCTCGTTTTGGTGGATTTAAACGGCGCTCATTTTAATACTGAGCGGAGGTCAAGAAGGTGGGCAATTACCTTTGCTGTGTAGATGCGAACATTTGGCGAAAACGTTATTTCCATAGCGCTACAGGGCAAAACACCCACAGGTCTATGCAGAGGAGGCAGCGATGAGCTATAGAAATTTTTCTCAACCAACTTGGCGAGAGATCCAAAAAGAATTACTCGCTGAGAGACAGGAAGCTGATTTATTCCTTATATGGCCAATGTGATCAAACTGAGCTGTTTTAGTTGCTTTTAACAGGATTTGGCAGCTGCGTTATATGCTTGTTTCTTAGCCTGAAGATTCAGAGCTTTAGTTTTAGAAAATATGCTCCCTGTTTATGCTTTTAAGTTTTAAGCAATCGGTTTGAACCGCGGGCGCCATACTCGCCAGGATATTTGGTACCACCACCCTATCTATACCTGTCGCAATAGCAGCAATCAACTATAGGCGATAGTAAGATAGTAATCTCTTACCATCAGGAGAGCCATCTGCTTGTTTGTTATAATAAATAAGATTTAACACTTCTTTCACAAACTAATTTATTTATTCACTAGCTGTTGCCCACGACTTCGTTCGTGTGGACTTCGTTTACTCCGCACAGCTCCTCCCCCGTAGGTAATAGCGTAATAATATGTAGCCTATGTTGACCCGACCTGTTAGTTATATTCATGCAAAATTTGAAGTAAATCCATGCATTACTTTTTGAGTTTACCCCGGACATACATTGACTTTCCTACGATTTTATTATATGTATAGATAGATATAATATTATATGTGAAAAAAAATGCATGTCTGGTACATTTACATTAGTATTAATATCTTTAGTTAGGTGATTTCACGTTATTTTTATTGTGATAAATATCTTCTCGCTAAATTCCTTAATTGCCCACCTCAGGTAGAGAGGATTAAAGTGCCATACGAATATGTATTATATCACGGTTCAGACACATTTGTTTTGCTGCCTTCACACTATCTCATATCTCTCTTCATGATCTTAGGCTAAAACAAACTAAATATTAGTATCATAAATATTTTAAATTAATTCAGTAGAAAGCAATATTAAGTTTGCAACCTATTAAATTTTTCTATCGTAATAGAATAGAAGCATTTTAAAGTTAGTTTGCGGTTTTCGGTTATAACATTGACGAGTATTTACCAACTGCGGTTAGTTTTACAATACTTCCCTGATTGCAAATATTGCAATTCACGTAACTAACTGGACCTATTTCTATAAAAATTAATTGGCGATATATCCTGGTTTCACACTACTTGATTTTTCATGAAATAGCAAATAAATAGCTGGCTCTAATTGGTGAAATAAAATGACAGTTGCTAATAAAATCCAAAAACGTTAATCTGCGTTGTCATTTGGTGACAGGGATGTAATGACACATGCAAAACCTGTGGCATTACGTAAAACAAAAGCTATCATATTCTTCAAACTGGAACATGGTAGTGATAATTATTAATTATTAAAGATTTTGTAGATAGGAAATATAAGATGGTGTTCTCTGGGCTAGATTTTGTAAAACTCGATTGTTAACAAAGTCGGTCATGATACTAGTGATAAACTAAGCCTTCATTTATCTTTAAAAGAGCTTGATAGAAACACATGTATCAACGCACAGGCCAAACCCTTAGGGTTAGAAACTTGAAATTGCGCACACGTATTTCTCTTATGATGTAGGCATCCACTAAGGAAGGATTTTTCAAAATTCAACCCCGAAGGGTGTGAAATATGGAATAAAAGTTTGTGTGAAACTTTTTATTCCCTAAACATATTTGCATGAAATTTCGTATGAACTGATTACAAAAAATTGCGCCCATTGTACAGTTTGTTTTAAATAAGTTTCTATGTATTACTTATAGTTTAATTGTGTGCAATACAACGTTATATAAATAAATTAAAAAAAATTACGTATTTAAGCGTTTTTCAAAATTCGCTCTAAGAGGCTAAAATAAGGGAAGTAATAAGGGAAGAATAAAGGCAGGTTAAAAAAAGTTAAGTTCTAAAGTGAATATGCGCGAGCGAAGCCGCGGGTAACAGCTAGTTCATTTACAGTAGTAGAGCTCAAGAGGTAATTTTGGAACTAATTCGAGCTCGGCAGCCTCTCTCTCCACCAAATATAAGCCCTTCATATTATAGAGCTGGGCATCTAGGACAGTAAAAAAACCAATAACTTATGCTTGTTGCTGTGTGTAGCCGAACCGGTAGTAGTTTTAAAAAAATGTTGATGCGTCGAAATAATTTGTAAAATGTTTTATTGAAGTACTTCTGATTTCTGATTTGTAGAAACTTAGAAAGTAGAACCATGCTGTAATATGAAACTCTTCAGTATTTCCATGTCATTGTTTTTTTATACTCTTGAAAATACGTAGACTATTTTCCCATCTTTAAAATGTCTTATCTTATTACGTGGTATAATGTTTCATTTTCCGCATCATCTAATCAAGAAAATTCAATAGGTCTCCACGAATCTCGAGTCCATTTAGCATCTTGGGCTTCCCTACAGTTCAGCTCATTTTGCCGTTCTGAAATTGAGTCCTATGCCAACTCGCCAATAGCGATTCTTAATAAGCACAATAGGCGTATTTAGAGCAATAAATTCATCTGAATACTATAGTATATTGATTTAATAAACAAGAACAAATACTCAATCCTTTCTAAACAAATATTTAAATCCCATCACCAGAACTTGAGCACATTTTTTGATGTTTGTTAGATTACTTAGAAACATCGCATATAAAAAACAAACACATACTTTTGTAAAGAAGTATACATGATTTTTCTCACACTTATAATAAAACTATCTTATAATCTAATACAACACAATGTGTAAAACATTACAAAAAAGAAATTGACATCACACGACAGTAGGGAAAAATTCATCAAGGCTAACTAAACTAAAAATAACACTAAGCTTATGTTTAAAGTTGGGCTACTAACGTCAGTGCAAAGGGTTGTCTTCTGATAAACTGAACTTGAACTCAGTGCCGCGTCATAGCCATTAATGAGAAATAAGCTTGCAAAGCACGGCATTATGCCTTGGATAAAGAGTACATCATTATTGTGTTCCCATTCGGAGGCAATGGGAATAAACTAAATTATAACTGAGAAGCGGTTAATCGAATAAAACACTTTAATCACTTCTACGCGCACATTAGAATTAGTGAGCAGAGTAACGCCCTTAGAAACGATTGAATTACAATGACTCAAAATATCTTATACCCGCCTATTTATACTATCCTTATTTATATTTGTCCATTGTTGTTGACAATAATGTCATTATCTCAAAATAACAGCTCCATAAATCACACACGTGCGCCACACCTGACCGGCTAGTGCTTGTCGTTAAGCGCAGTTGGTAACAACACAAGGTCAATGTAACGTAAACGAGGTAAACAAAATGTAAGTGCATGCTATTATATTCTTGTCACCCGAAGAATCGCGCACCATTGACATTTTTGTGGTAAAAGTGATGGAATTCTCTTTCCGTCAATAGAAACCTTCGTTTATGTGCTACCATACGAAATATACAAAAAAATATATGTAGATGTGAAATGTTTGATTTTGGATATCGTAAAATACTGTTTTTTCTTATGTATCCTAAAAAGTTGCACTTCATCAATCAAAATTTCATGAATTAAATCAATATATACTTCAATAAAATATCTTATCAAGAACTATAAAATTATATGTCTATTCTACAAATATGATTTGACGTACATTTTAGAGGGTACAACAAACTTCAATCCCATATCCAATATCAGATAAGAATATTATATTCTACATTTTTCAGATAAAAATATTGTATAATATTCACATATGCTCAAAATTTTCGATATTGTTTTCAGCACATCGCAATAACAGGATACATTTGAATGTTTTTTAAATTAAAGATAAGTATATTTAATTAAATAAATTTTATAAAAATACTTTTTAATCGTGTATATCTTAAAACCTACACTAATATTAACAGAGAGATAATTTGTATTTTTATTTATATTTTTTTATAGAAGACGAGCAAATGAGCAGGAGGAGGAGGTGGAGACCACAGAGGCGACTAAATAAATACTTAATATCCTACAAAAATCTTTACACTTTTATGGTGTTGCGTGTTGCAGCAAATTACACAAAACTATCGATGATAGAACAAATTAATATCAATATCTAAAGAAAGTTCCATTTTTTTTTTATTTGCAAACGTTATAAGAAATTTCTTCGTATTCCAAGCGTTTTCTATTGATTACTTTTTGAATTAATACCATCAATTATTTCATTCTTAGGATGTGAATTTAAAATCTTCCCGTTTTGGTTGTTATCCTTTTAGGTCATCTGCCTTTCTGCATTGCGCCATAACCATTATTGGTATAGGACATAGTTATCTCTCTCAATCAGAAGGTCATCTGATAATTTGCTGTTCTTATGATATTAAAAAAACATCTCTGATTGAATATAGTTTGAGCGCAATTAGCATATGTCACAGATATTCAGCATTAAAAACCAGTATTAAGAGTACAAAATAAGCAACATCGACTATAATTATTAAGCGTTATGTGAATTGGGATTTGAGAATCGTTGGAGCCGTTTAGGTATTAAAGGTATTAGATAGATTCTGCTTGTTATTTTTTTATATACGTATCATAAGATAGCAAACAAGCAGATTGGTCTTCTGATGAAAAGAGTCAACCATTGCCTATAGACACCAAAGATGTTAATGATGCGTTGCTATCTCGTAGCGAGGTCTAAAGCCATATGCATAAGTTAATCGGCTACTTTATCCTCCAAACCGGAACACGACAGCAACAAGCACTGACGCTATCGCGGCAGGAATAGGTAAAGCGGTGGTACCAGACCCGAGCGAGACAATGCAGAACTCTACCACCTAGTAGCCACGATGGTAGTGACTCATATAGTTAATCGGTCGCCTTTTACGACATGCCTGGCGCAACGACGTTGGCCATTTTTCAAAGAAGCCCGGGACCAACATTGGTAGAATGTTAATATTTTTATAATAATATTTAAAGTAAAAATTTAACGAAGGAATTAGGTAAATAAAACTAAACGTCTGCGTCAATCTCGCCGTCTTAGAGCAAACGTAAACCTTATCTGGCTGTCTTTATTGTTTTTCCAAATCCAAGCTGCAATATTATACGAGACGGCAGATGGATCAGGAACCGTAAATCTGACGTTTAAATATGTTTTTGAACAAAATGCTTCTACATCGATGTTTTTATTATTTTCCTCAGCATTAATAGTTTTTTGAATCAATTTTCTTATCGTACGTTTACACTTCAGATAGTTAATGAGAATTTAGATGGAAAAATGTCCGTTGAGAAAGTTTGGAAAAATTTCACTTAAATTTTATATATGTTTTATATCCATTATTTTGTACAAATTTGTTAGAAAACTCACTTTGCTATATTATACAAGTTAACTAGAAAATTCTACATACTGAAGAGGGTGTTCAGATTTTTTTACGAACACCCGCGCATAGATATCGTAGTTTATTGTTTAAAAACAGTGTTTTGCCGAACTCGAAACTAGCTTCTTAATGCGTCGCTATCGCCTGCGCGGTGACCATACTTTCATACAGTAATTTCGTCGAGGCTTACTACTTTGTTAAGCAATATTATTATATCATATTTTAATTGGTTATATATGATTATTAACTATCGTGTCCTTCAATATGCATAGCCTTTTACCAGTCAACCGTTATATTATGAAGTCTTTAAGAAATTGACCAAATCTTATACACAAACTCTAATTTGTTCCTATATTTCACAATCTTTTATTTTTGAATTAGTTTATTCATTGATTTGTCCCCGTATTGGTACTGGGCTCCTTTGAAGAATAGGCCAACTGCCGTTCTGCCAGGCAGGTCGTAAAAGGCGATCGATTGGCTATGAGAGTCACTACCATCGTAACTACTAGGTGGTAGAGTTCTGCATTGTTTCGCCCGGGTCTGGTACTACCGCCTCACCTATTCCTGGCGCGACAGCTTCAGTGCTTGTCACTGTCGTGTACCGGTTTGGAGGGTAAGGTAGCCGGTAAACTTATGCATGTGGCATTAGACATCGCCACAAGATAGTAACGCACCATTAACATCTTTGGTGTCTATAGGCGATGGTTGACTCTTACCATCAGGAAACCCATCTAATTGCTTGCTATCTTATAATATAAAAAAAATTAAATGTTTTAACAAAATTATAGTAATCTCAATAGTTTAACAATTGACGAACATAAAAAATATTTTCATTAAGTTCGAAAAAACACATTTTTCTTATCCTCATTGCACCAGCACAAAATCTTTTTTAAAAGTCCTCCCATGAATTCAATTTACGAGATTATGTTTAGAATTTTAATGATTCCTAGTTGGAGAATTTCATAACTTTAAATATCTCTCAGACCGTTAGCGTAATCTTTTAAAACACCATACTAGAAACACAAAATATGTACTTTAGTCTTTTTTTTAATCACTACATAGTATAAAACAAAGTCGCTTTCTCTGTCTGTCCCTATGTCCCTATGTATGCTTAAATCTTTAAAACTACACAACGGATTTTGATTCGGTTTTTTTAATAGATAGATTGATTCTAGAATCACTAGAGGAAGGTTTGAGTATATAAACCTTTCCGATATTCTCACAGGAACAAAAACTAGTAGGCAGGTCGCTAGTATATGAAGACAGCAAACAAGCAGATGGGTCTCTTGATGGAAAGAGTCAACCATTGCCTATAGACACCAAAGGTGATAATGATGGGTTGCTGTCTTGCCGTCTTAAGCCACATGCATAAGTTTACCGGCTACTTTACCCTCCAAAACAGAACACGACAGTGACAAGCACTGACGCTACTAAGTCACGATGGTAGTAACTCGTATAGCCAATGGGTCGCCTTTTACGACCTGCCTGGCAGAAACAGCAGTTGGTCTTTTCTTCAAAGGAGCCCGGGATCAATACGGGGAAAAGTTTAGTCTTTGTCGTATAAGTGAAAAAGGAAAGATTTCTTTAAATTAATCACAACATTTTAGAATTTCTCCCTAAGAGACACAGTAACGTTTTGAATCATGAATGCTTAAGACTAAGAGATGTGGTGGCGAGAAAAATGCGACACAATTCATTCAAGCTCGTCACGGACAGTAACTATGTGTTGTGTTTGGATTTAGTTCGAAAAATGTGAGTTTTCCCACTCTAATGCAACCTTTTACGTCATTGATTTATTTTACTTGTTTTAACTGTTAAAGTTGTTCTCTTTTTCACAGCTGATAAGCGATGTTTGTAAGGCTTACGAGGATTTATAGTGGTGTTATAAAGTTTAATTGGCGGTGGTGGATTCTTTATCTACGTAAAATAAATTGCTCCTTAATACTAAAATTACGTATAACATTTTTAAACCTGAGATTTGCTGAAAATTTCTAGAACTGCCTGTTTATAGTAAAAAGTAATTACGGAATAAGAAAACTGAACTCTTCCATCCTTTGAAAAATTGTAAGTCATTATTACAATGTATTTAACTCGTGAAAATTATCACTCAATAAACTTTTACAAATTTCTGCGCTTTTCGCTATGACTTTAATCAATAAGAGTGGTGGCAGAAACAATGACATTGCCAGTTCGTAAAGAAGTGATCATATAAACTAGAGAGCGAGAAAAAAGATTGTCAAATTAATATTGACAGTCTGCCAGGTACATAATAAATTTATAAGCTTTACATGAGTCAAATACCGACTATTTGCACCATCACAACTTTGTATGTGATTAGTCCAAAAATTTATAAGTGGATATGGTCAACTTTAACAACGATGGAGGTACATTAAGGGCAGCTGTGGACTATGGATACAATATTAATGTTATGTATTCTGTATAAAACTGACCAAAAATCATTTGTTAACTAATTAGTTCTAAATAAGGTGTTAAAATTTAACAAGTGTAAAACATTTTACATGTGTTATTCGGGATTAACCGGATCTTACCCCGATTAGTGGTTGAATTATTTTCCCAATATTTTGACGCTGTTACAAATATAATGATCGTGGGGAATTGAAGTGTTGTGGGTATTAAAATATTATAAGTAGAATCAGTGATTATGGTGATTAACAGCGTCAAAATACTATGAAAATAGTTAAACAACTTGTTTAACTATTTTCAAGTGATCTTACTTTTAATAATTAAGTGTAAAAAAGCTGCGAAAGCTTAAGTGGGTATTTCACATGTGCATTTGAATATTCCCAGGCTTTGTACTTAATTCAATCAATTTATCCCAAGTCTTGCACTTAAATTCAATTAAATATCTTCAATGCAATACCGTAATACCGGGATTCCGAAATTCCAGGATCCCGCATGCTATGTGTAGGGCTAATCATGTTCGTAAATAAAATAGAATCCGCCGCCCGGGATTGGCAATATTAAAAGAAGTATAAATCATGCGAATGTGTGCTCTTCACGCAACATGCACTGGCCGTTTTTTGATTTTTCGCTACTTATAGTGTAATATGCAAAGCAGTGCATTTCAGCAGCTGAAACGATACATACGTACTTTAACCTTATGAGAAGTTACTTCCAAAATAATATTAAATATTGAAAGTAAAGAATTAAATTTTAATTCTTTACTTTTAATATTTTTTATTTTTTTAAATTATGTATATTAATACGCGAAGGAAAAACTGGACTCATTTTTAAGATAATTGTGTGAATGGTGGATTATTAAAGGCACAGCTAAAGTTTACATTGTGTAGGATTTCCGAAATAAAATATTTTTAAATAAAACGTATTAGAATAATAAACATTACCAACACTACATTCATGTTATATACATAATGAGATACATACATGTAAAATATACCTACTATTTTCTTTAAGGCTAAAGCATGTTGTCAAATTTAAAAGAGATTTTATTGTTAAGTCTGTGGTCATGTTTTTAACACTGTTGATCACTAGTTGTTTTAAAAAGACAGTAATAAAATTTTTGATTTTTAAAATTAGTTTCGTTTCAGTATGTCATTTTAAATGTTGATCCAGCAAATAACTGCATCCGGCGGGATTCAAAATGTCCAGTCTCTTAAGTGCCGGGATTGAAAATTCCTTACGGGATTCTTCTTAGTGTGCGTAATGTTTATTTTTATTAATTTAATATATTTCTAACGCATATTATATAAAATATTAGGTGTTTGCACTCCTCCGCAATGTAAACTTTATATATGCCAAATTTCATACTCCACCTTTCACGCGTTTCTCGTAAAATAGGGTAAAAAGCTTTTGCTTCACGTATATAGATATTTCAGTAATATATGGATTTTTCAGTTATATACCTATTTCTATTTTATTATTAGTATCGTTAATCAAACTTTTTCCCTTTACTTTTTAAAGAACAAAATATCTGCCATTCTGCCAGGCAATTTGTAATTGTCGAACAATGTTAGTTACACGTATACTAACATCGTGACTACTAAGTTTCTTTATATCAGTAATAATATAAAAGATAAATAAATGATAAATAAAAAATAAACGATATAAAAAGCATCTGCTTGTTTGCTTTGTTCTCCTAATAGAAAGACAAAACTATCGCCTATATACATCAAATATATTAATGGTGCGTCGCAATCGTTATGGCGAGGTCTTCATACCACATGCATATAAGTTTACCGGTAACCTTACCCGCCAAGCCGGAACACGACAGTGACAAACATTGACGCTATTGCGCCTTAAATAAGTGGCAATGACACCAAACTCGGGTAAGACAAAGCAGAACTGTGCCACCAAATACTCACGATGGTGGTGACTCGCATGTTCGATCGTTTGACACTTATGAACTCTCTGTCAGAACGGCAGATGGTGCATTCTTCAAATGGAGCCCGGACCAACATAGGGATAAATAAATTTAATTTCACTTGTTTTCAAATTTGTTCGTACCCATTTTTTACTTTAACTAAAAGTTGGTAGTACATTTATGCCCACATCCCCGAAGTGATAGGCAGAGGTACTGCAGCCACAATTAGCCGAAGATTGGTGCTTAGTCCTATAATGTGATAAGTGGCCTATCGAAAATCGGGCACATATCCAATCCCGAGAAAAGCCGTTTTTATTAGAATACAAAAAAAAACACATTTTGAATTGCCCGCCCCGAGAATCAAACCCGGGACCGCACGTGGTTAACACCGACGCCAGACCACTAGATGCGATATTATATCTTTTTATTAAAAAATATTTCATGAAAAGTCTTGCATAAAGATGTTTGTAGTTCAGTAACTTGGCTCAGTTCTAGAAAATTGCTACGGGTGAAACTAGATTCTTGCGTAACAATCTGGCGCCGTCCGGTCTAGTCTTTATGCGCAGACAGTTTATTGATACTAAAACACATCTCGTCAAGGAAACCATTCTTATAATTAGAACTCATCGTATAAATGTTGTAAATAAGATGTGTGATGTGATAGGTTGTTTAAAATAATTACTAATTTCTAAGGTTACGCTAAGGTTAATATATTTGCCTCCTTTTTTAAGAGAAAACCTCACAATTACTCTAAATTCTATATATTTTATAGATAAATGATTGCTCTACCGGCATGACCAATTAAAAAATTATAACTGCTTTTATTTTTGTAAATTATTAAAATTATATATATTTAATTATTAAGACACTACCTTACCTGGCAAACGTTGTTTTGTAATATAAATTATTGAATTAAAATATGGCAGTTCGTGATAGTAGGGTGAAAATTTAGGGTTGTATGTATTTTTTAATGCCACGTTATAAATACACTTTCCCCTTGTTGGTTACGGGCTCCTTTGAAGAACAGGACAACTGCAATTCTGCCAGGCAGGTCGTAAAAGGCAACCGATTGGCTATTTGAGTCACAACCATCGTGATTACTATATAGTAGAGTTCTGCATTGTCTCGCCCGGGTCTGTTACCACCGCCTTACCTATTCTTGCCGCAATAGAGTCAGTGCTTGTCACTGTCGTGTTCCGGTTTGGAGGGTAAGGTAGCCGGTAAACTTATGCATTTGGCATTAGACCTCCCCACAAGATTAACGCACCTTTAACACCTTTGGTGTCTATAGGCGATGGTTGACTCCTTCTATCAGGATTCACCCATGTGCTTGTTTGCTATCTTATGAAATAAAAAAATAATTTAAAAAAATAAAACATTTTGATATTTTATTGATTCAGGCGTTACTTTGCGGAAATCCATTATTAAAAAGGAGAAATTAATTAAATTTGCTATTATCCGCGAACTATTCTATGTATCCTCTGTGATGGTACCGAAAAGAGAGACGTTGGTTTAATAAATGGATAAGACTCACCGATGGTTCCGATCAAACGAAGACCCCAGCGGCACACTTATCCGCCCACATCCACCACACTTCTACAACCACGATTTTTTTGGTGTCGGCGTGGTCGTGGTTGCAAAAGTGTGGTGGATGTGGGCGGATAAGTGTGCCGCTGGGGGTCTTCGTTTGATCGGAACCATCGGTGAGTCTTAACCATTTATTAAACCGACGTCTCTTTTCGGTACCATCACGGAGGATACATAGAATAGTTCGCGGGTAACAGCAAATTTAATTAATTTCACCTTTTTAAACATTTTGATTTTTTGGACAAAATAAAATTTTGTCCAAAAAATCAAAATAAAAATGTTAGAGGTGGACAATCATTACCATATTTACTGAATATGCATATAAAATTTCATAAAAATCGATTAAGCCGTTTCGGATAAGTATGGTGACTAACATTGTGACAGAGAATTTAATATATAAGAAGTAAATAGATAGAATCGGATTTTTCTGGTGTTATACGTTTTTAGGGTTTTTACAGATTTTTGAGTTTTCATGTTTATTTATTTTTTATTGAAAAACGAAAGATGTAAAAGCAGAGACACGACCCAAGCTAGTCAATCATGTACCTAGCAACATCAACTAGCACAAAATATTAATGTTAACATTGTATGATTCAAATCTGATCCTAAAGAAGAAAACGAAATTATATTTGCTGCATCTAACTAATAACTAAAAAAATAATGTTCAAAAATATTATGTTTAGCATAACATTTTTTTTAATAACAATATAATTTTTTAGGGTAATTGAGAGTCAACTTTAGGGGTTTTTGAGTTTTGCTACAGGGATAAATATTTTTGAGAGTTGGAAACACTGTTCTGTGCACCGCAAACCATTGTGTTGGCTCGCGAAATGAGGGACGGTCTCAATCACCACATTTCCTAACAATTAAAATATCAAACACCTTTATTATATTCTCCTGTATGGGACGGTGTTGATTTAGTCGTTCAAAATCTGTGAAATCGGTTTTCTATATTTTAAATGGCCATCAAATTTTTTTATAGATAGAAAATGACACCTATACTAATGCCTATTCCAGTTTACGCTCAACTTGGTTGTCAAAGTCGAGACCTCACGATAAACAAACAAATCACAAGATGAATGAAGCATTCCAAACTTTCAGCTCATGAATTTTACATAAGCTCGAGGAAAAAATACATTAAACTTTAATAAGGCTCTTCAATAAATATGTATGGGAGAGCTGAGCTATTAAAAATGAGAGATTATTAGCAACTGAGATACGAATGCTCAAGTTTGCCCGTTAGAGCAACGTATGGAATAAAGACGACTATATTAAAGTAAACGTATCATAGATTGTGATTAAAAAATCAAATAATATAATATGAATAGGTGACTCACGCAGTTTCGCCCACGAGTAACATGTCGCCGACAAAATTTTTCATACATACTTCCAGCCCCTTAGATGTTAAATTTTTTAGCTTCCCGCTACGTATGTAAATAAAGAAGTTACTGATATTGCTCCGATTTTCGAAAATTGAGTTTTCACCAGATCTCCACGTTTTTAAGTTTCCAGGAACCTTTTCCGACTATTTTCACGATAACGTCAGTATGTATGTATGTATGTATGTGTGTGTAGGTGTATGGGTGATTATGTGTATATGTAAACATCTAATAACTTTTGGATGACTCGACCGATCGAAACGCGGTTGATGGCATTCGATTGGATTCTGCTCAACTCAGACATTCAATCCAATTCGATCCAGGATATTATGAAGAAATTTTAAAAAGTAATAATTTGGTGAAACAGTATTTTTTTAATAGCTTTCAGATTAATGTACCGATTAAATACAAAACCTTATTAGCTCTTTTCTTCAAAAAACTGCGTACAATGCATCAATTGCAGCAATCGGTTTATCCGTTGGAGAAAAATTTTAAAAATATGTTTATTTGACATAATTTCGAGAATTTTTAACCAATCATTTTTGACCGTTTACAATATTTTAGTACTTAAAAGAACTAGGTCAGATTTTAAAAACCAAAATCGAATTATTTTTCAAAAGTGACAGCTTTTTAAATACTATTATTTTGTTGTTTACAGAAAACATACATAATATTTTTAAAATTACTTTCTGGTAAATTTACTGATTGACTTAAAAATCTAATAAGCTATATTCCCTCTTAAAACCACATCAAACACCGTAAATTGGTCCATAATCGGTTGATTTATTTTGGATTTATAAATAACGAAAATTTTTGAAAAACAATATTTTTTATATTAAGTATTTTGACATTTTACGGATTATGTTGCTAAGAAAACATTTTAGAGCACAAAATTTGCGTTGAATGCCATTCAGTCAGTTGTTTTTGGTTTTATTTGTTATAGACATAAAAAAATAAACATGAAAACATTTTCTATTCTAAATGTTATTGTGAATTTGTATAAACTTTTTTTAAATACAATCAAGCAAATGGCTCTCATGATGGAAGAAATACATGTCGTCTATAGACACTATAGATGTTAATTGTGCGTTGCTATCCTTGTGGTGGGATATTAATGCCACATGCATAAGTTTACCGGCTACCTTACCCTCGAAACTGAAACTCGATAGTGATAAACACTGACGTTATTGCGGCAGGAATATGTATGACGGTGGTATCAAAAAACGAGCGAGACATTGCAGAACTCTACCACCTAGTAGCTACGATGGTAGTGAGTCGCATAGCCAAGCCTTCACCTTTTACAAACTGCCTGGCAGAACGGCAGATGGTCTCTTACATCACGCAATGGTAAATGGTAACATGGGGTAGATTACTTTTAGCCTTGATCCGTAGATACATATTTCGACCAGGTATAATAAGTTCGTTTGATATAATATTACACGCGGTTGTAAAATATGTTCGTGAACTTGGATATTAGTAACGGTTCATAAAATATTCACATACTTTTTAAATGGACTAAGGAAGGTTACGCCTTAACCTTGTAAGCAGTTCAAGAGATATAAAAATTAAAGTCACGCGACAATAATATGTGTCTAATATAAAGAAATGATATAAATGATGCTATGATTAATGTGAGTTGACTGGTATGTTGGTTGATATACAAAGTTAAATAATTTAGGAATATACTATAATTTATGTATTAAAATCTTTTCCAAAAAAAGTTGTTTTAGCGCAAGTATTAAAGAGTAATGACAAAAAATAACATTTAAATTTAAAAAATATTTGATATGTTTGGTAAGCTCAAAAATTAATACGATTACAGCACCTTTCACGCATCATTTAACAAATATTTTAAAAGAAATGAAGTTTATTTTTGTTTAGTTATATTTTAAAACAAGTTTCAAAATCACTACCAGTGTCATTTCACGTAACAAAACTTGAATCAAGTCGCAGCGTTTAGAGCTCCTACGTACATAAAGGCGATCCAACATTTCGTCGTGCAACGACGCGGCATAATGCAATAATAATGTGTAAAAGCCCTAAGCGCTTCGATTTGATTGAAAGAATACAGGCGATTTTGAGTTTTGATATCTTTGTGTGTCTTTTGGAGTGAATAATAGTAGATCATCTGAAATAATATTTTACATTTTCTTAATTAATCAAACAAAATATACCGCTAGGAATAATTGTAAAAAAATATTAAGACTCTAATTCGGTTGACTTTCGTTAAAATATTGTTATCATTGAACAAAACATTAATTTTGTTTACATTAAAACATTAATAAAATATTTATATCACTATTTTCATTATAATAGTGTCAAATAAAAATTCTCCTTGAATTTTAAGCTTAATCCCTTTTGTTATTTAACACGATATTCTTGTCGTCTGGGCCTTTTGGTAAAAGTATAGAGTATAGTCTATGGTTCTTACAAAATTTGAAATACATGAACGTTCTAAAATATTATTCTTCAATTATAAATAGCGTGCAATATATAAAACGTAATTAATATAATTGATTAATATAATGATTCATTGTGAAATTGATATATTACGGTTTAATTTATTGCGTGGTTTAATATATTCAATGTCTGTTCAAAAGTTCTCTTGCTAGTCTGTGATATATTCTTTGCATTGACAAGATAAATCCTAACCACATACTAAGTTACTGCCTTTGCTTTTGATGTGGAAGAAAGTGTCATGGAAATGGGTGGACTATTGTGCCACTGTGGTCTTCTATGATTTCAGACTGTAGCGGCCCAAAACAATCACAAACGCTAATAGAAAAAATAATAAAAAATGGACAAAAATCAATAACAAATGGAAAAAATGAAATTCAAAATAAAATCCTGAATCGCGATATCACAATTATTTATCTTGTAACACTATATACAAATTTCAACGCTTTTTAATGGACTTCGGTCCCCAGGCAGTACACCTTGCCTGGCTGGGAAGATCTTCCTTTTCCCCGTACTTGTCTTTGTGTGACGTCATCAACCTCCACAGTAATGACGTCACCTGACAAGCAGCTGGCCCGCTGGTTCCATCACTTCGACCCTTCCGCGGTACGGACCAGTGGCGCCACAAGACTTTGGATAAGTTCCCCTATTCCTTACACTACCTTTCATTTTTGTTGCATCACAATAGTTCCATATAAAATTTCGCGGAAAATTTGCAAATTAAGTACCATAATTTCTCCTTTAAATTATGGATTTCCGTAGTAAAGTAACGCCTGAATCTATTAAATACGTTAATTTAACCTTTGTCTAGCTATTATTCTCCTTAATATTAAACGCGGATAATTTAATGAGTTAATATAGAATCTTATAAGATATATTAAACTTTAAGATAATGACTAAAAAACCGATGTATGGAGTCTCGCCCGTGTTCTTTTGTTACATCAACGCGTATAAAATTTAACGCAACAGTGCAGTACACAACTAGCAGTAGAACAACAATCAGTAGGTTCAAATAGTTGTAATCTCTATTTTTTCAAATTTAGTGATAAATATTTATAACATACTGGCATTAATTTAACAATCCCGAAAATTATTATCTGACAGTCTTTATATCCCATATGAACTCGAAAGCAACTTAACCGCTCTTAATGAAAATAGCTATTTTTGTTTTAATCATAAGATAGCAAACAAGCAATTGGCGATAGGCTTGCCACCTGTCACATTATCGACTTAAGTATCTTCGGCTAATCGTGGGTGCACTAGTAGTACGTCTGCTAACCTTTTACGGATATATGGGTGTGAAAATATTTTTTACTATTATTATTCCGGATATTCATAGGTAAGTAAATATTCACCAAATAAAAAAATCCTAAATGGTATTTCAAATATTACTATAACCAGACAAAAAATTGCGGCAGGCAAAGACGTGATGACGAAGCCGTTACCTCTTACCCGACGATATATTGTACAGTTTGAAATATTCAAAAAAATTTAGCGACATTAAAGGTTAAATACGATGATTTCAAAATACCACAATATTTTTATTTTTATAAATAATATAGTTTCATTTTACTTTTTTGATGTCATCGACATACTCATAGGTCCTTTCTGGTCGGACAAGGTTTTATATACGTTATATAAGCAGCAGAAGCAAAAAATGGTAAATTGCAAAAATCAGACGTTTGTGAAATGAGCACAGATATATAGATAGATTTTCTGAGTCTATAAAAAAAAAAAAATAATTAATGAACCAAACATTGATAGATTCTATATTTCACCATAATTCACTAGTTTGTCGCCACCAGTTTGGTTTTCGCCATTACTGCTCTCTACCAACTTCAAACGACATTGCTTCTCTGTTGCGTTAACCAGAACCGAGGATTTGACGGGCTTAATCAAGGCAGAGGCATTAACATACAGCCATTAAACTCCGAGGTACTTCTGACATGTTTCTTACTTGACCTTATAATCGAACCCTGAACATCACAATCTGACACTAACAGATTAAATACAAGCTAACAAAGAAGTTTATTTGACATACATGATTCTGGTTATTTTTTTTTAAATAATAAAATAATTAGTGAAAATAATAAAGTAATTAGTAAAACAAATTAAAACCCATATTTTTCTTTTAGGTTCAATTACTAGTGATTGAACTTAAAAGAAAAATATAATTTTCACCTTACCTTATCCTTATAAGACTAAAATTTATTTTAATAAACTGTAAAGCCTTATGAGACCAACATTTATTTTAATACTTACATAAAATGATTGTAATCAAAATTTAATTATTTAAATTTTGACCTACATAAAATTCTTTGAACAGCAGAATAAATAAGAAATTATGGAAATTAATTTTATCTCTTAAAAATACGAAACACGAGTATTAAATAATAAACAAATTAAGTGAATCACCTTAGATATAAAAGTATAAAAACCGCTGCAAGATTTCCTTTTCAATTTTCTTTTATAGGGCTCCTTTGTTGTATTTTAGGGAAACATTAGGATTTTATTGCGGCCAAGCTTGTAACTTGTATTTAAAATGTAATTTTGATGCTTGTATTGTGTATCAGAGAAAAACTATATTGCTATATTAAGCACGACAATTTGTATTAAGCACATACACATCATAATATAGATAAAACAACGTCGCTTTCAATTGTCTGTCCCTATGTGTGCTTAGATTTAAAATTACGCAACGGATTTTGATGCGGTTTTTTTATATAATAATTTATATAACAAAACAACGTTTGCCGGATCAGCTGGCTAACGTTTTTTTTTATAATAAGATAGCAAACAAGCAGATGGGTTTCCTGATGGAAAGAGTCAACCATCGCCTATAGACACCAAAGATGTTAATGGTGCGTTGCTATCTTATGGCGAGGTCTAATGTCACATGCATAAGTTTACCGGCTACTTTACCCTCTAAACCAGAACACGACAGTGACAAGCACTGACGCTATTGCAGCAGAAATAGGTAAGGCGTTGGTACCTGACCTGGGCGAGACAATGCAGAACTCTACCACCTGGTAGCCACGGTGGTAGTGACTCGCATAGCCAATCGGTCGCCTTTTACGACCTGCCTGGCAGAACAGCAGTTGGTCTATTCTTCAAAGGAGCCCGGAACCAACACGGGGAATATGAGATTTCCTCATATCTCGGGGAAAATTAGAAAGAAGGACATACTTTCTAATGTTCTTTGTATTTATTGGCTTAGATTATTTTTTAAATAGCACACCATCTGTGTTTCTGACAAGCAGTTTGTAAAAGGTTGATTTGATTTTGGCTTAAAATTTGGCCTAAGTTTGCCACCACCGCCTTACTTATTTCTGTCGCAGTAGCATCAGTACTTATCATTGTCATGTTTCGTTTTGGCAAGCAATGTAGCTTGTAAACTAATACTTAAGACATTGCCACGCATATATCAGTGCAGTTCTATTAAGGCGACTACAGCTGCGAACGACCTTGAGTTTCTAACATGAGCAGCGCAAACATTATTTCGCGCGCTGGCATGGTCCAAAGTCAAAGAGTATTTACATTGGATGCAGATACCTACGTTTTAACATTTTTGTTCACCTATATGAACTTTTATCTTCATGAATCGACTGAATGTTGTCAAACTCAAAACCAATAACTAGTAATCGCTCATTTATCGGTTACATATACATTCATTTTAGAAAAACGATAAATATCTAAAGAAAAAAAAAAAACCGAAAATCGACAAAAAATTATATAACAATTTACGCAATAATAACAGTTACGTATCCTATTTCTTTGAAAGTGTTTTAATATACACTACATCCCGTGTAGCACTTTATTTTAATACATACAATCGACAATTAATATTTAACAAAACCTTTCAAAATTTAATTTTGTAAAATGTAATCTCTTGAATAATATTTTAAAACTAACTAGCTTCTTAGATTTTGTTTCAAAATCTCGTAATAAAAAAGAAGATATATAAATTGATTTAATGTTTATAGAGGAAACTACTAAATAAGTTGGTTTATTTAGACTATTTGTATGTATAATATTTTAATTTATTTATTTTTAGTTGCGAAGTCCTTACTACCTTCAAATAGTACCAGTTTTTATTTATTTTTTTCTTCAGAGTTTTGCTTTTTATTCGCTTGCTTGAATTATCTTCGTTGTTTATGTTTTTTTTTTTTTTTTTTGTACATTTATACAAAATATTGACAAAATACTTATCTATCTATAGCTAATAAAAAATTCAAGCCTAAACGTAGGTAAGTACATGAATAGTCTCAAAATATTATTCAACGTTTACTCGCAAACAAGACTATTTATAAAGTACTAGCTTTCAGCCCCTTTAATACTCTCTTTTACCTCTTTAAGAGATAAAACTCACAGCATCCTTACGTGCACGTTTATTTAATTAAATTAAAGAACATGACTAATAAATTTTAAGAGATTTTGATTAAACATATTTTGTTTTTTTTACAAACTTTACCACTTTTTTCATCGTTTGAAGAGATGACATTTGAAAACCATAAACTCGTATTCATTTAATTGTATTAAAAATCATAAATACTAAGTTTTAAATAATTTTTACAATATTCTACAGTAAACAATCTATTTTTTATACAAACATCAATGCTTTTTTTAACCCTTTAAGGAATGAAATTTAAAAAAATTCCTAAATATATGATTCTTAAGTTGTGTTGAAGAACGTAAGTGCCAAATTTCATGTTATTTTGACCATAAACGTTTGATTTTTCATATAAATTGTAACACACACTTTTACTCCTTTAATTGATGAAACTTCTAACATTACATACGTGTTTCTTCAATTTCGATTGAAGAGCATAAGTACTAAAAAATCCGAAAATTCGTACATCTTAATTGTATTAAAAATCATAAATACTAAATTAAAATAATTTAGATTTTATAGTAATGCAATAAATAAACAATTCATTTTTGATACAAACTTTAAAGCCTCTTTTTACCTCTCTATGGGCTAGAATTCAAAAAGACATAAATTTGTATTTAATTTTTTTCAGTTAAAGGATAATTTAATTACAGCATATCATTCATTTCAACCCAAAAATGACAAAGTTTCATACAAACTTTCACCCCCTATTTCACCATCTTAGGGGATGAATTTAAAAAAATCCTTTCTTATTCCTTGTCTATATCATAAGAACAACATCTGTAAAAAAACAGCCTTCTCGGTCCAAGCTCATTATCTACTATAAAAAAACATCCAAGCGTAAACGAAATGTTCAATTTCCAAACGGCACAACCTTACTATTGTGCCAAACGTTCTATCTGTACTATTACTCTTTGACTCGAATATGGAGAGCGGAGCGAGCTAACATGCGACACAGCCTCCCCGTATGAACGCTACCGGGAGACTGACTTTCGACGCGAGCGTTGTCCGCGAATTAAATAATAAGGTTTTTATTGATTTAATAGCACACTATAATGATATTGTAAAATTTTGAACTTAAATTTTATAAAGCAATAAATTGTCTGTAATAAAAAGAAAAAATCATCAAAATCGTTACAGTAGTTTGGAAGTTATAAGCAAATTTTTGCGTAAAAATAAGAAAGATATTCGATTTTTTCCGTCAAAAATAACAATAAAATTTAAAAAAACGAACTTAAAATTTAAACTTAATTATATTATACGCATAATCCATATTTGTTTTTAATTATTGGACCAACCGGTTACCAGTAGTAGGCTTTCAAAGAGGTGTCTATTTCGTAGTTTGGCATTACCTATCGCCTTAACATGTTACCACTTCCATTACCAGAGCCATCTGCTTGTTTATGCTAAGATGTAATCAAATTGTACATCTATATTATATTATAATATAAATGCGAAAGTTTGGATGTTTGGATAGATGTTTGGATGGATGTTTGGATGGATGTTTGTTACTCAATCACGCAAAAACTACTGAACGGATTTAAACGAAATTTGGCACACAGGTAGATGATGACCTGGAATAGCACATAGGCTACTTTTTATTCCGGAAAAATTAGGTAATCCCGCGAGATTCACCAAAAACTTTTATAATGCAGAGGGCCGCACGCTGCAGGTAGTAAATAATGTTTATTTCTACAAAGCACTGAAATTATATAAATTATGATTTTGTTTGTTAACTTTTATTTCCTATAATATAAAAAAATTACATTTAAACTGTGTTTGTTTTATGAAAAACTGAAATGAGTTATAACAAAGATTTTTTTTTGCTTGTATAACCTATGATATTGAGAAATCACATCACAAAAGGTCGATTTGTTGGTTTGATTTTGTATTCTATGATATAAAGAAATTGCACATAAACACTGTTAAACATAAGCGAATTTGTTTATTTGCTTGTACGAGACAAAACATATATCTATCTTAAGAAAGTCCTAAATAGGATGTGATATAGTTCACTTCTTAGATTCTAAGATAACGTTTGCAAAATTTTTGTATTCCAAACACACGATGTTCTGGTTAGTTACTGAAACCGAGTGGGGACAAGTACAGCAAACGAAACGAAGATAACCTACTGGACGCTAACTTGGCTACCATCCACAGCTTTGATTTAAATGTTTATACGATTCAGGAAAACACCCATTTTTATGTGAATGTGATTTTCTCGGTAACGAGGTTTTGATGTGAACGAATGTCTACGGAAATATATTTTTTTATTATTGTATTCCATCTTGTTTCGCTTTTTAGTTATGTGTTTTTATATCATAAGATAGTAAACAAGGCGACGGTTGGCTCTTTCCATCAGGAGACTCTCCTGATGGAAAGAGCCAACCGTCGCCTATAGACACCAAAGATGTTAATGGTGTGTTGCTATCTTGTGGCGAGGTCTAACGCCACAAGCATAAGTTTACCGGCTACCTTACCCTCCAAACCGGAACACAACAGTGACTAGCACTATTGCGGCAGGAATAGGTAAGACGATGGTATCAGACCTGGTCGAGCTGATGCAGAACTCTACCACCTAGTAGTCACGATGGTAGTGACGCGGATAGGCACTCGGACGCCTTTTACGATCTGCCTGGCAGAACTGCAGTTGGCTTATTCTTCTTAATAAAAATCTGTAGTGTCTGTATATATATATATATATATATATATATATATATATATATATATATATATATATATATATATATATATATATACATATATATATATATATATATATATATATATATATATATATATATATATGTATATATATATATATATATATATATATATATATATATATATATATTCGAAGCCAAAAATATAGTTTTTAGAAAAAGTACTGCATGGATTTATTTCAAATTTTGTATTAATATTACTAACAGGTCGGGTCAACATATAGGCTACATATTATTACGCTAGCACCTACGGGGTTGGAGCTGTGCGGAGTAAACGAAGTCCGCGCGGTCGATGTCGCGGGAAACAGCTAGTATCTAAATAAAATCTAAAAACATAATGAAATATATTTTGTCAAATTTTTGATTGACATTAATTTTATAATTTTGAGAATTTACGACATTTTCAATATATATGGCTACTTTCAAAAATTAAGCTTCATACATTATATTATTCATAAACAGCCGCAAGACAGTGCCTATTAATAGTAAAATATTTTAGCCTCAGAAAGCCCTGGTGTTTGTTCAGGCCCCTTTGAAGAATGAATCTGGCATTCTGAAAGATAATTCGTAAAAAGCTAACGATTGGGTATACGAGTCACTACTCTCGTGGCTACTAGATGTTTTGAGACTAGAGTTCTGCAACGTCTTGCGCGGGTATATGGTCTCGCCACCTTAATTTATTCCTACCGCAATAGCGACAACGCTTGTCACTGTAATGTTCCAACTTGGAGGGAAAGTAGCCGGTAAACTTATGCAAGTAGCATTGTCATTCATGGCGACGCATCATTAACATCTTTGGTGTCAATGAACGATCTTTTATGATATAAAAAAGAAAGGGATATTATGAAACAATTTTTAGAAACACATTTTTCCACGCAACGTAATATTTTGAAACTGAGTGTGAATTGATCGACCCACCCATTTATAAAAAGCGGCACTAAAATAGCCATAGCCGTATACTAAGACGATGAGATTATTAGAAAACGATGCGATCGGCGCACCGGGATTAGGTACATTAACTTCGGAAAGTCAATATCGTTAGCTCTTAAACTTTATTGATCTCTTAAATAACATAAGCGCCATTACACTTTTTTTAAATAGTACATAAACTAAAATAAATGTTGTGGAAATTTTCTCGTTAAATTTATTTTGATTTTTCATACTCGTAATAATCTTAATATTTGACGCACCAAAGACTATCAGAACGTATCTTTAATAAAAAGTTGCTGGTTTTGGAAATAACATGACATGCTACGTAATTTTAATGAGAAAATTTCAAAGTTAGAATTTTATTAAAGGAATACCGATAAACCACTAATGTAATCAGAATACAATAAATGCGAAGGTTTGTGTGTATGTACATTGTTTCTGCTCACATTCCTACGCATCATACTCTACATGCTTAAAAGGCTGGGTGGATTTATATAAAATTCTGTATACAGGTTGACTGGTACTGGACTGTACATATTGAAGGAGGGTCGATTCTGATATCAAATAAATAGGTACTTAAATTATTTAACAATAATAAATGTTTAGCACGGACACCCGCGCACGCCACTAGTAGTTCATTGTTTATAAAAGCAATTTACCGAACTTGCGACTAGACTCGTTAGTACAACGTACGATGACCATACTTTCTAAATATGTACATTGATTTTGGTTGAGGTTTACTATGTATTTAATATATTTTTACTGTTACATCCACTACTTAGGGATTATTTTTTTTTTATTTTACTCCGGGTCTTTAAATATCTCATATTATATTCAAAATGTCATCGTGCAGATCGCTGGTTAAATGTATTTTTATACTAGTAACCACGCGTAAAGAAATTCATATATCATCAATATAATCTTTCATACAAACATTCAACCACTATTCCAGCTCTTTAGAACTTAATTTTTAAAAGACAGTTTTACTCCGGTCACATAAAACTTATTAAGTGAAACTAATTCAAATATTACAGAAAAAAGTGTTAACTTAGCATTATTCGTAACTTTCGTAAGTCCGCAAAGCAAGTAAAACCGCACAGAGTTTTGGTCACGTTTCTTTTATTCAGAGCATAACAGCTACTTTTGTGATCGTGTCTTTTTGTTTATAATGTATTGTTTCATGCATTCCTTGTTTTTAATTCCAGAGTATATTTGCATACTAGACGGCTGTGCTCGTCGCAAGTCAGTAGCGTCAGGTCTATACATCGGTAGACTAAAATCTAAATCTAGGACATTATATTACTTATCATATTATTTATTATATAGTGTATTAAAACTTTATTATGTTGAAACTTTGGCTTAATTAGGAATTGCAATAATTACATCGTGGCTTAAAACGCATCTTGACATATAATTTTATTACCATATAAAAAGTGATGAGGAACTCTTAGTGCAGTCAGTCGTAGAATGAGCAGCCATTTGTTATTTATTTTATTAATATATTTATTTACTTAAATTTACGCCCAACAAAATACAAGTTATTATTACAATTATGTGCTTTGAGCTTTAGAGGATATGAAAGGACAGTGATTCTAGACAATACATACCTGTCTTCTCGTTTCTGTTCTGACATCTGTCCTTATCCCTCTTAACAATTGATTTTAGCTGAGCCTCAGCAGTGAAGACACATGTCTAAGTATTTTAGACCTTACTAAAATTTAAATGTCTTATGGGATGGACAAAGACAATTGAGAGACCATTCATCACGATACAGATAGACTTGCCTTGCTTTCTTAATGTTTATAACTCTCTCTTCATTCAAACCAAGCGTGTTTTCGGAGATGCTTGACGCCACCTTTGTACTTGGGCTTCTTCTTAGCTTTACCTTAAAAAGCTATCAATTTAGCTTATAATAATAAGCAACACAAATTATTTTAATTTACGTGATTGATATACATTTAACTACTTCTAATTTTTTATAGCCAAATTATTATACCAGCTGAATATTTTGATGAAATATATCATTTAGAAGTTAGAAACCCGTAAAACTTACCCTCATTAATCAGCTTTGAAATCCAGAATTAGGTATTTACAAAAAAAACTTGTACAGAAGAATGAATGTTATTTTTTATTTCATCCATACTAATATTATACCTAAATGGAAAATTGTGTGCGTTTGTTGGTCCTTCTTTCACGGCAAAACGGAGCGACGAGTTGACGCGTTTTTTTAAGTGGAGGTAGTTAAAGGGATGGAGCGTAACATAGGCTACTTTTTGTCTCTTCTAGCCCCCACTTCCCTAAAATGAATTTAACGCGAGCGAAGTCGCGGGCGAAAGTAATGTGTAAAAGAAACACGACTTTCCTGAAAAAAAAAAGACAACCATCATTTACAAACAGAAACTATATTATTGGTTCGTTTTCAAGTAGTGGGTAGAAATGCCACACGCATAAGTATTGTACCTTACTTTCCTACAGTGACAAGCACTGATGTTATGGCAGCTGTTATCTCTTATTTAGATTACTATTTTTTTCGTAACGTATAAGCTCAATAAGAACAAGTACTAAAAATCTTAATCTAGATCCCAGTCTCATTCATATAAAAAAAAAAATTATGCAGTGGCACAGCTTGCTGTATTAAAAGGCAAGTAGATACTTAGCTAGTATTATGTTAATGCGATAGCTATTTTATGATTTCTAAACGTTAAATTTGTTTATTTTAATCTTATTGCAAAACATGGGTACATTTATATTTTTAAACTTTCGTAGCTGTTTTCACAGGAATGATTAGGGATTAATGGGATCTCGCCGCGATTAGTAACATTGTTTTCCCGATATTTCGGCGATGTTACAAGGACTATGATCATGGGGTATTGAAATGTGGTCGGTAGTAAAAATATCGGGAAAACAATGCGCGGTAAAATCCCGTTAATCCTTAGTAATAGATACATTTATATTCGATCTATTACATAGCTGAAACATTACCAATTCACAAACTCACAATATACATGCAACAAACAGTAGAACCCCCGTTTTGTACAAGGTTCCTTTTGAAGAATAAACCACCTGCCTTTCTTACAGGTAATTCGTAAAAGTTCCTTTTTTTGGTTGATTGATCAAATATATCATCACTACGAGTAACATCGTGACTAAAAGGTGGTTAATTTATTTTTTTATGTTATAGGATAACTCTCCTAAGAAGATACAACCATTGTCCATAGACACTAGTAATTGTCAATAGTGCGTTGTTACCTTGTGAAAGGTTGGTAGTGCCACATTTTGTTTTTCACTGTCATGTCTGAAATAGAGAGTGCCGCGTTTGAAGGTTATGGTAGCCGGTAAACATATGTCGGTATATATTACAACCGCATCTTATAATCTTCAGTCCATGTTTAACACCCGTAAATGAAATGGCAGTGTGATATATTTATGTATTTGAACTGCGTAATTCTAATGTGTACACAATCCACTTTAATATTCTCTCAATTACCCAGTAATTACCTCAATGCTATTTGATACTGGAATGTAAAACGAATAATTAACATCAAAATTGTAACTAGTACCGTTAATTACATTTTGTTTCAAAACTTATAAATTTATTAAAATACGTCCATAAGAACTGTAAATTAAATTATTGGAACAATATATAGTTAAAATAATAAAACATATAATCTTCACGCCATATCCCTAACGAGGACAAAAATGAAGGCTTTAAATATTAAAATAAGGGCTTTTTAATTACAAAATAATGAACAATGTTTGTTTTTTATAGGAATATTACAAAGCAATATGTGAACCTGTGATCTTATATAATTAATGATCATTTTGTATAAAACCACAAAGTTAAACTGGAAAACTAATCTGATCACAAGAAATCATTACCTTTCTTTTGTTTTGCATAGTCGATTCAAATTATATAACCTATCTTACACCTACAGTCAAGAATAACCTAGTGACATCTCAAAGTTGTAAATGTATTAAGAAAGTTTAACCGTAATAAAAGTCGTATATACATTTAAGTAGTTTGGTGCAAGTGGACCTAGGTTCATCAAATCGTTTGAGCTGTAGAGCGTGACAGAGAAATGGACATAAGCACATACATACGGTTGAAAAAATAAAAATTGGTAAAGTGCATGTCAGGTCACGCGCAATGTAGGGTTCCAAAGCTGCCTATCACAATAATGCGGACTAAGAAGAGGGCTTTTATAGTTTCATACAAGTAACATTTAAGCTATTCAACGTCAATGACAAGTATATATCCGCAGCACAGGTTCACCACCTATAAAAACTTCTCTAAGTACATTTTATAAGTTGGTCGACTATATTACTCAAAAACTTGTAAAGCCTTCTAAGCCGTGATAGTTTTCCTTTAACATTGTTTTATTTACTACTATGATTTTTTTCCTACCTCCAAAACCAACCGTGTAGCCTGCAGAGCCTAGAGACTTGACTCTAACAAAAATTAGCACTTTAAAGCTTAATTTTGTACAAACGAGTCTCATAATCAAAAACTTGTTTTCACAAACCTACAATATTTCTTAAAATCTATCCAACGGGTATCGTATCGTGTGTCTAACGATACTCCACACAATGGGGTACGTGACAAAAAAAATTAACATCCCCACCTTACATGTTGTGGTAGCTCCCCAACATGTAAGGTGGGGATGTTAATTTTTTTTTTTGAAGAAAAATATTTTTCAAGAATTTATGTTACTTCTTTATTGACGTGACTAATATGTATATTTGTGTAAAATTACAGCTTTCTAGTAAAAAGGATCTCTGAGCATCGTGCGGACGGACGAACGGACATAGCGAAAAACTATAAGAGTTCCTAGTTTACTTCGAAACCCTAAAAATTGCTCTCCTGGCACAGTTCTATTATTTTGGAGATATTTATAATTATATTAATTCTGTGGGGTGAGATAAGAGATACGACGAACTTATCACAATATTTTACTGAGTTCTTAGGTTAATAGATTCAAAATTACAACATAGTCCAAAAATCAATAAATCAGTGAAAAAACTAAATTCAGATATTCACACTATAAAAATATCAAGGGCCCGATTCACGTACCAAAACATAAATCGAGTCGAAGCTTTAAGAACTCTTACACATTTTCTTATATATTATACCGCGACGTGAAATGATGCGACGAATTTGTATCATGTTTATGTGTGTAATAGCCCTAAGCGCTTTCATTTGATTATGGTTTTGTTACGTGAATATACGGGGGGATGGTTAACTGTCGTGTACCATTAAACTTATTTATTTACCGACAAAAACACGGAGGTTATCAATCTGAATTATAATAATATATAGATATGTAATATTGCTGGAATTGGATAATATTTGAGTATAATGATCTATTTAGGCTTCCAAATACGTATACTAAATTTCGTAAGTGTGTGTGTGTTTGTATGATTGTAAGTTTATCCATGAATTTCTCTGGAACTGAAAGCTCAGGTATATTCGAACTTAGGAAACTAAGTTTCATTAAAATAATTTCATTAGTTTTGGTAACGCGGCGAGTGTCATGGGAATTTTTGCGCCGGGAACGATCCAGGTAAAATATATTAAGGTTTGACAACGAGAATATGTGAATTTTGAGACAATTTTGTAATTAATTTTATCGTAAAACTGCTATTGAATTTGTTAGTTATAATAAATATTTACATTAAATAATATGCCAAGCGTAAAATTAATGTAATTAAATTATATTATTAGGGATGGGCCGAAATTCGTTTCACATTCGGTTTAACCGAATTTCGGCAGCTTGAACCGAACTTCGACATTCGGCCGAAATTC
The DNA here is from genome assembly GCA_036924255.1 of Apodemia mormo. Classification (NCBI taxonomy): domain Eukaryota; kingdom Metazoa; phylum Arthropoda; class Insecta; order Lepidoptera; family Riodinidae; genus Apodemia; species Apodemia mormo. The sequence continues at coordinate 18,991,250 of JAUPFN010000011.1, read as the reverse complement.
GGTTTAAATGCCGAACATTCGGCACTAGAAAAAAGTATCTTCTTGCACTAATTTGCTTGAAATCTATGCTAATGTTATAAAGAGGAAATATTTGTATTCTATATTTTTATATATTGTATCATCTAAACTCAAAAACTACTAAACCGATTTGAAAAAATCTTTCACCATTGGAAAGATATTAAATCATCCCCGAGTAACATAGGCTATACTATACTTTCGAAAAAAAAATCCATAAAACAGTTGACCTAGCAGGCCATCCCTGAAACATTCCGCTAAATAAAAAAACATAAAAACAAAAATGAAAAAACTTCAGCATAGATTTTTGAGTTCGAAGAGTTCAAAAAATCTGTAAAATGGTTGACCCGGCAGGTCATCCCTGAAACTTTCTGCTAGATCTTTATCTATATCTTAGCACATTACAGATTTTTTTCAGAGTTCAAAAATCATAAATTTGTTACAAATATTCGTTAGTACGTAGAAGTCGTTGTAAATGACAGTAATTTCAAAATTTTTGAAATGCTATATATTTTAAAAACGATGATTGATTTTGGTCTTTCGAATGGCATTCAACGCAATTTTTGACCTCTAAAATATTTTTATAGCTACGTAATTTACAGACTCAGAAATGTCGAAGCAATATCAAAAGTTATTTTTTGAATTTTCGATATTACTAAATCCCAAATAAATCAACCGATTTTGATGCAATTTGCTTATTTGACGCAATTTATAGAAAGAAAAGCTGATTAGACTGTTAAGTCAATCGGTATATTAGTCTGAAAGTCATTTTAAACATGCTAAGTTTGCTGTAAACAACAAAATATTAATATTTGAAAAGCCGTAACTTTTGAAAACTTGATTTAATGTTGATCTTTGAAACTGTATTTGAAAAAAAATCGAATTTATGTCAAAAAAACACTTTTTCTAGATTTTTTCGTCAATGATAACTTCCGAACGGATTAACTGATTATGACACAATTTATGAATAAACGCAGTTTTTTGACATAGGATACTTTTTTCTCTTACTTTACACGAACGACGCCGCGGACAATATAATAGCTAGTAGTAAGTAGTAAAATAGTTAATAACTAGTATAAAATAATTAAATTTTAAGCAAAATTGTAAAAAAGTCACGACGTGTCGTTTTTAAGAAAGCGTCCCAAAATTAAACCGAAGTTCGGCCGAAATTCGGCCGAATTTTTCTATTGTCACCGAATGTTCGGCCGAAGTTCGAATTCGGTTCAAACCACATTCGGCCCATCACTAATTATAAATAATATTACTTAAATTATATAAAATTAAAATAAAAAACAATTTTTAAATTTTTGAGATAAGAGTATTCAAGTATAGTTAATATTTAAAGTCGGTTTAAATTTTTAAATTTCTATTATTTTAGTAACTTTTAGTGTATCGTGACATAATATGTTGTATTAGTTTGAAAGCAAGTAACTGACATAGGCTATATTTTTCTTCAATAAGAACAGTAAAATCCATTTATAATATAGGTAGTAGAGAACTCGTAAGTGAACTATTTAAAGAAATAAATATAATGTGACCGTTTCTTACCAATAAATTGTTAAAATACTATGCATGTTAGAAAAACATTCTTCTTCTAAAAATAAATACTGTCATAAATTTATTACAAGAAAGAAAATTATGCTCAATATACATAAAAAACGGCAAGGCGAGTCAGCTAAATATTTCATTAGGATTTGTGTAAGAAAATACAACAAAATACCTAATGTAATAAAATTAAAGAAACATTTTAAGACTCATTTTATATTTTACACTTTTTATTGACGGTATTCAGTGAAACTCTATTTTATATTTGTTGTTAGTTATACTTTCATTAGTGGGAGTGCGATTGCTTAATGCGAGTGAATTAGTAATAAGCGCCTATTCACTAGCACTGATCAACAGCTGATTTCATGTATTTTTTGCTTAATACTAAGCACTTGAATTAAACACTCGCACTCCCACTAATCAAAGTGTAGCCGGGACATTACGTGCAGTGAAATTTAACACTTGTAGTGTTTCACAGGAACTTGGATTTTGTTGATGTTAAAAAATAAAACCAAGTAAAACGGAACAAGTGCTTTTAATCTTCTATATCTATACATATAATAAAATCTTAGGAAAGCCAAAACTGTACATTGAATATTTTTTAAAAGAATACTTGGGGCGTGATCTACAATCGATATCGAAGCCAAAAATATAGTTTTTAGAATCTTTGTCTGTTTGTCTGCTTGTCTGTTTATCTGATTGTCTGTTAGTCTGTTTGTCTGTTTGTCTGTATGTATGTCTGGGGTAAAATCAAAAAGTACTACATGGATTTACTTCAAATTTTGCATGAATGAGTTACTAACAGGTCGGGTCAACATATAGGCTACATATTATCACGCTATCACCTAGCGGCTAGGTGCTGTGCGGAGTAAACGAAGTCCGCGCGGACGAAGTCACTGGCAACAGCTAGTACAATATAAATCCAAGTTAACATAGAGTTTTACCAAGTGCCGACTATATTCAGTATTCAAGGTTTCACTAGAACAATACCAGTTCATTCATATAAAAAGAGCTGTCTGGAAAAAACCATACCTGTAACAATCTTAATGAATATTTTAATGATAATACACATATACAGAACCAATGAAGTACGTATTGTGTTATTCTCATTCTAAATATTTTTTTATACTTAATGTTTTTTATATATAATATAATAGTTATACATATTTAGTATATATAACAGGTATACACATTGCTATTTTACGACTAATTTTAATATTTTAATTGACGTAAATTTATTTCCCGATGCCTATTCATTATTATATTTATATTGTTTTCAGCCAAAATACTGAAAATAATATAATTGAACATACGTACTTCCATTAACACGACTTTATGTTTTTGGTATATAATATAATAATAGTTATATTCTTTTCAGTATAAAATAATGGAAAACAATACAATTAACAACAATATACAATACAATTAATAAACGAAGGGTACTAAAGTTTGTATGCAATATTATACTTGTATTGGTGAATTATTTTATATTGTATTGGTGGTAATTGGAGAAGTTGAAAGGGTCAGCTAATATTTATATAACTTTGATAGGATCTTATGTTATAATTTATAAATATAGTAATTTTATTTTATTATTTATATGATTACAAAACAGTTTGGGTACAAAAAGGTTGTTCAAATTGGTGTAGACTTTGTGGCGCTCGTACTCCAAAACCTACGATCTTACAAAAAAATTGTCATCAAATAAAGCGTAGGAATTTTTCTAAAATTTATTTTGATATCTAAAAATTTAAGAAAGAAACTTGTCGAAAATTGCCTTTAGGCGCAATTTTTTCAATTTGGCGGCGCAAGCGGAGGTGTCAAAGTTGAAATTCAGAAAGAGCATGTAAAATTTTACCATAATAAAAAATTTCAAAATTCGTGAAACTTTCTAAGCAAATTAATGCCTCACCCTTTATAAAGTTAAGTGTTATTTGACTTTCCTGCAGATACTCGGGTATGAAGTGATAGCTGCATAGAGTACATAATTTTTGTATTTGCTACTGACGTGGCTGTTGTGGTCGTGGGTGGACTTTTGTGGTACTGGAGTCTCTTTTAATTTTTAGACCTTGGATAAGCTTGTCCCATTCTTTACACTACCTTTTATTTCAGTTGCATCACAGTATTCATATATAAGACTTCGCGGAAATGTTGCAAATAAAATAACTTAATTTCGTCGTTCCAGGCAAAATTACCCAATGATTCTATGATCTAATTATCATTATCTAAATAGAAACAGCGCAACAAATAAAATTTATTAGTCAGTTTATTGAGTCTATAATTTAGTAAAACAAGCTAAAAACACTAGTAACGGGTATAAAGACGAGTATGGAATAATGGACTTAGAATCTGAAGAAAATTAAAATGTTGGTATGTAAAGTTTAAAGATGTGAGAGCTGTGATTGATGATGTAATGTTGACAAAATTGAATGAGTTTTTATATCCGGGATATACTTTAAGCAGATATGGAAAATACATGTCTGATAATACAAAAAGTGTGCAGTTAGGGAATGGGCTTGAAAGAAAGTACCAGTATAAAACCTGAAGAGTCTACGATTTTTTACAGCATATGGTAGCCGACAAGCAGATGGATCTCCTAATGGAAAGAGAAAACGTCGCCTGTAGACACCAAAGATGTTATTAGTGCGTTACTCTTCGAGCGGGGCATAGCAATGCCACACGCATTAGTCTACCGGACCTCATCCTCCATACCAGAACATGACAATAAAAAGTTTTGACGCTACTCCAGTAGGAATAAGTAAGGCGATAGTACCTACTTAATACCGGGGCGAGATGTCATAGTGGCATGTATAGCCAATCTTAAGCCTTTCGCGAACTCTCTGTCAAAATGACAAATGTTCTATTCTTCAACTTCTTTGAAGAATGGACCTATTCGAAACAATACGGGGGAATTTCGAGCGTTACAGCTACAGATATGGAGGAAGCTAGGCAACTGTAACTACACCTCGCTGTATAGCACTCAGTTCTTTCTACTTATTTCGTACGATCTCCGCAATGTCTTCTCGTAAATAGTAAAAAGAATATAGAAAATATTATAATGGAAGTAAACCATAATATAGTAGGAATAATAGGCGCATTAGTTGCTACACCGTCGACTTTTTCAAAAATATGGGCATGCGTGTATTAAAGAAAAAAGGAGTACCATCACGCCTGGCTCCTTTGCCTGGTAGATAGAGTAAACCAAACGTTTATAGAATTTCCGGTTAACCACGATTCACTGGTTTGTCTGTTGGCGATACGACTGAATCGCCGCATTTTACCAACATTTTAAGTCGATAATCAATCGACTATTCGTAACGATAATCGGGACCGACAGATTTATGTGCTAGGCACTCTCATGCCTTGGATAGTCGCATTAACTGAGATTTTTTTATTTTCATGAAAAACATTTTTCCTCAATTACACTTTTGGTCGGCCCAGCGATCGAACCTGGGACCTCATGATCTGAGTCGAATAGGCTAACCCCTAGACCACGAGGAATTCTACAGTTTTATAAAAGACATTCTTATATACAATATTTTCATTTTTTTTCCAACAATTTTTTAACCTTACAATTAAATCAATGTATATTGGGGCATAAAGACAAACTTATGTCATGTTAAAAAATTACCTACGATTATATAAAAGAACAGATAAGAGTACAAGAATTAATAGGTGACTTAATTGTATATAATTATTCTTCAGTAAGACGAATACGTTTACGAAATCTGCATATCTAAAATCTAATTTTTTATTGCGACATGTGGTGCTATATGTTAGTTACTTTGCGTGTTTAAAATCATTAAGCTTTTCCTTGTACGTTTATTTGAACTGTTTATTTTGAAGTGTCACTTTTAACAAGTAAACTAAAAACTCATACATTATTATGTCGTTTTACTGAGCGTGGCTTACCCTTTTACCGAAAGGGTGCAGGTCAAATAGTTCGCTACACTCGCTCTGCCCTAAATCGTGTTGAGGAATTCAGAAGTCTTCAAAGAAGAAAATCTTTTTACATACAATGATTCCTTGATATTTTTTCAACATTAAAATAAAAAATGACGTAACTTAAAGTAAAGTACTTACTATAGTATTTCAAAAAATATTATCATATTTTACTAAGTTTTCGTAACTGATCGCGTTATTTCTATTCGTCGGAAACTGTACTTGTTTTCTGAATGAAAGGTACCAAATTTTTTTCTCTGATCTTTTATGTACCTCGGACTATGTGTATGCAAATTTTTTTCGCTGTTATAATATTTTTTTTATAGATTTGTTTATCGTATAAATGTTATACTTTCAATCTGAGACTTACAATGTCTAATAGACTAACCATTAATTTAACTACATTATTGTATATAAGCTATTGCCCGTGACTTCGATTGTGTGACCCGAAAAATTACTTCCTTTTGTCTAGTAGTTTAAACAATAATCAATGTTAATCCAGGATAACTTAACTTTCCACAAGTTAAAGAATTTATAGAATCAGTGAAGTAGATTTTGAGTTTATCCATTACAAACAAACAAAGAAACAAATCTTTACTCCTTAAAATATTAATGTAAATTAGCCTACTTACAACAATGTTATCTGCAATGACTTATAAAATTTGATATTTCGTATATTATTATTATTAATTCAGTATATAAATAATATTAATAGCACGTTACATTATAATATATGAAATATTTTTATATTTACTTATTACTAGCATGAATTTTTGGTCCTTTAATGAGCTTGTGATTGTCATATTCTTGCTTGGAGGATAAAATGCCTCGTGAACTAGGGAATATGGCTTTACATCCATGCTACGCTCTTTTCTATAGGTGTGGAATAGCATAGCAGCTACGATAAAACTTTTTAATTAAAATAAATTTAGTCAAATATCTAAATCAATGAGAATTAATGTTTTGTCTATGACCTAAATAAACATAAGAGTATCCTCTTTTAAATTACAACCATAGGTTGAAACTGTTAGAATGCATCTGCTTCAATACCGTAAACACGCCAACCAACTAAAAGTCTTTTTGAATAACGAAGAGGTTCTTTTATGTGAAAGGTGGTTGAAAGAAAAACCATTTTTTTAAAATGACGACCAAGGGTCTAGCTTGAATATTCAAAGCCTGTCGCATCGTTCAACATCATTAGACTGAAGAAATAAGACCGCACCGGTGAATAACTTTTATTCCACACCTTGTTACATTAATATAACGTTGGCGTATTTTAAAACAGTTTTAAGTTTTTTATTAAAAATGGTTTTATAAAGAACGTGAAAAATACTTGGCTTTAGTTACTTAAATATGCTTTAATTTTCAAGAGTTTTGAGTAATATATTTGAACATTAAAAATATTTAATGAGTAATGAAGAAGTTAAAATTTCTCCCGTTTACTAATTAAAGGTTTTCATGTATTTTGTGCTATTGTATTATTTTTATATTTACTATAATATCAAATATACCACCTTGGTCATAGAGTGGTGAGTGAAATCTAATTATGCAGTCAACGGGGCACGGATTCGATACCCAACAGGAGATTTAAAAATTGCGTCAATACTTAATGATTGTGCCCTGCAAGAATATATATTCTGAGGCCTATAATAAAATCAGCCCCTTATTGGATTTTTACAAGTACCTAATATGCGATCTCAAATAAACTGCATTATTGATTTTGAACTACAGTTATTATTGATTTTCAATTACAATTGTTTTCTAAGTTTTTCTAAGTATCGAATCTGTTACGTTCTCCCTAATCAACCTCGTTTACTTTGCGTCTTCGTGGCTTTTACAAAACATACATGAACTTAAATAAACTACATTAGTTTCTTTCAATGATTTTCTAAGTGTTTCTAAGCGTCAAAACTGTTATTTTCATCCTAATCAACCTCGTTTATTATGCGTCTTCGTGTATTTTGGCAAGACATACCCGAACTCAAATAAACTATATTAGTTACAAAGATTCTCTAAATGTTTCTAAGCGTCGAAACTATTATGTTCATCCTAATCAACTGCTGTTATTTTGCGACTTCGCGGATTTTGACAAACCATACGTAAACTCAAATAAACTACATTAGTTAAGTACTTAAAATAATTTTCTGTATTTCTAAGCATGGAAACTATTATGCTCACCCTAATCAACCTCGTTTATTTTGCTCCTTCGTGACTTGACAAGAGATACCCGACCTCAGACAAACTACATTAGTTACTTACAATAGTTTTCTAAGTGTTTCTAAGTATTGAAACAATTATGTTTACCTTAATTAACCTCATTTATTTTGCGCCCTCGAGGCTTTTGACATCGGCGCGAACTCAAATAAACTAAATTAGTTACTTATAAAGATTTTCTTAGTATTTCTAAATAACTAAACTGTTATGTACCCTCATCAACCTCGTTTATTTTGCGCCCCCACGGCTTTTGAAAAGACATATATGAACTCAAATAAATTCCCTCAGTAACAGTACAATATTTTTGACAATTAGATTTCAAGTATCGAAACTGCTACGTTCACCCTTTTTTTCATGGGGATATCCATTATGGGTACCCTCTCGGAGGTATGCCGAGGGGGTTATGTTGGACTGCCTCCAAAAGGGGGCTTACCAACTAAAACCCCATGGTGTTATCTGGTCTGTCTTAGTAAGAGGGCTCCGGAATCGGCGTTACCATTCTACCACAGCCCTACTGACAGTTGTCTGTTCTTACAGACTCTTCGCAACAAAGCGTCGCACCATGCGTGGGTTGAAATCGAGCGATGTACTGGAACATTACGGCACATCACTGAATCTCGGAAACTTGAGTGCAATAGATGGTGAGCGTTTCAATCTCTCCACCCTAGGGTGGATGAATGGAGACTTCTTGTCTTCTCCTTTGTCGATGAATTTGAGGAGCTTCAGCGTCCTGTCCTCTCTGCTTCTTCTTTCCGTGACATGACTTTGTCATAGAAAGAAACGATAGCACTCTATTTTTCTTCATTTTTGCTAGGCTGTGTCAATGCTGTGACTACAATGATGACACTTAGTGTCAGGCTCTCGTCTCACTACCTGATACAGGTACTTCCCAAAACAGCCATGTCCGGTAAGCACATGTCAAACTTCCATGACGCCTCCAAATCCACGTATAAAAGTTTGCCTCCACATCCGCGTATTAAAGTTTGCCTTGACTGCCTAGACAGTAAGGACCCTGGCATGTGGCTGGCCCAGCCGACTTGCCCAGGCCGCCATTGTGAACCTCCGAATACGGGCCCTTATCTGCTCTATTTCTCCCTGCAGGGGCCGGTCCCCTCTAAAGCGTTGCTTTGCGTACTACTTATATACGAAGGCAATTATTTTAGCCTCCAGGTCCTGGGGCAGTTGCCACGCAAGGGAAGTTGCGGCCTTGAATGACATTGTAGGGTATCCACGAATCACCCTCATTGTCATGGCTGTGACTTCTGCAATAGCGCCATATTTCGGGCAGTGAGGGCGTCACCCCATACTGAAGCTCCATAGAGTGCCATCAGGCGTACAACGCCTGCATATAGGCTGCGGCTCGCATTTGATGACCTGTCGCAATTCAGCATTATTCGACCTAATGCTGCAGTCGTCTTTAACAGACGAGGAACCAGATTACGAAAATGTGTTTCAAAATTCCATCTCGAATCGATCCTCAGGCTGAGATACTTAATGCTAGGCCTGACTCTTATTTGAGTGCCGCTGATAGTCAGTGTGAAATCTTTAGGTAGGGGCCTTCGGCGTCCCTGAAAGCATATTGCTTCACATTTATTAAGGAGCCACCTCTAGACCTAGTTATCTTATTCGACTGATTACAGAGGCCGTTCCAGCGATAGATTGATTCACGCATTCTTCGAGCCCTGTTCCTTGCGCCCGGTTTTATGTAGCATGTACGTAAAACCCCTTCTGGCAAGTGCCCACGTAAAACCCGATTATACCCGATGTTCCACAGGAGAACTGATCCCTGTGGAATCACGGTGACATCTCTTTCCTTATTTCTGCACCGTCCCGTCTTCGAACACTGATGTAGCGGGCGGAAAGGTAAGCCCGAAGTTATGTTCACCCTAAAGCAACTAAGCTTATTTTGCGCTCTTTTATATTTTAATAAGACATTTAAGTTGAAATAAATGTTTTTAAGTATCGAAACTATTATATTCTAAAACAATATCGTTTATTTTACGCTCTTGTGGTTTTAACTAGATATGCTTTGGTAATAGATATGCATTTCTATTTAGAAATACATTTTTCGCTTTTCTATGTTAAAAAAACATAATTTCTACCGCTTTCTAGAATTCTTATTTTCAGTTCATAATAAAGTACATGGTACAGACGTGTAATTTTATTTTCCAAGTGAGTTAGCAGATAAAAACCACAATTCATATAAAGTAGTGGACAATAAAATCTAGTGGACGCCCGGTCAGATATCTGACACGGAACTAATTCCCACTATATTTTAATCCAGTAAAATACAAAGGAGCCCAATTTGCATAAACCTCGACTGTTTGTTTCATGCGAGAACTATATCCGCTTTACTGGGACTATTTTGTACTCAATTTATCTCTATACGCCGCGCAATACAAGCGACTGTAAACCTTCTATTCTGAAATTTTAATGGTGATTACATGTTTACGCACATATCAGCGAAAATGTAGAGAAAATATTCATTTGCTAATTTGTAATGTCCCTTAATTGTTTCTCTAAGTACCTATTTTCAACCGCAAATGTGCTAAGTACACTGTATTTAGGCTTTTAGTGTAGAATGGCTGTTATTGCATAGAAAATTAGATATTATAATATGTTATTTACATGTTATTGGTATCATTAAACCAAGCTTACACTAGAACATTATACGGTGTACACTACATGTAATAATAATAATAATAATAATAATTCACGGGACAAATTACACTTACTGATCTAACCCCAAAGTAAGCAAATTATTTGCTTGTGTTATGGGTGTTAGTCAACGATACTAATACATAGAAATACATATATAAATACTAGAATATATATAATAAACACCCAAACCCGGAAATACAAACATTTATGCTCATCACACAAATGCTTGTCCCCGTCGGGGATCGAACCCGAGCCTCGTTGATTGCGTAGGCAGGGTCTCTAACCACTCGACCAACGGGGCAACATTAGTTACGTATATAACGAGATATTGTTTGAGAGCAGACGTCTTTGCGATATTTATATACTTAGTACCACGGATTAAACTGGATACGCCTTTCAAGGCAATTTCTTAGATTGCCAATGTCACTTGCATTTAGACCTCGAAATACAGAGCTATACCGATGAAATAAAATCATTCTTGAGGTATTTTTTTATTCGACACGATAAAATACGGCATTTTCTATTTTTTCGCGATCTTATATATCTACAAGCGTTAGACATTTACATACATTTGCTCATATGAGCGGTGACACATTTTCCGCCCAACACCGTGTCTATTAGTATTTGTGTGGTCTGTATCTTCATGCCCATATCCCCCAAAGGGTAGGCAGAGGTACAACAAGTGCACACACGATTAGCCGAAGATACTTAGTCCCACAATGTGATAGGTGGCAAGCCTATCGCCAAATGGGCACTTTCCAATCCCGGGCAACTTTGTGTTTCTCAGAAAACTGAAAAAGCACTTTTTTGTGCCCGACCACATGAGGTGACGACCGATTCCGGGAATCGAACCCAGGACCTCATGTGGTCAAAGCCAACGCTGGACCACTAGACCACAGAGGCGATAATGTGTGGTCTGTGCTTAGTACTAAAAAGACTTGTTTTAGTTTATGTTTTATCTAGATACCCTACCTCTAGATAAACTAATTCCAATGCATTTTCATGTTTTACAAGGTAATCTTTATCTTTTCATTATTTTTATTTTTACACAGTATAAAACAAAGTATCTCCCATTGCTTAGATCTTTTTATATTACGTATCAGATTTTAATTGGTTTTCTTGCATTTACACATAGAAATACAGAGTTATAATACTTACCGAAGAAATAAAATTACTTCAGAGGTCCTTAAGCCTAAGCTTTTTATTCGACATGATAAAAGAGCACAATGTGGCATATTTTTATTTTTTACGATATATTTACAAGCGTTTGATATTTTTATACATTTGCTCATATGAGCAGCTATGCATTTCACACCCAAAACTGTGTCTATTAGTATTTGTGTGGTCTGTGGTTTTTATCAATAGACAGAGTGATTCAAAAGGAAGTTGTATATGTATAATACACTAGCTGCAGGATGCAGCCCGCTGCATTATAAGTTTTTGGTAAATCCCGCGGGATCACCTAATTTTTGTGGGATAAAAATATCATATCATCATCTACCTGTGTGCCAAACTTCATTCAAATCCGTTCAGTAGTTTTTGCGCGATTGAGTGACAAACATCCATCCAAACTTTCGCATTTATATTATAATATAATAAAGATGCTTTTTAAATATTACGTAGTAAAAAACAAAGACGTTTCCGCTGTATGTTCGCTTATATCTTTTAAATAACGCAAAGGATTTTAATGTGGTTTTTATGAATAGATAAATTGATCAAGAGGCAACTTTATATGCATATATAATACATGCTCTTTACATAATATAAAACTCAGTCACTTCCGCTGTATGTTCCCTTATATCTTTTAAATTACTTAACAGATTTTAATGCGATTTCCATTAATAGACGGAGTGATGCAAGAGGAAGGATAATATGTATTATAGTAGAGACATGCCGAAAATTTCAAAGATTTGTTGTGCGTTTACATTGCACTAGTGCGAAGCGGTGCGGTGGAAGTGTAACTTTGTCTGCCTGTCTATCTGTCTCTTCTTCACGCCTAAATTGCTAAATCGGTTTGGATGAAATTTGATAAAAATATAGTTTGAGACTGAGAAAGGACATAGGATAGTTTTCATCCCAGAATTCCTACCGAAACGGGAACTTTGCGGGTAAAACCCCGGGATATTTATTTTAGAAAATTTTCCACGCGCATTGGGTCGCGGGCACAGCTAGTATGAAATAATCCTATTTTAGAGCATTCAAAGAGTGTTACCACTATTTTCAATGTTGGTCAGAAGTCCCGTTGGAACAGTATTTATTCATCTATTAGTGAATCATTCGGATCTGCTTATATTTACCTACCAGGCGGTTTGTAAAAGTCAAGCAAATCCTAAATACATAACTACCGACTTGATAGCTAGGTGGTAAAGTTAAGATTGTGTATTAAATCAGTTTTTCGGTTTTAAGCGTAAGGTTAAGTTGGATATTATGTAACGTTATATAATGTCAAATAGCAATTAGGAACAGATATATTCCAATTTGCTATTTATTGTATATTTCTGTCAAAGGGTACATCCCACTTATTGCTACAATTGCTTTGCCTATACCCGCTATGATAACATTAACGCTTTCAGCGTGCAAATTAAATTTACGTATATTGATTTTATACTCATCCAATTAAAAAGAGGTTAAGTATAACACAATCAATATTTTTAGTGTCTATTTTATATAAGAAATGTTTTGTCAGTACGTGTTTCGAAGCGCGGGTCACCATTTTTGGGGTTAAAAGGTTATATTGCCTTCAGGGTTAAGGCTTAGTGGCGTGTGTGGTCGTTTTTACTTCTACTTTCGGTTGTCGCGGCCAGGATAAACTATAGAGTTGTCACACACATAAATTACAAGTTATATTGACTGGTATATATCATGTGAGGGCGCGCGGATGAGTAAGATCCCACATTGCCTTCACGTTGCATCAGCGCATTCCATACTGTGTCCCCACAGAGATGCAAATGTACTACCGTACTATACAACGACTGCCTACGCCACTTGTGTTCAACTAAAGTGCGGTCTGTGGACTACACCTACATATGTTCGTCAGAGCTCGTTACTACCTTTTTGTCGTGAGTATGTATTATACTCTATTATACGCTGCAGCGCTGCTTAATTTTGACTCTGGTTGGACGATTTATTACTTTTTCGGTGTTGCAGCGCGTGCTAACGAAATGGAACGCGAATTCTACTTAACATAGCTTCTCTAGTACGTAGTACATTAAACTTTCTGTTAAAGCTTCAAGTTTTTAAACCACGTTCTATGTAAAAATTACAATTTTCCTATAACTAAATTTATCAATAAATTCATTACTAGTGTAAAAAACCACTAGTTACATCTATGAATATCACTAATTATACAGTGTGTAAAAAACCCTGTCCGATCCATAAACTGTAAAGAGATTGTTTGGTAGCCTAATACAATTGTATTTACAATATTTATGCAAATATAGATCGATAAAATTTCGCAGATTAAAATAATTAATCTTAAATATTATATTTCGAATATTAATTATGGCCACACAAAAAGCCGGACTAAAAATGGCGAGAGATACAAATGCAACTACAAAGCCGCGCCCACTTACACGACGGAGTGTCTTATAGGTTGAAATATTAGCTAAGTTTTAGCGAAATTAAAAGTTACATAACTTCGTATATACGAAGATTTCAAAATACTACAATATTGTTATTTTTATAAATAGAATCATATCATATATATTTCAATACTGTTATCGTCACATTTACGTAGTTATACGTCCCTTTCGGGCCAGACAGGTTTTTTATACATACTGTATGTTCATTTAAAGTAAGTAAACCTATATTTATACTAACCGACCCGGCAAACGTTTATCTGCCATAAAAACTGTGGGGTAATTGAAGAGGGGGGACGGGGGGGGGGGGTGTCCATTGATATAAAAACTCTAGCGCACAAACAACGTGACACGTAATTTATATATATTAAGACTAGATTAAGTAGTAAGCGAAAGATAAGGTGTCAATCTACTTATAACAAATCTTTATTTTAAAATTACTACAGCCACTATTTGTTTAGGTAAATTTGCATTGAAATAACTTAGTTTAGAGGAGATTTATTCCTAGAAACAACAGTTTGTTATTGAAAAGCGAAAACATAAATTGCTTCAACTATGCAATAAATGCGTAGCAAAAGCCGCTAAGGGTCCTGACCGTTAATCCGCCACATTGAGTTAATGCGGGCGGAAACATTATCTCTCTCTTCTGTATATCATTGGTCCCTAAAATCTGTTAAGTTTAAAACGCTTTTAGACTTTTAACATTTGGCTTTTATCTCTGCAACAAATACAAATCAGCTTCACTTTGTGCCTACTCTCTGAGCCTTTTGGGATTCAGTCGGAAAATTACAAAAAGATTATTTTATCTTTTCAGTTCTTTACCCAATTAAATTATTCGCCATAAATTATTCAAATTAACGCAATAAAACTGAAACAACTGACTTTCAATATCCTGTCCTGTATCTCTAGAACCCTGAATTAAATCTTCATCAAAATGACGGAAAGTATACCTTCCTAAGCAAAAAAATTCCAAATTGGCTAATATTTGACCGATTTCTGAAGCAACAAACATAAAAATAGAGCTGAATGCTGTACTAACAGCTGGAGTCGGTTAAAATTGAATAATATTAAAATTTAAATATGAACCATATAAATAATTGAATAATTAGAGTCTAAAAATGAATACATTTAAAATCAAGGGTAATCGCATTGTAGTGTATAAATCATATATGTATTCGACTGTACTTATAATCTTGTGACAAAACCTTATAAATACGCATATTTAATTATTAATAAAGTAGTATCATTCCGGACTCGTTGCGTTTACTTTCTTAATTCGCTCCCAACCTTATATGGCGACCCTGCCGGTCACCTCGGGTCGACCTCGCTCGCGCGCATCGAATTCGACACCCTGCGATGACTGGAATTGAATTAATCTGACACCATCCTATCTATAATAATGAAGATTAATAATACATATTGTGACCTGTCGTCGTACTCGTTGGTAATCAGATTAATTATTGTTGTTCTCCACGCTCTAAACAAAAAAAAAATGGGAAGTCCTCAAAGCAAAATTGAAGAACAATTGTTCACAGTCCAGAACGCCGCTGGTAATGGTGGAAATATAATATCAACTGATGTTCCATGCCAGTACTACTTCAATTACCTTATTGGTAATAGCGCTGTTACTAGGTCTTGGTGGTCTTTATCTACTGTATAAGAAATTCCGAAAATGCAACGAAAAGGCGATTGAGAAACACGTCCACAGCGTAATATGGAAGAGACGTGCCAGTTCGCTTCGTAAGGACGGGAAATTCCAGGCTGATAACGTCGTATAACCGGTTTCTTCATGCAAGTATAAGGTGTCACAAAAGTGCAGTTATTTTGTGTGTAAAAGTTAAAAGTTATTATTAATCGTAAAAGTGCGTAATAATTATGAGTAGCGCGGTAATACAGTGAGCTTATAAAACAGCAGTGATTTTAAAGACTTTAAGTTCCCTACATTAAATGGGTATGTATTATTTAGGTTACTGCTAGCTTCAATAAGTATTATATCGTTTTAACATATTAATGGCACAATTTATTACAGAGCTGTATGATCAAATATTAAAAATAAGGACGTATTTAATTAAAATTGGTCCTAGCAGGAGAGAGAGTAGAGAAACGTGTCTTAAGAAATTAAATGAGGCCAATATTTTAAATCAACAATATAATACTTTAAAAACAGCAAAGAAAAACATCGACACGCGGGATTTGAACCTGCGACCATTTCCCTAAAGCCGGGACGCTCTTCCGCTGAGCTAGTGTCGACAGGCTCGAGGCGGCGAAATTCTTCTTTGCTATATGATCGATTACGTCGGTTGTATTGATCGCTAGCTATACATACGTATAACTAGTTAAATGAGTTCATCGTTACAGATGAAATTCATATTTATAATTTTGATCAGTACTTTCGTATTTCTAATTATGTTTGTGTTATAGCACTCACCCCGTGCTTAGGAATCTGGAAAAACCTTAAAAACAGCAAAGAAAAACATCGACAGGCGGGATTTGAACCTGCGACCATTTCCCTAAAGCCGGGACGCTCTTCCGCTGAGCTAGTGTCGACAGGCTCGAGGCAGCGAAATTCTTCTTTGCTATATGATCGATTACGTCGATTGTACTGATCGCTAGCTATACATACGTATAACTAGTTAAATGAGTTCATCGTTACAGATGAAATTCACATTTATAATTTTGATCAGTACTTTCGTATTTCTAATTATTTTTGTGTTATAGCACTCACCCCGTGCTTGGGAATCTGGAAAAACCTTAAAAACAGCAAAGAAAAACATCGACACGCGGGATTTGAACCTGCGACCATTTCTCTAAAGCCGGGACGCTCTTCCGCTGAGCTAGTGTCGACAGGCTTCTTCTTTGCTATATGATCGATTACGTCGATCGATTAGGCGAAATTCTTCTTTGCTATATGATCGATTACGTCGATTGTACTGATCGCTAGCTATACATACGTATAGCTAGCGATATATATACGACCACTAGTTACCAAGAGTAGCACTGAAATCGCTAGGGTTTTTGTAAACAATTATATTCTACGTTATGGAGTACCTAAAGAAATAGCGACCGACAGAGGAGCTGAGTTCATGTCTTCGACAATGGAAGAGGTATGTAAGTTGCTTCATATTAATAAACTCAATTCTACTGCCTATCGCCATGAGAGTATAGGTGCACTCGAGAATTCCCATAAAAATCTGGGTGCATTTTTGAGAATACAGACAGGTAATCATTATGAAACGTGGAGCAGTTGGCTCCCTTACTAGTGTTTTAGTTACAATACGTCAGTACACAGCGAAACAAAATATACACCTTTTGAATTGGTTTTTGGTAAAATATGCAATTTACCGAGTAATGTAACAAATTCTATTGAGCCCCTCTACAATCACGACAACTATCCTTTAGAACTGAAGTATAGATTGCAAGTATCTTCTAAGGAAGCTCGTGAAAATTTAATTAAGTCAAAATTACTAAGAAAAGAAAAATATGATAAAACCTTAAATCCAATTCAATACAAAAAAGGGGATTATATTTTGATTCGAAACGAAACAGGCTATAAATTGTCTCCTGTATATTTAGGTCCCTACATTGTTTTAAAAGATTTATCACCCAATGTAGAAATATTAAAAGACGACAAAATCGATATTGTTCACAAAAATCGAACAAAATTGTATACTACAAACTAAAAATAAGTAATAATAGTTAAATAAATTTACAAGATTATATATATAAAAATGTACTTATTATTAATAACTATAAATATGGCTATTGTAACCAATGTTTAATCATAAAACTCGAAAATAAAACAAAATATAACGTTTTGTTTTATTTTATTATATATAGGGGAGATGTAGTGTATAAATCATTTATGTATTCGACTGTACTTATAATCTTGTGACAAAACCTTATAAATACGCATATTTAATTATTAATAAAGTAGTATCATTCCGGACTCGTTGCGTTTACTTTCTTAATTCGCTCCCAACCTTATAGCATGATGTGTACATTAGGAAGTAAATAAATTCAAATATTTACACGTATGTATAGTCTCTGCAAAAGAAATCTGCAGTGACTATCGAATTTAATGATTCACAAAGTTATCTACAGAAAAGGTTAGTAAATGATAATAAATATTACAAAATTTTAGTAGAAAAACTTTTCTACAAAGATATATTTTACAGTTTGATCGTTATTGGATTATTAATAAAAGAACCTGTATTTCAATTCCTAAAGCAAAAAGTGTTATTAGACTTGTTGCCAGATGCAATATTTTACTTCTCGCTGGTAATAAGTGGTAGTTGTCCTATATAGCAATTTAAGTAATGGTGAGTACCACCTATTTTGCAGTCCTTCAAATGGGTGAATGTGAATATCAATGTGAATGGGAGAGTCTCCCCATGTTTGGTTTACTTTGAAAAGCTGCGTAAGAAAAAAAGATTAAATGTATTATTTTGCAAGACATTCGAACAACATTATAATCTAGACAAATGTATGAAACATAATTTCGGGACAAGATATACAATACACCACAGAGATAAACATAACAATGGAGATTTAATAAACCCAAATTGCAGGGACTATTTTGAAATTATATCACTTTTATTTACTGGTGTAACAGTGTCATGCCAAGAAATTGTTAAAACTCAACAAGTTGCAAGACCGATATTTTAATACTGGCTTACATACTGAAAACCATATAGCACATAGAGAAAAGAATATACATCATAAATGTATTCGATATTAAGTTAATTATAAAATCTACGAATCCTATAAAACCTTAAGTCAGAAACGTTAATGGAATATTTTATTCACATCATAATTATGCTGCTTTAGAACTATGAAAATTTATTACAACCCAACTAGATTTAATTACATAAACAACATCAGGGCCTTGACAACTATTTACTGTAAATTGGGAACAAATGTAAATTGTCACTTACTACGCATTACGCTTTGAACTTTAAGTGATAATAACAAAATATGCTAAGATGTTAAAAACACTTGTAACAAAAAAACTTAGTACTGAATTTGTATGCATAATCGCAATTTTTTTATCTTTATATAATAGGATGCAAACAACAGATGACCCTTCTGATCTAAATTGATGTTCAACGCCTTTAAACAACATAAATGTTAGTTAAGCACTCTCGACCATGTAGTGGAAATGTAATATGTACAACATTCACTGGTTTATCGGCTATCATCTTTCTCTTAGTTTTCCTAATCTGAACACAACAGTCATGAGCAGTGAAGCAATTGCGGCAGAAATAGCCAAGGTTAAAGTTATTCAAGAAGCAGGTAATCCAGGTGAGATGTTGGATGACGTTACAACTTCTTAATCTCAATTGTAGTGATAAGCAGTATAGGAAATTCGTATAAAAACGTTAGGTAGGTAATTGATATAAGTAAGTTCTTAAATTATAACAACGTATGGCTTTAAATATAATATTAACACACCATAAAATTGTATAATATATTAGATACATTAATTTGTAATCAAAATAACATCTGTAATACCATATATTTGCAAATGAAATATTTATTCATAAATATTCATTCATACATTCATTTTCATCTTGTCAGTCGAAATATTAGCGATGAGGCAAATGAATTTAGCAATTACAGACGTCCGGTTCACTCTACTTACCCCGCAAGGAAACAAGCATTTATCATTATTATGTTAATTTTAAGAACGATTCAACGATATCGAATTATTAACAAAACGGAAAATAGTTAACATAACATAAAAAAAATATTTCATTTCACTGATAAAACAAAACGTTACATTCGTGGTGCATACATATATAATATAGTGAAACTAAATTCACGAGAAGTCTGGCTACCTTATCGCTACACAAACAGACACCGTAGTTTCTGACACAGAGCCTGTCATTACAAATTTATGCTGTTAACGGCTTTCTCTTGTCTATGGGTTATTACTTCGACATTGCTATGAATTAAGAGTAGCTTTATAATAGGTAAATAAATGTGTTGTTCTGTCCATTTAATTTAAATTTTTTGCAATAACTAAGAAACATAAATCACTACAAGTTAATAAGAGATAAAGAAAATCAAGAGTATACATAGACTCTATATATTATACTCTTCATATTAATTTATATAGTTAAAAACACTTGTACTGTTTTTCTGCATTTTATCAACGGATTTCCCAAAAGGAGATTAACAATTCTGCCGTATGATTTTTTTATGTTTGTTACTTTAAAACTGTCATTTAAGAACCAATTTTGATTTTCTATTCATTTCTTAAGGATCTGATTAGAGCTCCGGAGATATATAAAATGAGAAGCCGGTTGCTGCAGTTTTACTGCGTTAAAAATTATTTGGATGGTTCACTAGCTCTTCTACTAACAAATCACTACTGGTGCGCGCGGAACTAGTTGGCCGCGCCTTAGGTGGTGACAGGGGTAAGGGGGCGGGTTGTCAACTGCTCACAATGCACATGAGCTTAGACAGTGATGACCAATCTGAAGATATCGTGAACAATATTTTTTCATTTATTGAAAAGAATAAATAAAATACAAATTGAACTTTGTAATGTTAGTTCAGTAATTTGGTAGTAAACACGTGTCAGTGGAAGTTACGAAAAGTATTTAGTTCAGGCTGAGTCATCAGTATACGTTTATCGTGATCGGCATTGAAGACACTCTGCGTTGAATGCGTTCAAGAGGAAGGAGCTGGTATTGTGGAGCCCCTGGCCAAAGATGAGAACAGTACTCCTATGAAGCCTGATTTGTGACTTGTAGAGTCGCAAACAATCGACTGTTTTGCCCTGTTCAGAACAACAAGTTTCTTGGACGAAAGCTTTGCTTTTGCCTCCAAATGACCACGAAACGAGATAATGATGAGTTATGGATGTGTATTAAATATGTGTATTATATAATAAAAATCAGAATTATTCAAATCGGTTTAGTAGTTTTTGGGATTACCACGTTCAAACAAACAAACAAACTCAATTCTCAGAATCACTTGATTCTGAACTCTCTGAACTTGATTCAGAATCATCTTGTAAACTTATAATGATTTGGTCCATCATAGTATCAAATTTCATATCATGATTCCAGTATTCCTGTTAATTTTTTTTTACGTGGTCATCGCATTTTTGCCATTGTTCGGCAGAGAATTCGGAAAATAGCCTTGTTAGTATTGTCATTTTCTCGTCCAATGTAGCATTAATATGATCTCTGGCCAGGCAATTTTTAATATTTGCCCACATAAGCTCGATCGGGTTGAGGTCTGGATGATATGGAGGTAGTCTGAGAACAGTAAGACCTGCAGCTTTCAGAAGTTCGTCAATCTTGAATATTTTTTCTGATTGGGTCGCATTAATCAACCTCAGGAGTTCAGCTTTGATCATCGTGGGAGAAAATGTTACATGATTTTGCAACCAGTTCTGCATATTAATTTTCAAACTGGACATAGTCGGTTACTTCTCAACTTGCACACAATGATAGGCAGCATTATCCATAACTATGACTGAGTTAGGTGGAAGTTTAGGTATTAATTTTTGATCAACCCAGTTGTAAAAATTTGTAGAGTTCATGTCTCCATGATAATCCCCCGTTTTTGAATCTGATTTAAAAATTAGCAAAGCATCGTCAACTAACCCGTTCCGGCTACCAGCGTGAACTATTATCAAACGCCTTCCTTTGCCTATATCTGTATAAATTCCAGGCTCCGACGAAGATTGCCAACATTTTTGGACATTGTGACTTTGGTTAACGTAAGTTTCGTCCAAAAAGAATATATTTCGTTTGTCTTCTCTGAATTTTCTTATAGCCCTCATATATTTCACTCGCTATTCAACAATATTTGGTCTCTCTATTAAAAGGCATCTCTTCGATTTACATTTTTTAAATGAATATCCCAGTTTGTGCAAAAGTGTTCTTAAAAAAGTCAATCCGCAGTCTAAAATATTATCCTCTTTTAACACAGCATTTAGTTTTCGTAGACTTGGAAGTTTTTTCTCTACCGTATAAAACTGATTTATTTTTCTTCTTATCACTGCTAAATCAAAGTCATCAACTTGTATTTTCTTTTTTATTTCTTTTGGTCTACGTGGAGAACTAAATCTTGCTTCCCCTGTATTTTGCAACGATTTTTTACTTTCAGCAATCACTCTCCTAACACTTCGTTCTGATATCCCTGTTACTTCTGCTACTAGTTTATGTATATTCGCATCAGTTTTATATTCTAAACTATTGACATCGGCTTTCCGTTTATTAAAAAATGTATGCACTTTAAATATTATTTCCTTAGATTGTCTTTTTATCGGCGGACTCATCTCGCTATTGCAATCTTATGTGCATTTTGTCTAAACTAGCCGGAACTTTCAACGCGTGTTGCCGTCGCAAAGTACGGCGCCGCACTGAGTAATGACAGCAAGCGCCCCTGCCTCTCCGCCCCACCGTTCACATACCTAAGGCGCGGCCAACTAGTTCCGTGCGCACTATAGTAGAAGAGCTAGTGAACCATCTAAATAACCCGCTTTCCACAAAGCTATAATTATTTTAAATATTATTTTACTGCCGGGCAATCCAGAAAATGACGTTCTGGCAAGCGCCATATGGTAGCGTCACCATGTTTTAAAATTTTAAAAACGTACTTTTTTACTGCTTGCACAAGACTACAATTTTAATATGTTGCTATTTACATATGTTTGAATTTAAAAAAAATGACAATCTATTTTGAGAGTTGCAAGTTTACGCTAGTCGATAGCAAAGTTTTCACCGGGATTATAATTCATAACTTGCTCCTACAAAGCTGAAATTTTGAGGACGTATTTTTTAACAGTTTAAGAAGTATATGTAAGCCAGCCTATTCTGGTAGTTGCAAGTATCTGCCAGACAGGTATAAAGGTTGACTAATAAAAGACTATGCACATTGAAAGAGAATGTTCAAAACTTGATTCTGATACCGAATGTGTAGAAAGTATTGTAGTTGTAGTATGTAGGAAGTACTGTAGCTAATAGTGATTTGTAGGTGATACCTGATGATGCGTTAAAATGAGAATCAGGTATATGTTAGTAAACAAAACAAATTAAAACAATAGACATAAGTATTTTTAACCAACCGCCCCGTTGTTCGAGCGGTTAGTGAACCAAAACACGAATCGATAGGGTTCGGTTTCGATTCCTAACAGGGATAAACATTTGTGTGATAAGCATAGACGTTTGTATTTTTGGACCTGGGTATTCATTATGTATATAAAAGTATTAATATATGTATTTCTATAAACTAGTATCGTTGGCTTATACCCATAACACAAGCAAATAATTTGCTTAATTTGGGCTTAGATCGATCCTGGGCTCCTTTGAAAAATAGGGCAACTACTATTCTGCCAGGCAGGTCGCAAAAGGCGACTAATTGGCTATGCGAACGCACCATTAACATCTTTGGTGTCTATTTTATTCTATTACGAAATTAAAAAACCTTAAGATGAAGTCTGAATAAAGTCATTGCCGATGATATTCGGTATTCAAATCACTATAAGCTCTTTTTTAGTTTAAATACATTTATGGGCGATGGTTTCTCTTTCCATTAGGAGAGCCATCTTCATGATATAAAAAAAACAAAGAAGTATTTGTACTAAATTCTTCAGTCGTTTAGCAAAGCGAATCGTGTAACCTACGAGAGCGATTATAAGAACGAAAAGGAAAGTAATTTTCTTCTCTACGTTTATATCTAACATGTAATTTCTTTTCGCCTTTGTGGTCAGTGGTCCGGTGTCAATGTTTAACATGAAGTCCTGAGTTTCGAATCCCAGGTTCCCATTAAAAAAAGTGTTTTTTCAGTTTTCAGATAAAAACAACACTGCCCGGGATTGGATAAATGCCCGGTTGGCGATAGACTGGCCATTGTGGGACCATCACATTGTGGGACTAAGTATTTGTATTTCTGCGTTTTATATAAGATTCTTTTATATAAATACCTGGCACACGCTCATAAGTTTTATTTTCGCGATCTAGTGATTAGTATATTCAGTTTAGAATATGAGGTATTGTGTTCGATCTCTAGTCGGAAAAAAGTGTTATTGAGGTTAATTCTATCATTTTCTTGAAAATTAAAACACCAACTCTGAGCTTGGTGACGTTGCCTGAGCATCCCAGTGGCTCGTAACATAAAACTGACCATCACGAATAATATCACTAGAAATATTCATTTGTCATTAACAAGTCAGTAAATTGACACGATGAGGATTACAAACCGGTAAATCGGTAAATTTTGGAACTGGATATATATGGCTCATCTCGCCTACTCTCCAAGGAAATCAGCGATGTGTTATTTTCTAAAATATATTAAAAATACATTAGATTGCCTCGTTGCCTACGGCTTAGTCTATTCGGATCAGATCATGAGGGTTGGATTCTCAGATCTGGCAAGTGTTACTGAGGTTTATTCGAGGTTTTTCTCAAAAATCCTTAATTTCAGTATCAGCTTGATATAGATGATGATATAAAAGATGACCAGGAATAGTATGTAGTATACTTTTTGTTCCGTAAAAGTAAGGTATTCCCGTGGAATTAAAAAAAAAAAACTTTTGTGATGTGCACCCGGTATAATAAAATATATATTATACTGGCTGTATTATAGTGAAATATTAATGAGAAATATATGTTACGCTAGACATAAATAGCATAGTTGCTGACACGGAGCCTGTCGTTACAAATTCATGCTGGTAACAGCGTTCTCTTGTCTATGAGTTATCATTTCGGCCTGCTATGAATTGAGAGTAGGTGTATAATTCTAGCCATTATTCTAGCCATCCATACTATCCACACTAATCCTACCAGTCTATATTAATCTATATTAATATTTTAAATGCGAAAGTTTTGATGTTTCGATGTAGTAATGGATGTTTGTTACTCAATCACCACTGAACGTGGATAGCAATTATAAACTCACGAGTAATTGAGCTATTTGGACTGCCTAAAAATTTAAATGGTACTACCTGAATTTTCAGAAAATGATATGCTAGCTTTATTGAAAGACGCACCACTTAACATTTACCAAAATGTGACGTTTTAACACAATGGTTTCCCAGCATCATACTCAACTTATAAGTAAAATAAGTATTAAGAATACAAGTTTTGAACGTCAAAACACAATTAATTAAATATTAATACAAAAGTAACAGTAGGTACAATAGTAAAATTGAATTCACTGTATGATGCCTAAGCCCTCGATATGCACGTTGGTTTGGCGTGTAGTAAATGTCTGTGTGAGCTTGTTATTTATTTGCATGGCTCAACTTAGCTTCAACTTCAACAAAATTTTCAGAGCGCTGTCTTTACATTTTTTGATCTTTAATAATCATACAAAACCGATTCAAAGAAAGCATATCAAAACATACAATATTGACCTGGGTCTCTTTCGAAGAGTAAATCAATTGTACTACTAATAGGCACCCCGTAAAAGGTGACAAAAAGCTGATGTATGTGTCCCTGAAATCGTAATTACTTTGTTAGGTGGCAAAGTCCTCTAACGTATTGCTCGGGTTTTTGTACTACCGTTTTATCCATTCATACCGGAATAAAGTCAGTGTGTTTAGTTATCGTGAAGGTAAGGTAGCCGATAAATTTATGAATTGGGGATTTCATTCGTGCCACACAGTTAGCGAAGTAACAAAAATATCCTGTATTGGTCCGGGCTTTCTCCGTATTAGTCCAGGCTCTTTTGAAAAATAGACTAACTGCCATTCTGCTAGGCAAGTCGTAAAAAGGTGATTGATTATGTGTCACTACCATCGTGACTACTAGGTGGTAGAGTTCCGCAACGTCTTGCCCGGGTATGTGGTGCCACCACTTTATCTATTCCTACCGCAATAGCATCAATTCTTGTCATTATCGTGTTCTCGTTTTAAGGGTAGAGTAGCCAGTAGGCTTACGTAAGTGGCATGACCATTTCGCCACGCGGATAGCAACGTACCATTAACATATTCGCTGTCTATAAGCGGAGGTTTCTCTTTCGATCAATGGAGCCATCTGCTTCTTTGCTATCTCATGATAAAAAAATGGGTATCTATAAGCGATGGTAGTCTCTTTTCATCAAGAGAATCACAAAAAAATAAAAAAAATACTGAGATTTCTAGATCAGTATAGGATTATGTATAATTTTAAATTTGCAAAATGTGTGAATTTATGTTAGTACTTAATGTACTTGATGAAACTATTTATTCACGTGAGTAATCCCGGGGCGTTTCTGAATATTCGTATAACGCTTTTCAGAGAACTTGAAGCAACTTAAGCGTAAACTTTTGGATACACTTCAGTAAAACCTTAGAAAATCTGTTGTTAAAGTATGCACGAACAAGATTAATGGTTTATGTTTACAAAAATAGTTTAGCAAAGGTAGTACCTATAATTTTAAGTAATTAAAATATGCACACCGATCCCCTTGCGATGTAGACAGAAAAAATATAATTAAAAATTAGACATAATACTTTCAGCTCTGTATCGTTAACAGTTATTATGTCGTAAATTGAGGAATATTGATCGCTACTATCGTGATATAGATATACGAGATATCACTGTTTTGTAATAAAAAATATTTTTTAAATATTAAATTTTATTATATAACTAGCTGTTGCCCGCAACTTCGTCCGCGCGGACTTTGTTTACTCCGCACTGCTCCTCTCCCCTAGGTGATAGCGTAATAATATGTAGCCTATATGTTGACCCGACCTGTTAGTAATATTGATGCAAAATTTGAAGTATATCCATATATTACTTTTTGAGTTTACCCCAGACATACATACAGACAAACAGATAAACAGACAATCAGACAATCAGACAATCAATCAGACAATCAGACAATCAGACAATCAGACAATCAGACAATCAGACAATCAGACAATCAGACAATCAGACAATCAGACAATCAGACAATCAGACAATCAGACAATCAGACAATCAGACAATCAGACAATCAGACAATCAGACAATCAGACAATCAATCGGACAATCGGACAATCAGACAATCGGACAATCGGACAATCGGACAATCGGACAATCGGACAATCGGACAATCGGACAATCGGACAATCGGACAATCGGACAATCGGATAATCGGACAATCGGACAATCGGACAATCATACAATCAGACAATCAGACAAACAATCGGACAATCGAATAATCGGACAATCGGACAATCGGACAATCGGACAATCGGACAATCGGACAATCGGACAATCGGACAATCATACAATCAGACAAACAATCGGACAATCATACAATCTACAATCAGACAAACAATCGGACAATCATACAATCTACAATCAGACAAACAATCAGACTAACAGACACACAGACAAACAGACAGGCAGACAAACAGACAGACAGACAAACAGAAAAAACAGACAGACAGACAGACGGACGGACGGACGGACGGACGGACGGACGGACGGACAGAGAGACAGACAGACAGACAGACAGACAGACAAAAACTATATTTTTGGCTTCGATATCGATTGTAGATCACGCCCCAAGTACGCACCAAGGACGGACGGACGGACGGACGGATGGACGGACGGACGGACGGACGGACAGACAGACAGACAGACAGACAGACTGACAGACAGACAGACAGACAGACAGACAGACAGACAGACAGTCAGACAGACAGACAGACAAACAGACAAAAATTCTAAAAACTATATTTTGGCTTCGATATCGATTGTAGATCACGCCCCAAGTATTCTTTTATAAGAATATTCAATGTACAGTTTTGACTTTCCTACGATTTTATTATGTGTATAAATTTCTACATCAATCACAACAAATAATAATAATTAAAAAAATATAATAATATTGCTGGACAAATTACACAAATCGATCTAACTCCAAAATAAGCATATTATTTGCTTGTGATATAGGTGATGGTCAACGAGATACTAATACATAGAAATATATATATATATATATATATATATATATATATATATATATATATATATATATATATATATATATATATATATATATATATATATATATATATATATATATATATATATATATATATATATATAAATTCTGTTACATACATAATAAAAACCCAGACCTAGAAAAACATATCTATGCTTATCACGCAAATGTTTATCCCTGTCGGGAGTCGAACCCGAGATCCACTTGATAACGATCCACTTGATTAACGATGCGGTCTATAAATAGCTTAATTTTGTGTGTTATTTTTAAAAAGGGTCGATTTAGGTATTTTAATTCTCGTCATATTTTTGTTTTGTTATATTTCGTTTTATAATCAGTTACTTCTAATGCTACTTGCTCCAACAATATTCCGTGGATCAGTTGTAAATCCGATCCTGTATGGCGGTGATGACGGTATCAATTAAACCGCATTTAAATTATCAATAGTCTGCATAATCTATAAAGTCCTTTTTATTTAGTTTATTAAATATAAAAAATAAGTTTATACTACTTACATAAATATTTTCATTATAATATGAACGTTTCTTAGAAAATTTATTTTAGAATTTTTGTAAAACAACGGTACTGTTTTGAAATGAAACCTCACAGAAAAAAAAATTACATAACAGTTGTGAAAACTTTTTCGAGATTAGCAGAATCAGAAACCACATCTGCGTTTATACTTACGATAACCAAGAAGCTGTGAATATCGAAACAAGATTCAGCTCAGATCATGAAGTCACGGGTTTTATCTCCGGAATCGAGTGAAAATATTATTGAGATTTTTTCTGTTTTACTCGAAAGTCCAAAATCTCAGTAACAGCTCAAAGTCTGGCATGGTGTTACCACTCCCATGTCTCAGTTGAGCAAGTAAATCTGTCGCTCCTTGTTATCGCTAGAAGAAAAATACACGATGATCGTTCTCTGTTCAGTGAAAAGCGGCGATAGAGATCAAAAATCTCGCCGAGCGACTAACCGGTGAATCATTGTGAACCGAAAAGTCTATAGACGTTCGAATTATTCTGATTCACCCTGCAGGCGTACCCAACTGGTAAAAAAATTAGTTTAATCTTAGTCCATATTTTAATATTATAAATGTGGAAGTAACTTTATCTCTTCTTCATGCCTAAACGACTGAATCTATTTGGATGAAATTTGGTATACAAATAGTTTAAGACCCGAGAAATGATATAGATAGTTTTAATTTCGGAAATCCCGTAGGAACGGGAACTATGCGGGTAAAACCTCAAGACTGTCTATCTTTTAAACCACAATAATATGGAAAAACTTAGGCTATTTTTATTTTAGAATTTTTTCCACGCGGACGAAGTCGCGGGCACAGCTAGTGTTGGTATAAAAGTATCCTTCGTAATCACTGCCACAGCAATAACACCAGAGATGTAACGTAGTGCAGTACGCAGTTACTATTCGACTGCAGCAGTAGAACAATCAGTTGACCCGAATAGCTATAATTAAGTATAAAATTAAATGTAAATGTGCGTCTTTATTTGGAACGATTCCAATTTTCCTAGCGCTGTATGTTTATTGGCATAATCAAGCGTGTAATAAAAGCAATGGTAGAAAGGACCTATATCTTGAACTTAGTTTGTCTGAAGCTTCAAATGTATTATATATTTTGTATATTTCTAAATTGTATAATTAAATAAATATAAATAAACATTAACGGGACAAATTACACTTATTGATCTAACCCCAAAGTAAGCAAATTATTTGCTTGTGTTATGGGTGCTAGTCAACGATACTAATACATAGAAATACATATATATATATATATATATATATATATATATATATATATATATATATATATATATATATTAGGCTGATTCAAAAAAATCTTTCAAGTTAATTCACCAATTGACTTAAAAATGATATCAGCTTTTCTCTTTTAAAAACCTTGTCAAATAACTTTAATTTAGTGAAAATCGGTCAATTTGTTTGTGATTTATCAATGAAGAAATTTAGAAGTAAAATGATTTTTGACATTGCATCGAAACTTTTCAACCTATCGATTATTTAGCTAAAGCAATATTTTAGATTTCAAAAATTGAGTTGAATGCCATCACCGTTTTCAAAATATACAGCTTTTCAAAAATTAATATACCGCCATTTTTTACAAAAAATATGTTTGAACTAAAAAATCTATGCTTATATATTTTACTTTTAGGAGCTTAAAATGCCTTAATTTAGTGGGAAGTTTTAGGGATGGGTCCGTAGGGTCAACCGTTTACACATTTTTTGTGTTAGTTCGATAGGCAAACCGGCAGATGTACCACCTGATGGTACGTGGTCAACGTAACCAATGAACATAAACTAGTTTACCTGGAACTAGCAAAGGCAACTCATTTACCCTACAGTGGTCGCACGGACTACATAATACGTAGTCCATCCATAAAAAATCGACAATTATTTCTCGCAATCGGTTTACGCTAAATTGTTGCGCCTTCGAGTACTTTTAAATGAATGATCGAACGACGCGCCAGTGCAGCGCAAGCGCAGAAGTCACGTGGTTGTATTACAGGCGCTTTTTTACATTGATTTATTAATATTTCGTTCATTTAAAAGAAATACACACGTTTAATTTTTGTCGGATTATTGTAATATGATGGTTTTTTTTAAATAAAAATTAATGATCGACGTGATGCACTAATTATGAAGTTAAATCAAGCTCTGATGAAGAAGCTGATATTTTGGAAGAGTAAGACCATCACTCGGAATCCGTCCGCTGGAAGTTCGCCGTCCAGAAGAGCAAGACAATCAATCAGAATCGAAATCAGCCAGAAGTTATAACTTACTACAATAGGACGAAGAATGGAGTTGACCTGGTGGATAAAATGTGTTCCATGTATGATGTTGCGAGAAACTTAAGAAGATGGCCTTTTACAATCTTCATTGATTTGCTAAACTTGAGTGCACTCAACGCATTGTTTGTTGCAAACAAAAACTATACACCTGTTTGCCGACGTGAGTTACTGATTGACTTATCTCTGGCTTATATGAAACCACTGCCACAAAAGAAAATTGAGAATAGATCATAGACAAGCACTCTGACAATTAAAATTAAAGATTTTCTTGGCATTACGGATGCAGAAATTCAACCCATGACCTCAGAAGGAACATCGAGCAATGTTGTGCGCCGTTGCTATGACCGTGGAAGAGCGCGTAATAAAAACACTAAGATGTGCACCAAGTGCCAAAAGTTTCTATATGAGGATCATTTAAATATAATGTGTTTGTCTTGTGCATAAAATAACATTTAGATAATAGTTTCTACTAATTTTCTAAATTGTGATCTCAATAAAAACAATTTAGGTGATTTTTGTGCCATTTTAAAGATAATTTTTGATATTGTTGATTATTTGTTATACGGAGATTGTAATAAAGTTTTGACAATTATATTTAATTAAGAAAACTATACTGACTATATTTGCATTTAAAGAATAAAGAATTTATGAACAAATCGTTTTTCATTTCAATTTGTGTATATATTATCGCCGTGTTGGTCCCGGCCTCCTTTGAAGAATAGGCCAACTGCCGTTCTGCCAGGCAGGTCGTAAAAGGTTGGCTGAAGAAGCTGATATTTTGGAAGAGTAAGACCATCACTCGGAATCCGTCCGCTGGAAGTTCGCCGTCCAGAAGAGCAAGACAATCAATCAGAATCGAAATCAGCCAGAAGTTATAACTTACTACAATAGGACGAAGAATGGAGTTGACCTGGTGGATAAAATGTGTTCCATGTATGATGTTGCGAGAAACTTAAGAAGATGGCCTTTTACAATCTTCATTGATTTGCTAAACTTGAGTGCACTCAACGCATTGTTTGTTGCAAACAAAAACTATACACCTGTTTGCCGACGTGAGTTACTGATTGACTTATCTCTGGCTTATATGAAACCACTGCCACAAAAGAAAATTGAGAATAGATCATAGACAAGAACTCTGACAATTAAAATTAAAGATTTTCTTGGCATTACGGATGCAGAAATTCAACCCATGACCTCAGAAGGAACATCGAGCAATGTTGTGCGCCGTTGCTATGACCGTGGAAGAGCGCGTAATAAAAACACTAAGATGTGCACCAAGTGCCAAAAGTTTCTATATGAGGATCATTTAAATATAATGTGTTTGTCTTGTGCATAAAATAACATTTAGATAATAGTTTCTACTAATTTTCTAAATTGTGATTTCAATAAAAACAATTTAGGTGATTTTTGTGCCATTTTAAAGATAATTTTTGATATTGTTGATTATTTGTTATACGGAGATTGTAATAAAGTTTTGACAATTATATTTAATTAAGAAAACTATACTGACTATATTTGCATTTAAAGAATAAAGAATTTATGAACAAATCGTTTTTCATTTCAATTTGTGTATATATTATCGCCGTGTTGGTCCCGGCCTCCTTTGAAGAATAGGCCAACTGCCGTTCTGCCAGGCAGGTCGTAAAAGGTTGGCTATCGAGTCACTGCCATCGTAGCTACTAGGTGGTAGAGTTCTGCATTGTCTCGCCCGGGTCTGGTACCACCACCTTACCTATTCCTGCCGCAATAGCGTCAGTGCTTGTCATTGTCGTGCTCCGGTTTGAAGGGTAAGGTAGCCGGTAAACTTATGCACGTGGCATTAGACCTCGCCACAAGATAGCAATGCACCATTAACATCTTTGGTGTCTATAGGCGATGGTTGACTTTTTCCATCAGGAGACCCGTCTGCTTGTTTGTTATCTTATGATAAAAAAAAGACTACGTATGTAGTCCACGCGACCACTCAGGTAACTTTTAGGTGCGCGACTACTGTAAGGTTTATGTGTAGCCTATCCTGAGACATAACATGTTAAGTATCGGTGCCAGTAATTACACTGCCTGTCTTACCTTTCCGAAACATAGCAAAGCTGTTTCACGGAAGAAACAAGCAAGATGGTGGTACCCATGCAGCCGAAAGTGCACATAGCATAGACATAGCACATCCCTCCTACCGGTAAGAGAGACTTTGTATTATACTATCTATAGAAGATAAATATATAAATTTGTGAAGACGATATACTATTTACTAGGTGGTAGACTTCTACAGTCTCTCTCGGGTCTGGTATTACCGCCTTACCTACTTGTTCCTGTCGCAATAACGTATGTGCTTGGCACTTTCGGGTTCGATTTCGAGAGTAAGATAATCAGTGAACTTATGGATGTGGCATTATCATCCTGCCACACAGATAACAATGCATCATTAATATTTTTAGGTTCTATAGACAATGTTTGCCTCTTTCCATCAGGAGATCCATCTGCTTGTTGGTTATCCCAATATAAAAAAATGTTTTAAGATAATAGAAAACAAGGTATTTCTTAATGATGATATAGGTCTCATAGAGGACGCCGTTAATAATTTTAAAACTCCTACTTTACAAACAGCTTATTAGAAACAAAAATTAAGGATGGTGGTAGAGATGATTCATCATAACATCTCCATTATCTTCCTTTCTTTAATTTTTTCTAGGTTTATCTTTGACTTTGAATATCTTTTAAAATGGTCGAATAATCGAAAATTTACAAGAGACCTTTTTTGTAGAGCGTCAAATTCTGTAGAAGAATCAGCTATAATCTTAGCCGTCCAGCAAGCCACTCGGAAGTGATAAAATTCTAAAGTTTGTAAAAAATTTTGCCTGTGTTATTTAGATAGGAAATAGAAATTCGCAGTGCGCGACCCTTAAATATTAATATTAAGAGCTCAGATTTTTACAGGCGTTTTTTTTACACCTTTCCGAAGGTTTTTGAGTTTCAGTATCGAAAATATATATATATATATATATATATATATATATATATATATATATATATATATATATATATATATATATAAATCTTAAAACATTTTTTTATATTGGGATAACCAACAAGCAGATGGATCTCCTGATGGAAAGAGGCAAACATTGTCTATAGAACCTAAAAATATTAATGATGCATTGTTATCTGTGTGGCAGGATGATAATGCCACATCCATAAGTTCACTGATTATCTTACTCTCGAAATCGAACCCGAAAGTGCCAAGCACATACGTTATTGCGACAGGAACAAGTAGGTAAGGCGGTAATACCAGACCCGAGAGAGACTGTAGAAGTCTACCACCTAGTAAATAGTATATCGTCTTCACAAATTTATATATTTATCTTCTATAGATAGTATAATACAAAGTCTCTCTTACCGGTAGGAGGGATGTGCTATGTCTATGCTATGTGCACTTTCGGCTGCATGGGTACCACCATCTTGCTTGTTTCTTCCGTGAAACAGCTTTGCTATGTTTCGGAAAGGTAAGACAGGCAGTGTAATTACTGGCACCGATACTTAACATGTTATGTCTCAGGATAGGCTACACATAAACCTTACAGTAGTCGCGCACCTAAAAGTTACCTGAGTGGTCGCGTGGACTACATACGTAGTCTTTTTTTTATCATAAGATAACAAACAAGCAGACGGGTCTCCTGATGGAAAAAGTCAACCATCGCCTATAGACACCAAAGATGTTAATGGTGCATTGCTATCTTGTGGCGAGGTCTAATGCCACGTGCATAAGTTTACCGGCTACCTTACCCTTCAAACCGGAGCACGACAATGACAAGCACTGACGCTATTGCGGCAGGAATAGGTAAGGTGGTGGTACCAGACCCGGGCGAGACAATGCAGAACTCTACCACCTAGTAGCCACGATGGCAGTGACTCGATAGCCAACCTTTTACGACCTGCCTGGCAGAACGGCAGTTGGCCTATTCTTCAAAGGAGGCCGGGACCAACACGGCGATAATATATACACAAATTGAAATGAAAAACGATTTGTTCATAAATTCTTTATTCTTTAAATGCAAATATAGTCAGTATAGTTTTCTTAATTAAATATAATTGTCAAAACTTTATTACAATCTCCGTATAACAAATAATCAACAATATCAAAAATTATCTTTAAAATGGCACAAAAATCACCTAAATTGTTTTTATTGAGATCACAATTTAGAAAATTAGTAGAAACTATTATCTAAATGTTATTTTATGCACAAGACAAACACATTATATTTAAATGATCCTCATATAGAAACTTTTGGCACTTGGTGCACATCTTAGTGTTTTTATTACGCGCTCTTCCACGGTCATAGCAACGGCGCACAACATTGCTCGATGTTCCTTCTGAGGTCATGGGTTGAATTTCTGCATCCGTAATGCCAAGAAAATCTTTAATTTTAATTGTCAGAGTTCTTGTCTATGATCTATTCTCAATTTTCTTTTGTGGCAGTGGTTTCATATAAGCCAGAGATAAGTCAATCAGTAACTCACGTCGGCAAACAGGTGTATAGTTTTTGTTTGCAACAAACAATGCGTTGAGTGCACTCAAGTTTAGCAAATCAATGAAGATTGTAAAAGGCCATCTTCTTAAGTTTCTCGCAACATCATACATGGAACACATTTTATCCACCAGGTCAACTCCATTCTTCGTCCTATTGTAGTAAGTTATAACTTCTGGCTGATTTCGATTCTGATTGATTGTCTTGCTCTTCTGGACGGCGAACTTCCAGCGGACGGATTCCGAGTGATGGTCTTACTCTTCCAAAATATCAGCTTCTTCAGCCAACCTTTTACGACCTGCCTGGCAGAACGGCAGTTGGCCTATTCTTCAAAGGAGGCCGGGACCAACACGGCGATAATATATACACAAATTGAAATGAAAAACGATTTGTTCATAAATTCTTTATTCTTTAAATGCAAATATAGTCAGTATAGTTTTCTTAATTAAATATAATTGTCAAAACTTTATTACAATCTCCGTATAACAAATAATCAACAATATCAAAAATTATCTTTAAAATGGCACAAAAATCACCTAAATTGTTTTTATTGAGATCACAATTTAGAAAATTAGTAGAAACTATTATCTAAATGTTATTTTATGCACAAGACAAACACATTATATTTAAATGATCCTCATATAGAAACTTTTGGCACTTGGTGCACATCTTAGTGTTTTTATTACGCGCTCTTCCACGGTCATAGCAACGGCGCACAACATTGCTCGATGTTCCTTCTGAGGTCATGGGTTGAATTTCTGCATCCGTAATGCCAAGAAAATCTTTAATTTTAATTGTCAGAGTTCTTGTCTATGATCTATTCTCAATTTTCTTTTGTGGCAGTGGTTTCATATAAGCCAGAGATAAGTCAATCAGTAACTCACGTCGGCAAACAGGTGTATAGTTTTTGTTTGCAACAAACAATGCGTTGAGTGCACTCAAGTTTAGCAAATCAATGAAGATTGTAAAAGGCCATCTTCTTAAGTTTCTCGCAACATCATACATGGAACACATTTTATCCACCAGGTCAACTCCATTCTTCGTCCTATTGTAGTAAGTTATAACTTCTGGCTGATTTCGATTCTGATTGATTGTCTTGCTCTTCTGGACGGCGAACTTCCAGCGGACGGATTCCGAGTGATGGTCTTACTCTTCCAAAATATCAGCTTCTTCATCAGAGCTTGATTTAACTTCATAATTAGTGCATCACGTCGATCATTAATTTTTATTTAAAAAAAACCATCATATTACAATAATCCGACAAAAATTAAACGTGTGTATTTCTTTTAAATGAACGAAATATTAATAAATCAATGTAAAAAAGCGCCTGTAATACAACCACGTGACTTCTGCGCTTGCGCTGCACTGGCGCGTCGTTCGATCATTCATTTAAAAGTACTCGGAGGCGCAACAATTTAGCGTAAACCGATTGCGAGAAATAATTGTCGATTTTTTATGGATGGACTACGTATTATGTAGTCCGTGCGACCACTGTAGGGTAAATGAGTTGCCTTTGCTAGTTCCAGGTAAACTAGTTTATGTTCATTGGTTACGTTGACCACGTACCATCAGGTGGTACATCTGCCGGTTTGCCTATCGAACTAACACAAAAAATGTGTAAACGGTTGACCCTACGGACCCATCCCTAAAACTTCCCACTAAATTAAGGCATTTTAAGCTCCTAAAAGTAAAATATATAAGCATAGATTTTTTAGTTCAAACATATTTTTTGTAAAAAATGGCGGTATATTAATTTTTGAAAAGCTGTATATTTTGAAAACGGTGATGGCATTCAACTCAATTTTTGAAATCTAAAATATTGCTTTAGCTAAATAATCGATAGGTTGAAAAGTTTCGATGCAATGTCAAAAATCATTTTACTTCTAAATTTCTTCATTGATAAATCACAAACAAATTGACCGATTTTCACTAAATTAAAGTTATTTGACAAGGTTTTTAAAAGAGAAAAGCTGATATCATTTTTAAGTCAATTGGTGAATTAACTTGAAAGTTATTTAAAAAAAAGTTAAGTAAGTTTGCTAAAACTTACGTAATTTGAATATTTGAAAAGCTATAAGTTTTGAGAATTAGATTCGATTTTGATTTTTGAAACGGCATTTGACGTAGTTTTTTTAGAACTAAAATATCGTAGAATACCAAAAAATAATTGGTTCAAAAATTTCGAAGCTACGTTGAAAAAACACTTTTTTCAAAAAATTTCGTCAACGATTACTCCCAAACGGATAAACCGATTTTGATGCAGTTTATGCATTAGACTTAGTTTTTTGAGAAATGTAGCTGATTAATTTTTGTACTCAATTGGTACGTAAATCTCGTCCAAAAATCATGAATGTTATAGTAAAAAAAAAAACACGTGAATTTAAAAGATTTGTCGTAAAAATATTTTTTTATGCGCTTACATTACACATGTGCAAAGCCGGGGTGGGTTGCTAGTCTATATATATATAAAAGGTAAAAGTGACTGACTGATGTATCAACGCACAGGCCAAACCGTTAGGGCAAGAAATTTGAATTTTCGCACACGTATTTTTCTTATAATGTAGGCATTCACTAAGGAAGATTTTTTCAAAATTCAATCCAGAAGAGGGTGAAATAATCCTCTATTTATATTAAAAGTTTGTATGAAACTTTTTATTCCCTGTATATATTTGCATGAAATTTCGTATGAATTTAGTAAAAAAATAATGAATTACGTTTTTAAGCATTTTTCAAAGTTCGATCCCTAAGAGGGTAAAATAGGGAATGAAAGTTTTATATGGCCGCACAAACCATTGCCAACGATTATTATTAGACTCTTGAAATTTTGCACAGGTATTCCTCTTATTACGTAATCATCCACTAAGCAATGAATTTTTAAAATTCAACCACTAACAAGGTAAAATAGAGGAAAAAAAATTGCACGAAAGTTTTTATTTCTTAGACATATTTCCATGAAATTTCATATGAATTGAAGAAAAATAAAAAAAAGTGTTTTTTAACTTCAAAATTTTTTAACCAGTCATTTTCGGCCTTCTTTAATATTTTAGTACTTAAGAACTACGTCAAATGCAGTTTCAAAAATTAAAATCGAATGAAGTTTTCAAAAATTACAGCTTTTCAAATGTTAATATTTTGTTGTTTCCATTAAACTTAATATTATTAAAATAAATTTCAGGCTAACATATGGTTTGAAAAATTGTTGGGTTTAATAAATCTAATCAGTTTTTCTCTCTAAAAACTGCGTCAAAAACCGTTATTTGATCAAAATCGTTCAATTTATTTGGGATTCATCAATAACGCAAATTTTTGAAAAAAATCTGTTTTAATTTTCTTTCCACAAATGAATTTTCTGTCGTTTATTACAAAATTAAGATTTTTGAAATCTGAAAAAAATCTTAAGCTTAAGCTTAAGCATAGTCGCGCCGGAGAAGTATGGCATTACGCTACCGCTTACTCCTTTTTTATCGACTATCGGAAAA